>VWZI01023917.1:2059820-2104128 GCA_013396835.1 Psilopogon haemacephalus | reverse complement strand
CGAGGGGCGGGTCCCGGGGGCGAACGGGGTGGGGTGGGGCCTTACCCTTGCCGGGAGCGACGGGCGCTAGCGCGACGGTGCTGGGTAGCGGGGCATGGGGTGGGGGACGGGTAGGTGGAAGGGGATGGAGTCTGAACGCTGCATTTCGAGAGCGGGTTCCTCTGAGCACAGAGAGATGGCTGCAGCCATGGGTCAGCGGCGGGGCCGTGCTGGGGCTCAGAGCCTCCTCCTGTGGGGACGTGGTACCACAGGGTGGTGCCTCAAACCTTGTGGACCTGCTTGTTCGGCCCTGAGGCTCAGCCCTCGGAGACCCATGTGCCACGTTGTCGGAGGAAGGATCTCTTCAGAGGATGCCAAGGCTGGAGTGCCCGTGAAAAGGGATGGGGCAGGATGGGACCGGGGGGATGGGACACTGGACAGCTCATGCCCAGGGCAGTCATTACGCGCGGTGCTCCCTTGGGAGCACCCCTTACGCACCCATTATGCACCCCTCGTACAGCCCGAGCGGTGTGTCCGGCTGTGCCAACTACCCCACAGGTGCTGACCCGAGCCCAAGAAGTCACCCCAGCTCCGTCACAGCCTCACGACAAAGCCTCACTGCCCCCTGGTCCTCTTGCTCCCTTCTCACTCCCTAAACCAGCCACCAGCCACCAGGGTGAGTGGCATCGAGGGATGTCTCATGTAGAAGCTGCAGTGCTAGTAGAAGGGGCACAGCATCCCCAGGTACAGCCCAGACGTGGGGACCGTGGGGCAACGCCCGTGAGCCCGGCGTGGAGGGAGCAGGGCTGTTCCCGTGGGAGCGGGCTCGTTTCCTAACGAGCTGGCGCAGTGCCCAGCCCTGCAGCCGGCTGGAGGAAAGCCGCGAGCGGGGAGAAGAGAGGGGCCCGGCCTGGGTGGGGGCTTGGGGGGGATTCACCCCCATCCCACGCCGTGCCATGGGAGAGGGCTGGGGGACTTGGGACTGTCCTCAGGGGGTGCGCATGGAGCACCGGACACAAAATGCCTCCAGCCCTCTTCCACAGAGTCTCACTTCCCGGGAAGTCTGGCTCCCCGGAGTCCCCCTTGCCCGACGTTCCCGCTCCCCGAGGATGCCTTTCCGCGGGGTGTCCTTTGCCCGGTCCCTCTCCCACGGACCAGATACTCGCGTTTGAGTGCAGTGCCCCCTGGCGGCTGCGGAGCCCAGCGCCTCCCTCCCGCACACCACATCTGCGTTTCTCGTGTCCCTGGGCCCCGTGCATGTGTCCCGGGGGCTTGTCCGTGTCTGTCTGTCCCCGTGGGTCCATAGGAGTATCCATATGTCCGTGTCCGTGTTTGCATGTGCACTGGCCCGTGTATGACCATGTGTATGTCTCTATGTCCCACTGTGCCTTTGTGTGCACTGACCCTGTGTATCTGTCCATGCCCCTGCTGTCCTGCTGTCCGTCTGTGCACTGACCCTGTGCGGTTTCTGTCTGTATGTCCATGCTGTCCGGCTGTCCACCTGTGTGTGCAGTGCCTCTACGCGTTTGTGTGCATATGGATGCACTCAGACACCCTGCCCCACACATGTGTGCCCACTTGCCTGTGCCCCTCTGCCATAGGCCTGTGCATGCATGTGCATTGACCTGGTGCATGCATGTCCATATCTCCATGCTGTCCTCATGTATTTCCATGCGTCCATATGCCCCTACTGTCCCCATGTATGTCTCTAAATCCACAGGCACAAGTGTCCCTGTGTCTCTGCTGTATGCTGGGTGCCAGCCTGTATGCCAACTCCTCTCCCGCCCCAGTGACACCCGAGACCTGTACATGTTCACATCTTTATTGTGTCTGACAGAGGCTTCACTGGCCTACTCACCAGCATGGACATTGCCTCACAGACCTTTTAAAAGTGTACACCCCTGGCACAGTGCAAGGGTGGCCACAGGGCATCTGGGCTGGGGACAAGGACACTGGGGCCACACAGCAGCACATGTCTGCAGCAGTGCCCCTTGCTGGCTCCAGGTCACAGCCCCGTTCTGCCCTATATAGGTATGTACATTATACAGAGCTACCCAGAGCAACATAGCACATGAAAAAAAGATATATTCATAGGATATATTCATAGAATACCAGATTAGAAGGGACCTCAAGGATCATCTAGTCCAACCTTTCAGGGTAAGAATATAGTTTAAATGAGATGGTCCAGCACCCTGTCAAGCTGGGCCTTAAACCTGTCTAATGTAGGGGAATCCACCACTTCCCTTGGGAGTTTATTCCAATGTTTAATAGTTCGATTGGTTAAAAATAACAACTTCCTGGCATGCAGTCCAAATCTCCCAGTAGCAACTTGTCCCCATTCCCCTTTGGCTGTACCGTGCGACTCTTTGTAAAGAGGGAGTCTCCCTCCTCATGATAGCTGCCCTTTATGTACTTGTACATGGCTATGAGGTCTCCCCTAAACCTTCTCTTCTCAAGGCTGAACAAACCCAGTTTGTTCGTATGACAGGTCTTCCATTCCTCTGATCATTCTTGGGGACCTTCTCTGGGCCCTTTCGAGCCTGTCTGCATCCTCCTTGTATAGTTGGGGCTGAAACTGTACACAGGTGCAGCCTGAGTAGTGCTGAATGTGCTTGTGATAGCCTTATTAATGCAACTCAGCATGCTGTTGGCTTTCTTTTTATCCATCGCAGCACACTTCACACCAGCTGAGCCTTTTGTCCACCAAGACCCCCAGCTCTCTCTCCACAGTGCTTCTCTCAAGCCAGGTGGCTCCCAACCTGAGCTAGATTCCTGGGTTATGTGTTCCCAGGTCCAAGACCCTCCTCTTGGCCTCATTAAACTCCAGTTTCTTCTTGCCCACTTGCCCAGCCTGCCAAGATCTTCCTGGAGGGTAGCTCTCTCTTCTGGGGTGTCATCTTCCCCACTTATTTTTGTGTCATCAGCAAACATCATCTGGGCGCTCTTTAATTCCAATGTCTAAATAATTAATAAAGACATTAAACAGCATTGGGCCCAATATTGATCCCTGGGGAGAGAGGTTGCCAGTCTGAGAAAGAGCTATTTATTACCACCCTCTGGGTAGGGCCTGTCAGCTGGTTCCCCACCCACCCTACAGACCACTTGTCTAGGTCACAGCATGTCAGTTTCTCGAGGAGGAGGCTATGGGACACCATATGGAAAACCTTGGAGAGATCCAGATGGACACATCCACTGCTCACCCTACATCAACTGAGCATGTCACCTTGTCATAGAAGGCAGTCAGGTTTGCCAAGCAGAACTTACCCCTCGTGAATCTGTGTTGGCTTTTCCCTATCACCTTCCTCAGTTTACTTGCAGTAGTCCCCAGGAGGGTTTGCTTCATCATTTTCCCAGGGGTTGATGTTAGGCTAATGGGTCTATAATTGCCTTAGTCCTCCTTGGAACCTGTTTTGTAGATAGGGGTGACATTAGCCTTCTTCCAGTCTTCAGACACATCTCCCAACCTCCACCGTTCCTTATATATTATGGAGAGCTGCCTCACAGCAACACCAGCCCATTCCTTGAACGCCCTCGGGTGGATGACATCTGGGACCATCGATTTGTATGGATCAAGCTCTTGTCACAGTTGACAGACCAATTCTTCCTTCACTGATGGCAAGTCTATGTCTGTATCAACCTGGATGTTTGTTCCCACGTCCTGGGGCCCAGCAGTGCTGGTAAAGATGGAGGTGAAGAAGGAGTTGAGGACTTCTGCCTCTTCAGCGTTGTTGGTGACTAGCTCATGTCTCCTGTTTAATAGTGAGCCAATACTCTCCTTCTGCGTCTGCTTGGTTTTAACATAACTGAAGAAGCCTTTCTTGAAGTTTTGGGCATCCCTGGCCGATTTTCTTTCAAACTGAGTTTTTGTTTTCCTAAATGCATCTCTGCATACCCTGGAAATGCCCCTGTAGCTTTCAACAAGCAACGATCTGCTTTTCTGCCTTTTGCACATTTTCTTTCTGGTTCTGAGCAGAGACCCAGAATCTCACAGTTGAGCCAAGGGGGTTCTCTTACTCCGCCTGCTTCCCTTGCCTTTGGAGGGGATGAACAGGTTTTGTACGTGTAGGAGACATCTACTGTTATGTACAGTATTTATAAAAAAAATTCCAGGCTCCACCATCCCAGTAAAAAAATATGTCTCTGACAAGCTCTGCTGCAGGACCTCCCCCACCCCATGCTGCCCACTTTGCCAGTCTGCCCACCTGCTGGGGAGGGTGGCGAGGGGTGGGATTGCTTCTCCCAGAGTTTTAGCATGGCATAGGGTGTCCCAGCAGCATGGATAGGTGGAGGATCAAGGGCTGTGAGGACCTGGCTGCTGGCCCCAGAGGCAAGGTTAGCAGGGCCAGGCTGGGTCACAGGGGTGCTCATCGCCTTGGTGTCCAGACAGGGGAGTAGCTCTACAGTTCCAAGGTGGGCCCCAGCCCTCCCACCTGTGCCCTGGGCAGCCAAGTTGCAACATGGGCAGGGTGCCAGTGGGTGCCCTCGGCGGGCATACTGCCTCTCCAAAGCAATATGACCACAAGCATGGCCCAGGGGCCAACAGGGTCCCATCCATGGGCATCAGGAACAAACCACCTATTTCCCAAGAAGGCTCAAGAGCAGTGGTCTGGGTACTGCCAACCACAGCAGCAGGACCACACTTGCCCACAGTGCCCCCACGATGCTGGAGCAGTGGGGTGGTATCTTGCCAGCTACCAGAAGATGGCAGGGCAAGAGGGCAGGTGGCTTGGGCACAGGCATTGCTACAGGTCCAACCACCCCACACAGACACTGTTCATCAGGGCTCTCAATGCCAGCAAAGTGCCCTAGTCCTTGGCCCCACGGCCCTGGCAGTGCCGCTGCCGACAGCTCTGGGTATGCAGAGATGAGCTCCACCTGACAGCCAGCTCCTGGTGAGGTAGGGCAGTATTATTCTCCCCATTTTACAGACGGAGAAACTGAGGCGCAGAGCAGGGAGGGGTCCCCACACCTGTCATGGCTCATGCCCCCTCACCACCGCCACTGGTGATGGGCAGCAACAGCAGAAGGTCCTTGGGGAAGCCCGGCAGGGCCGTGGCACAGGGGCTGAACCCGGGGCCGGCTCTTCCAGCAGGTGGGGGGGAGGTTGGCGTGGGCACCCGGTGCTGGCTAATGGCCACCGCCACTCTTCCCTCCACCTGTGGCCCAGTCGATGATGATGAAGCTCAAGCTCATGATCATGAAGATCACCCCGAGGAGGGCAAAACAGGCAGCCTGCAGGGACAGAAAAGCGGGTCAGGGACAGAGAGCGTGACCTCGCCCCTGTCCTCAGCCCTATCCTGTCCCACTCTCATCCTTACCAGGATTTTTGGAGTGGAACGCAGTGGCTCCTTGTCCTTGGGCATAATGCGGATGTAGAAGATGGCCGGGAAGATAAAGATGAGGCAAGGAGCAGAGGTGGCACCTGGAGCAGACAGGGAGAGAGTGGGCAGAGGCTCCCCATCCTGCAGCTCAGCTGTGCCAGCCCCATGGCTGAGCCAGGTTCTGTTCCCCTCCCGCCACCCCCAGGCCTGGCAAAGCTTTCCAGGAACCCAGGGACACCGTGTCCTGGCACTGTCCCCACGTCCCCCCCCTGAAGCCAGTGCCTTGGCACCACACCAAATGCCAAGTGGGGGGAGCCCAACTTGGAGGATCAAGGGAAATACCCAGAGGAAAAGCAAGTATGGGAGGGCAGCATGGCAAGCAGCTGGTGCATGGGAACCAGTTTGAAGGGGCAGGGACCAGGCTGGGACCCCCACACGCTGCCTGGTCCCAACATGGTAAGAAGGGGAAACTGAGGCACAAGTGGGTCAGCTGAAGCCCAGCACCCAGCATGGGAAACAGGCACAGGGCACTGCCACACACCGATCAAGCCGAAGATGCCGAGGATGGAAGGGGCGAAGATGACCAAAAGGTTGATGAAGGTCAGCAGGACCACGGCAATGGTGATGTGGCGGATCCAGCTGAAGTCCTTCCCTTGAAACAGCATTTGCTGGATTGCCCGACGCACCTGGGGACAGGGACAGGGTGACCTGCTGCATCCTGGGACCCACGGCCCATCCTATTTCCTGTCTCATCACCCTTTCCCCTGCCCCAGCCCTGTCCATGGCACCACTGGTCCCAGTTACCCCTAACCAGCTCTGTCCTCATGGCTCCTCCAGTCTCCCCATCACCCCTGCCCCTGCCTGAGACCTGTCCCCAAAATTCAGCCAGTGCTATTTCTCAATCCCTGCAGTCCTGTCGAGGCCCAAGGACAGGGTGGCCCCTGTACTTGATCATCAGTCCTATTGCTGCCTCAGTTTCCCCTCTCAAAACCTGCTGCTGAGGTCCTTTTTTGGCTGAGGATTGATAACACCACCTAGCACCCCCCTGGGGCCACTCACCGGGAAGAGGACAATGGGGACGGTGAGAGTGACAGCTGTCAGCACGGCCACCCGCACACACAGGATGAGTACGTCGAAGGGGTCCACCTTGTTGTACGTGTGCAGCAGCTCTGGGTCCACCCAGCCTGTGGGCACCAGTGGGGAGCCAGCAGGTGAGCTCCCAGCAGCTCCATCACCCTGGAGCCAGTAGGGCCCCCATCCCCCTCCCCAAGAGCTCACCATAGAATGTGAGGTAGCCAAAGAGGGCAGCCAAGAAGTACATGAGGTACATGACCATGATGGAGATATTGGAGATGCACTGCATCTTCTTCTTGGAGGGGCTGTGAGATATGGTGGGCTCAGCATGGCCCTCATGGCCTAGCTCAGCCCGCTCTGTGGCACCTGCTGGCATCAGGTACCCACCCGGCAGGGAGGGGTCATGCCAGGGTACCCAGGGGTACACGAGGGCTGTGTGGAGTGGGAGTGTATCCCTCTTCCTGGGCTGCAGAGTAGGTCAGATCGGCCACTATCAACTAGCTACCTGCAGACCCTGAGTCATGATACCCACTTCCAGGGGCTCTATTGCCTCACCCACCTCCCAGGGGCAATGTTACCCACCAGCAACCAGCCACCCACCCACTCACTCACCCACCTCCCAGGGGCAATGTTACCCACCAGCAACCAGCCACCCACTCACTCACTCACCCACCTCCCAGGGGCAATGTTACCCACCAGCAACCAGCCACCCACCCACTCACCCACCACAGATTACATCACCAATCTCCCAAGGGCAACATTGCCCACCACCCACCCACCCACTCCAAGCTGTACCACCCACCTCCTGGGACTGATAGCACCCACCCCAGCTCTTGTCATCCACCACCCATCTACCTCAGGCTGTGTCACTTATCTCCCAGGGGCAATGTCACCCGCTGCCCCACCCACTTCCTGAGACTGACACCACCCTTCCCAAATCCTATTACCCTACCACCCTCCCACCCAGGGTCATATCACCCACACCCCCATGACGCCCTGGTGCGGGTCCCACACCCAGATGGCATTGCTGTTGAGTGGGCACTAGATGAAGCCCACCCCTCCCTGTGGGTGTCCCCACCCAGGACTCACTCCTTCAGCTCAGTGTAGATGGGCAGAACCTCGGGGTGGCAGACAAAGGCAAAGGCCATGATGGGGATGGTGTACGCCGTCTGTGTGAGAGGGAGGTGGCTGAGCACCAAGAGTCAAGCTGACAGGAGCTGCCATGGGATGCACGGGGTGGGATCTCACCCAGTCCAGGTCCCTACCTGGGAATTCAGAGTGAAGAAGCTGGGGCTGCAGGTGTCTTGCTCAGGTGCCTGGAGGACGGTGTAGCCATTCTGGTAGTCACTAGTGCTGAGGAGGGTGTTGTTAAGGCTGCCAGTGAAATTCCCGTCCTGGCCAGAAAGTGGACAAGGGATCTGGAACTTCTTGTAGATGACCTAGCACAGGTATATGGGGACAGTCACTGCCCAGCACCATGATTCCCTAGCACCAAGCCAGCATCGTCCCCAGAAGGAGGGTGCCCCACAGAGACCCCTCTAGTTGGCATCCATGGTGATGCTGCCCCCCCCAAGCCTACCCCTGTGTGGGTGGACAGCAGGCTAGAGCAGGGCAGCGACACGTGGAGGGGCCACACGCGTGGCTCCCCCCTCCCCCACCCCGGCACCCTCTCCCAGCACTCGACTCCTTCAGACAAAAATAACCCAGCAGCTTGACAGCACTGCCGCGGCGTCTCGGCAGCCCGGAGCGCCCACTGTCCCCACTGTCCCCACTGTCCCCACTGTCCCCACAGCACGCAGCCTGCCCACGCGCCCAGCACAAGGGACGTTGGCATCCCCAGCAGGTGCTGGCAGGCGCTCACCGAGATGAGGAAGAAGCCCATACAGCTGAGGGAGAAGCCGCTGGCGTAGCCGAGGTAGCCTGGGGAGGGAGGAGAGCAGCCGGTGGGTATGGACCGGCCCCTGGTGCTGCCTGAGCACCCCCTACTTGCCCACCGGCCCCAGACTGGCACCAGTGCCCCACTGGAGTCCTGGGGTGCTGGGCCCTGGTGCTGCAGGCGTCATCCCTCTAACTTACCCAGCTGCTTCATGATGGCCAGGGGCAGGATAATGGTGACAGAAACCAGGATCACCAGGTAGTTCCCGTTCATGTACCAGTCCCTGGAAGCAGAAGGCCTTCTTATTGCCCCACTCTGCTGGGGCACTGGCGGCACAGGCAGCCATCAGAAGGGGGCTGTCTGCCCTCCATGGGGATCCTGGAGCCGACAGTTTCAGGGACACTAGCTGGTGGCCACGTGGCTGGTGTCCATGCTCTGCCAGCATTCAAAGGTGCCCTGGAACCGTGGTCCCATAGTTGTGCACTCCCATGGGAGCTGCTGCGTGCAGGCTGAGAACTGCTGTTCTTAGCACATGTTTGCCTGTGGGCAGCCTGGGGCACCATTGCCTGCATGAAGGCTCAGCCATCTCCTTGATGCCCCAGGCAGAGGAAACTGCCCCCCAGCCGCCCATGGGGCAGGACCTCTGCTCAGCCCTGTAAGTGTGGAGGGGGTCCGACCCATTCCAAAGCAGAGCTAGCTCGTGTCCCCCACCCTGCAACCTCAGGCTCTGCTCAAGGAGGAAAGCCTGATCCCAAGGAGATGTGAGGAGCAGGGATTGGAAGTTCAGACCAGTTTAATCCCACCCACGGGCTTATTCAGCACTGATGGTTATCAAAAATAGTAGTGGCTTAATGGCACTAAATCCCCACCATGGGCTGCACAGCTGGAGCCAAAGCCTCGGCGACAGCCTCGGGATAGCACACAGGAAGCACTCACGTGGTCTTCTCCTCCAGGTTGAGGAAGGTCTGGATGACAAGAGGCACTTCAGATTTGACAATGTACAGGTAGCTGGACATTGCTGTGGGGTAGAGCAAGGTCATGTTCCACTGGTGTGCTCCATTCCCCACCCCCAGCGCTGGGAGGTCACCCTCCAGCCCCATCCTCACCTCCGATGTTCTGCAGCGTGATGGCAATGGCCGCAGCCAGCTTCCCTGGTGTGCCAAAGGCTCGGTAGCCCAACTGCTCATAGGCACGGATGCCTGTGGGATGGGGAGCAGTAGTGGGGTGAGGGTCGAGAGGGGACACCCCGGCACAGCCCCACCAGGGATCCAGCACTCACCCACAATGCCAGAGGATTTGAGCAGCAAGTGGATGGAGTAGCCGGAAAGCAGAGCCACTGCCGTCAGGAGGAAGCTGCAGGAGAACAGAACTGTGACCAGTGGCTCAGAGCACCAGGCTCAGACGCAGCCATGGGGCAAACCTCATGTGTGCAGGGTCTGCCTGCAGATCCTGGCAGGCCACTCAGCCCCTAGCCTTGGCATTGACTGGGTGCTCACAGGGCAGATGGGTTACAGGATGAGGGCACCCACAGCCATGGGGCTGCCCCAGGCCTGCAAGTCCCCCCCTGCTATGTCTCCAAACCCAAGAGGAGCTGGCATCCATGTCCTTTGGGCCATGTGGGGAAATCTGGTCTTGTATTAAGGAAGTCAAGCCCACATCACCCTCTTCCTCATTAGGGCACAGTGCCCAGCAGGGTCAGACCAGGATAAGCATTGCTCGGGCAGTAAGGTATCAGTCCCTACATCACCCTAAGACTCCTTCCTCACCTGCACCCCTAGCACCCACCCTTGGAGGAGCACTCCCTCCACCCCCAGACTTCCCACCCAGGTACCCGCAGGTGACAGCACTCACAGGAAGAGGATGATGCCAGTGTTTGCCATGGCATAGGCCAGTCCCAGGATGCCACTGCCCATGATGGCATTGCTCAGGTTGAAGACAGACATCCCAAAAGATGTCTTCCCTTCGAACTGCACACAAAAGAGACAGCAGAGAGGGGACATACTGGTCACACTGGGAGCTACCTCCATTTCACTACCATGGTGCCCATGCCAATACTCACATCGGTGAAGTGTGTTTGTTTCTTCTCAGCACCCTGGGGCAGGAACTCCTCCATCTCTGCCGTACCAGACTGGTTCTCCTCAAACCTGGGCACAGGAGGGATGGCAATGAGGCCAAAGCAGAACTGAGGGCCACTGTGCCCAGGAAGCATTAGCTGGCAATGCCTGGGCAGGGAGCAGCTGGGAGGACCACCCAGGCCCCTGGCACCCCTGCTTGTCCCAAGGCTCTTACCTATCACCTGTCAGAGAGGGGACAGCGGAGGTGGTGAGCGCAGTTGCATGCTTCCCATTGGGCACCAGCTCCACCATCTCAGCCTGGAGGGGCACGTTTCTAGTATCCATGGTGGGGAGGTGGCTGTGCTTGCACTGGACTCTCCTTGGGCTCTGCAAGAGTGGACAACAGGGGTCTGGCTCTGGGCAGGAGCACTGGAGGGGCTGGCCTGGGGTCCCACATGTCCCACATTCACTGCAAGTGGTGGTGGACTCCTAGGCACCGAGGGATGACAGGAATGGCCAGCTCGGCATCACTAAAGCTGTACTTCTCCCTGCTCAGCACACGATGGAACTTGCCCCAGCTCCAAACGCGTTGCAAGAGTCCCCAGGTGGGACTGTCCCCTAGCCCAGCCAGCCATTCTGCAGCCCACCCCACGGGGCTGCTCCACTCCCGTACCAGTAACTCGGTGCCAGGCCAGCCCCAGAGCTCATCCTGCCCACCTCTGCTCCCCCGTCCGCGGCTCTCAGCACCGTGCCTCAGTTTACCCTCCTGGAAACGGTGGCGACAGTCGGGCAGGGGCGTTCGGAAGGGCTGCCGGGACCAGGGCGGGGAGCTCGGGGACCCTCCAGCCACTACTATTACATAAAGCCTGTGGCAAGGCTCGGCACGAAGGGCTCACCCACGTCCCGTCGCCCGAGGCCGGTGCTGCCAGCGTGCCAAGGCAGGGGGCTCGGGGGCACGTCAGGGCCGGACAAATGGAGCAGGAAAGAGCGCGGGGCCGGGAGACAGGTCCTTGGCACAGGCAGGCGGCAGGGCTGCCGAGCGCGGGGCGTCCTGGCACGCCGCACAAAGCTGCCTCTGTGCGAGCCCTGGCCCGCCCCACTCCGCTGGGAAACAGCACAGGCTGGCTTTCTGGGGCAGGCTGGCAGCCGGGACAGGGTCCCCCGCCACCCCCCGCCGCTCCGAGGGGCTGGGGTCCTGACCAGCCAGCCGGGGGGGCTTCACGCCGAGGCCGGGTCTGGCCATCAGACGATGCCAACTCGGCCAAGGTGAGGAGTGGGCAGGATGCGACACAGTCCCCAACCCCGGGAGGACGATGCTGCCTGTCATTCTGGTTCTGGGTCCCTGCAGGGTGAGCGGGAGACGTGCCTGTCTTCGTGCTCCCAGGGATTGCTGGCCCCGAGGACCAGAGAGTCTTGCCACGGCACTGCTGGGGCAGGGAGATGCTGGGGACAACAGCCACCTCGGCACGCAAGGGGAGGATGACATGGCAGAGCGTGGGCGCCAGCACCTCCGGGCTCCTGAGACACTGCTTTGCTTGTCTCTGCCCACCCGGGCCACCAAAGAGACCTGGCAGGGCCATCCCAGGCCATGGGCAGGCTACCAGCAGTGCCCTAATTCTGACCCAGAGAATGGGGTGCACGGCTAGGCCACATCACTGCAGCACCTAGCCTGGTGAGGAAACTGAGGCAGGGTACAGGGCAGTGGGGACCAGTGCAGGGAGGCTCAGCTGTTTGGGGAAGAGAGGGAAGCACAGGGCAGGCTCTGGGTGATGATTTATCCCCTATGCTAGGCCTCCACTTGGGTCAGATCCAGGCACAAACAGGGTTGCCAGCATGTCCAAACACTGCCGTTAACTCTGCGCCTTCCTGCCACTATGGGTGGGCATCACCAAACCCACCACTCCTGGTGCTGAACTTGAGGAGCCCCCAAATCCCCGTTGCTCCATCACCTCCCCAAACTCCCACCAGCCCCATCAAGCTGGCCACAGACAGGGCTCTGCTGCATCCCACCGGTGTGAGCAGAGCTGCTTGATTCCCCTGCCCACTCCCCCACGGGCGCCGGCAAGGCTGGGCACTCTCTTCTGCAGCCCCTTTCTTCTCCCAGGTTATAATTACACCTCTCTGGGCAGCTCAGGAAATACCAGTTTCTTCCCCTGAGCGCTTCTTGGAATAGCAAGCGGCACAGGCGAGCTCATTTTGCATGCACCGGGCTTAGCGACACCACCCAGACGCTTCCTCCCGCCGGGCAGAGTTGGCATAGCCCTGGCACAGCCCTGGCACTCCTTGCTGTCACCTCCCCGGCTGGCCCTGGCCTTTGCCCCTCGGCTAGAGTCTCCCGGCAGTGGTGGCCGGGGAAGGTGGGGAGATGAAAGGGGAGTGAACGGGAGACTTTTCGATCAGGCAGAACATGCCCGGCTTGCTGCTGTTTGCCTTGCGATAAGGCTGGTCAGAACAGCAAATACATGGAGCAGTGGATGGCCCCGGGGGAGGTGGCACGGTCCCCCCTGAGGGTTGGAGGACAGCAGGCTCACCCCTGTCCCTGTGTGCCCACCTCATTTGGGGACCCTCTATTCTGAGTGCAGCATCTCTGAGGATTTCTTCCCCTGGCGTGCTGCCCTTGAGAACTTCAGCCTACCACAGGACTGACAAGCCACCCCATGGATGGGATACTGTTGTCCTCGCTGCCACACTGGGCAGTCCATGTGCCACCTAACATCGTCCCCTTCCTTATTCCCAGGCCCAGGCTTGCTTGCCCACTCCGATGGCAAGGGCATAGCCATGTGTGTGGGCTCAGAATGTACCCGCTCTGGTACCCAGGGCCATGTCCCTGGGGGCTGCTGAGCCATCTGCACTGATTTCCCAGCTTGTCTCTCTCTGCTGCCTGCCGGCTCTGAGTGACAGGACAGTGACAGCCCTACTGCACAGATGCCTCCCACCTCTCCCTGTCCAGCCTTGACTCTACAAGTCGCTGCTCCTACTGTCCCACCGTTCGGCGACACTAAAGACATCGTCCGTGCCACCAACGTCCAGCGCAGACAGGTAGCCCGAGCCGGGCCCCGGTGCTGTCCCGCAGCCCTCCCACGGAGAAGGCTGAGCCACATGCGTAGGGCGGCAGTACCTCCCTGCCGGCCACGTCTGCACACCAGGGCAGCCTACGTTTGGTCTCGCACGCCTCGTCCCAGCCAGGACAGATGCCTGACCTCCGCACCGGGACGCAGACAAGCGTGGGGCAGCGGAGCTCCCAAATCCCTTCCCAGCCCGGGCAGGCAGCCCTGGGCTTGCCCTGACCCCTGCCAGCCTTCCCTGGGAGCCAGGGCACCACGGTGGGGAACTGGATCCTGGAAGGTGTTTCATCCCTCTGCCCGACACCTCATTTCAACCCAAACGTTACTTAAAAAGTGGAAAATCCCATCTGGGAGCAAGGCACAGCCAGCAGCAGGCGGGGCTGGAACAGTGGAGTTTTGCTGGCAATGCCAGAAAATGTCAGATGGGGGGGGGGAGGTCCATCACACCCATCAGTGTGGCAAGGAGGACACGTACCACCCTGGGAAAGCCTGGCCCTTGCACTACACCAGTTTTCCCAGCCGAACTTCGGCACAGTCCTGCCGGAACACGCTGTGCAGCACGGGAGCGCAGCACCCATGGGGACTGGCAACCGTTGCCTGCCAGCCATGCCTCAGCCATGTGGTGCCAGCCAGGGGCACGATGACCCACTGTGTCCTCACGGCCCATGACACTCATTCATGAGCACCCACTGCCCTCACCCACAGGGGATGAAAGCGCTGGATCTCTCTGGCAGTGCTCCCCCGTGCTGGGGACCCCCCACAGGGCGGTCTCCCTCCTCATCTCCTCTACTTCTGCAGATGAATCCCAGCTAATCTGTCCCAGCTGGAGCTGTGGGACTATTCCGGGTTGGTAATCCGGATTTAGTGCGAAGCCCGCCGCAGCTGCCGGCCTGCGTCCTCACAGCCAGGTGCCCTGCTGCTGCTGGTGTGGGTGCCGAGGGGCTGGCAGCCAGGCCCCCCCTGCCCATGCCCGCCTGCCTAGGTGCCTGTTCGGGTTTCAGCAGAGCCAGGCACAGGCAGGTCTCATGTTCCCTGGGACTGTGCTGATGATAAACTCTCCCGGACAGATGGGCAGTGCAGGTCAGTGGGCAGGGATGCCAGCCCCGTCCCCCCACTACCATCAGCCCCCCAGCCCTGGAGCTACTGCCAGTCAGCACCACCACTGGGCAAAGGATGATGTCCAACTTGAGGTCCCTGGTCAGCCCCCTGGTGCTGGGGATGGGGTAACCCCTAGCTTGGAGTTCTTGCTCAGCCCAGCCCCCTGAACCACGGAGCGAACTCCAGGCTAGGGTCTCTGCTTAGTCCCCAGCACCACCATAGGCACAGGGGTGTGTAACCACAGTGGCAGAGCTGGGCCCATAGCCTGAAGCTCACAGGTCCCTGGGCATCATCTCCCAAAGGAGGCTGGCTCCAGCAGGGTAGGCAAACAAAGAGGAGACACCACAACACCTTTCCTTGCTCCTCACCCCGGGGCAGCCCTGGGAGCCCAGGTACTGGGATCAGAACCAGCCCTTCCTCCCAGGCACACACAGACGTGGCTCTTCTCCTGACCTGCCAACCTAAAATTAACTCCCCAACCTGTTTTTAAACCTACAGCATACAACATTTCTTCCTCCACACCTCTCAGCCAAGCCAAGGCAGTGCCGCTGTCTCACCTCCCCCAGAAAAAAACAGGCACCCAAGAAGGGTACCCAGGGGCACAGCCAGGCACCTCACCTTTGGGATGAGATCTCTAGGGTGCATCCCTTTGTACATGGACACACCATCAGCCATGGAATGGGGAATAATTTGAGACAATATGCCCAGTGAATGACTGAAGACCTCCTCTGGGTATCTTCACTCTAGACCCATCCTAAATAGACCTACTGATACCTCTCATGAGATAATCCCACCCAAGAGCTGTGCTAGTCAAGCCCACAGCATGGTCACTGCTCCTGGGCTCACCCAGCCTGGGGAACCCTCAAGTTTCAGCCTAAAATCCCACCCTGGCTCAGAAGACACTTGCAGTGCTCCGATCAGGGCAGAACTGGCAATGGCAAGAAGGAACAAGTGTCTCTCAAAGCCACTGGTAATAATCAGCTAGCAAGGCTCCAGTGACTCTGACAGCTGCCTCTGCAGCTTCAGGCCATCAGCTCTACAATGCACAGAAAATGGTGTCCACCTAGGGTTTACCCTCAAAGAGCTACAAGGGGCATCCACGTCCTCAGGGACTGCTCTGACCAAGCTTGGGGATGTGCCCACAGGCAGAGTATGTCAGCAGCTGTGCTGGCTTGTGGCCGTTTGCCCCAGCACTTTCCTACAGCAATGGACATACTGGAGTCTGAGACACATCAGAGGCACGAAAGGCACCACAGGGAAGGAGGTGACAGAGGCAAACATCATAGCTCCAGCACCAGAGCTATTTCATGGCTTATCCACAGCAATCCACTGCTGGTCATGTGCCACAGGGCAGGTACCAACCACCACCATCAATCCAAGTCTTCGCCCATCCAAGCACTGGCACTGAGGTGAGCTGGGAAGAATGATGGAGAAACTGAGGCATGGGTCTGGATGAGAGGCAGCAGCAGGGGAGCTGTGCCCAGCATCAGCACAGCCTAGCCTGCCACTAACCCAGCCCAGGAAAGAAGGTGCTGAGCCCATGTGGGACCAGGCCAGACAGCAGAGACAACTGGCAACACAGGGACAGGGATAGGAATGGAGTGAGCACAACATGAGGCCAGTGACACCCAGCATGGCAGTAGGGAGGTCAGGTGAGACAGTGGCTTGAGCTCAAAACATCTCAGCCAGCTTTAGGCTCAATGTTGGGATTTGCTTTAAACTTAAAGCCAATCTACTGCCCATCTGCAGCACAGGGACACCTCAGGAAGGTGGTGGCATGGACTGGGGCATGCAGGGACTGGCAGCAGGTGGCATCTAAAAAACCACATGAGTTTTTCCACTGCACCTTTGGACATGCATTTCACCTTGGAAGCAAGATGCTTTCCAGAAGTTCCAACTTCCTAAGACACACCTGGCTTTGGTCGGACAACACTGAGGGGTCAATGGCAAAAAATCCAATCTGTCATTTTCTGCAGGCAGTGCTGGGGACACCAGGAGGAACTGGCCCGAGCCACGGCCCAGTGTGCCCCCCTGCCAACCTGACACCCCCAGCAGAGAATCCTGTCCTAACCCAGGGCCACAACCTGCCCAAGTACTATGTGACCACTGCTGTCCCCAGCCCTGTTACTCTCACCATCAGGCCAGCCAGTCTGTTGTCTGCTCCCCAGCACAGTGACAACAGGACCATGCTGGCCATCTCCTCACCAGCATGGGGGATTCAGCTGGCCCCAGATCTGCGTCAGAGGCTGGGGAGGTGCATGGTGGCCGAGACCCATGCGGTGAGGAGGGCAGGGGGAAGGGGGGGGCCTATCTAGTCCCCAACTTGCCTCTGTTTTCTCAAGGGCTGCATTTCCAAAGGAACCCGTGGGATCCCGCTCCTTCCCCCTCTCCCTGTGCGCCA
Source organism: Psilopogon haemacephalus (assembly GCA_013396835.1). Taxonomy (NCBI): domain Eukaryota; kingdom Metazoa; phylum Chordata; class Aves; order Piciformes; family Megalaimidae; genus Psilopogon; species Psilopogon haemacephalus. The sequence goes on along the minus strand of VWZI01023917.1, from coordinate 2,087,260 downwards.
AGGAAAATAGGCTCTGCCGGTGCCTGTTTGTTTGCCGTGGCTGTGGCCCCGGCCTGTGATTACAGCTGCAGCGTGTCCGGGCGCTGCAGGGCCCTTTGCGCCTCAGCCAGGCTCCCCCACAGTGCCAGCACCCCCGTGTCACGCTCGGGTGGGACAGGGTGTCCCTGCTGCCCCCCAGCAGCCCTGGCCATCGGCGCCAGGACACACTAGCACTCACACCCTGGGGGATAGGGGAGCACTGCAGGGCAGGGAAGGCTTTACCTCGGTGAAGCCAGGGGGTGAACGCATGCCAGTGTCGGGCAGCAGGGATCGGGCAGTTGTAACGGCTCGACTTGGGTGCGATCCAAACGTCAGTGGAAAATTCCCTGTCTCCTCCACATCGGCTCAACACAGCCATTCCATCCTCGGCCCCACATCGGGGCTCTACCTCCCTTCCATCCCACCTGCTGGGGACTTGCCAGGTGCCCTGACTCACTTGTGCCACTGCACAGATAACTGCTGGGACGGAGAGCTCAAGGCTAGCAGCCACCTGCCATGCTTCGGTTTCCCCGTGGGGAAGGTTTCTCTCCGACAGGATGTGCCAGGCTGTCCCGGTCANGGGAATGCAATGTCCCGCCTGCCATTCCACACTGCTGGCCCGGCCAGCCAGGCTCTATAAATACCCAGGCTCGGGGAAACACCGCACGCACGTCCCAGACAAACCCCAGCAGCGCCTGGCATCGCTCTCCCTGTCCATGCCCCCCGCCACGCATTGCTCCTCACCCCAGCACCCTGATACCCGATCCTGGCTGCCACTGCTTCCAGCCTTAAGAAACATATGTTGTTCCCATGGGCAATTAAAAATTAAAGTGGAAAAAAAAAAAAAAAAGGGAAAGAAAAAGGGGTTTGAGGGTCGTCGGTGTTACTATTATCCAGTGCCCAGGCTGGAACTCAGCCTGGGCATTAGGGTGGCGACAAGATGGGGATCTGCCTTCCCCAGAAGCCAGAATTTACCCACTCCCGGAGGGTTTCAGCAGCCGTAGAGGGAAGTGGAAGGAGAACAGCAAAGCAAACAGTCCCGGGGCGCTGCCACCTGCCAGCGCTGCCGGAGCCCCAGAGCCTTCTCCCGCTGCTGCCAGGAGCGGCGGGACTTGAGCGGCTCCGGGAGGAGAAGGGGTGGAGCAGGGGATGGACTGCGGGGGCTGCGGAAGGACAGCGGGGCCGAGCGAGGGGCGAAGAGAGATGGGGAGGGGCGGTTAGAGCGGGGTGTGGGGAGCACCGAGGGGACATGAGAGGTCCATGCCCCAGCAGCCTCCAGCTACGGAGAGTGCCGAAGGAGAAAGCAAAAAGCACGGCGGTGAGTGCAACTGGGAGTAACTTACCTGCCCCCTCTCCAACAGTGCCTCTGCTGCGGGATGGGGCGAAGAGCCCCGGTAGCCACTGCCGCGGATTAGAGACTATCCTACAGCCGTAATCCCGGCGGAGACGGAGATTAAACCGGAGCCGGGCCCGCCCCCGTCGTGAAGGCTCCCAATCTCTGCGCCGCGTCAGGAGCAGTGCCGGGAGGGGACTGGCTACGGCGCGGGTGAGCGAACCGGCCTCGGTCCCCGCCTCGACTCCGCCCCGAGCGCTATTGCCTCAGCAAGCACGGCCGCCCCCAGGGGAGCAGCCACCCACTGGTCACTGTGGTGCCTCACGGGGCACAGTCATCCACCAGGCACTGATGGCAAACCATATATCACCCCCGCACCTGGCGTTGCCAACCCACTGGGCATCACTACCCCAGCTGGGTATCAACACCCCACCAATCACTCCCCAGAGCGCCAGCCAGAGGCCAGTGGCTGTCACTCAAAGCAACAGGGCTGTCACACCTGCTTTCGTCTAACTCGAAGAGCTAAATTCAGAACACCTCGGGCATGGGCGCTGGGTCTTAATCCACTCTTAGAGAGGAGCAGAATCCCCCAATAGCTCAGAAAGGTCTTCACCAGTACCCCCCACAGCCACAATCTCTCCCCAGCCTGGGAAATTCAAGCTGCCCCCACATTAAATCAGCTCACCTGGCTGTCCTGCTTGAGGATCCACTGCACCCACAGTGAACTCACTGGCACCTCCCAACACTGGGACAAACAATCTGCATGGGATCATCCAAGCATTACCTAGAGTGGGGGGGACACTCCAATCACCTCCTCCGGTCTCCATCAAACTTCCCCACTTGATCTAAAACACCTCTTTTTTTCATGGAGACACAATTCTGGGGTCTATCCAAATAGAAATGCCTCAAGGAGGGAATTTCTCCCAAAAGCAACCCTCCTGCTGCAGGGAGAGCCTGGCCAGGCACAAGCCGTGCTCTCACAGGCTCCCCGTCCCTTCCCAAGGGCTGTCACCCCCAGGCCACGTCCTGCTCTTCTGCCCTTCCTGGATTTTACTTTGGAGGAAAAGCTCCTGGGGTCCACGCGGCAGCAAGGCTGGGGCTCGATGCACCCACCGCCTCCCCCGGCACAGCAGCGAGCCCTGCACAGCCGCCCCACGTCGGCTCCGTGCGTTGCTGGGAGGCTTTATTTGTGTTACACATATCTTTCATAAATCCTTACGAAGCTTCAGGCAGCCTGTGATGGAAAGGACTCCGCCGGCCAGCAGCGAGCGTCGCTGTGGAACTGGGAGGGGGAAAGCCCCCCCCGCCCTTGCCCCACCACCAGCAGCGGTACCCACACTCTCCCTGCCGTCAGTCGGGGGGTGTTAAATATCCATCCCTCGCACTCCTCACAATCCCAGGCTCCTGTTACCGCCGCTCTGCTTCAGCCACAGACATCCATTAACTAATTTCTAATAACAGCAGCATGCGTAAGTGCTGAACCAGCGCCGGCTGGCATGCCGGGGGGGGACCAGAGGCAGCCAGGTTTGGCAGGATGGTGAGGGGGGAGTCAAGACACTCAGGCCACGGGCACGGCCATTCGCTTAACCCTTCCCCTACCCTGGCAAAAGTGTGAAACAGCTACGTGGCACCGATGCAGAGACGGCAGCAACACACCTTGCTGGGGGTTGTAAAAGGCGTTTGCGAGCTACCACCCTATAAGCAAACACGATGCAGGCGGCTGGGAACAGGGACAGCGACAGGCAATGTGGACCTCTTGCATGCAGTTCTGCATCCACTGGCAGGGTGGGTGTGCTGGGAGCCAGGGTGCAAGCAGCAACTCAAAGGCTGTCTGCTCCTCAGCCTCCAAATATTGTTCTTGTCCTTCTGTTGGAACAAATGAAGCTGTGCCATCTATTTATCGTCCCCTCTCTTATCCAGCATGTGGCATCCCTCTCCATCACCTTTCCGTTTTCAGCTGGGCAGGGAAATCTATCAGCCCTCCTGTATCCAGCTGTTGGGTGACTCTACCTCTCTCTAAGAGTGCTGTGGAAAATCAACGCAACAAGGAGGAAGGAAAGGGAGAGGAGATGTCCCCAGACTTCCCAAAGCCTGTCCCAGAAGGTCCCCACAATCTGCATCTCACATGTGGCAGGTCCAGATCCATGCCACCGGGCTGGCCACTCAGCAGGAAGCCACATGGGGACCGGTCCCCTCACTGTGCCCAGGGGCTGTCTAGGAAAGGGGTGGGCTAAGACCTTCTTCTCACTCTCCCAGGTCCTCCAGCCAATGGCACAACTCAGGGTGGCTTCACTGCCAGCTCTGGAGGTGCCAGGACTGCACTCAAGCTCCAGCCAGTAGCAAAGCTGCAGCCACATGTTTTTTTCCAGCCTGATGGAAAGTTTGATTCCAGATTCCCAGATGTGAGGAGCCTTCCAGGAAGCACAGCATGGCACATCACAGCATGGCATGGCCTGCCAGCAGCACCCTGTCTCATTCGTGACATGGAGCTAAGTGCCATGACAGCTGTACCTTGCCACAGCCCACCACTGTGCCATTTGCCTTCTCACCAAGCTTCTCCATCCAAAGTTGTCCTCTTTTTCATCCTTCAGCCGCACAGTGACTGAGCAGATTAATGCAAGCCCATAAAAACCACTCGGCCTCAGGAGCATCCGGGCATGGACCAGTCAGGACCCAGATGTGAAGGAGTGAGTGCCACGTGTGGCCAGGGCATGCTCCACTTGTCACACTTGGTTTCCTTGCTCAGCCTCTGTGCCTGCTGCCTGCCACTGCCCACCATTCCCGGGGCCAAGATGGGAGATGACAGGAAGATGCAGTGACGATAACAGCTAAATTTGCAGCCCAGGCAATATCCTCCCCCACCAGCCAGTGAGAAGCCTCCCGGCACTTGTCCTTGCCAGGAACACACCAGGGGGTGCTTCTGATCCTCAGCACTAGCCAACCCAGAGGCACGGCCCCAGTCCCCTCAACAGCTCTGGGACCCCCACTGCCCTCCCCTGCCCCACTGGCAGCATGGCACAGGCAGAGTGGGGCACACTGGGGGAGCAGGTGGAAGGGGCTGGGAAAGCCAGTGGCAGGGCTGCAGCACCTGCGGCTGGCAAAGCAGACTGGGAGGACCCTGCAGTGACACCTGCCCGAGGCTGTGAGCAGGAAAGACTCTTCCTCCCCTCAGCAACCCACTCCAAGGCTGCCCCTTCATACTGGCACCAGAGCTGGTGGGGGGGCAGCTCATGGCCCTTGCCCTTGACCGTGGCTCCCTTGCGGCACACGATGTCATGTGGCAGGGCACAACAACAACAAGGACTAATTGGTTAATGTGATTTCAAAACACGATTTGCAATTATAACTCACCAGAGAGCATTCAGTGATCCCGCACGTTGGGAGAGTGGGTTTTTCTCCTTCGTTTGTTCCTGGAACCTCGAAACCAATTAACTTTATAGAAGCCAGAAGCAAAGTGCTGCTCACCAGACCTGAAGGGTAGTTATCTCTGCCCTCAATCACTTCCCTGCCAACCATGGCACTGAGAATCAAGGACCCAAGGACAAGCCCCAGGGTAACCCTGCCACTTGTTCCCGCAGCACTGCCAGGTTTTGTGGGGCTCCTGGGGATATCCAGCTCCCACTGGGATGCTGGTCCCACACTGGACCAGCTTCATGCCCAAGTGGCTTTCATCCATCCAGGACCACAGCTGCTTGGAAGCACTTGAAGGCAGGAGGATGCTCTGGGCCCTTGGAGATGGAGATAAACTCTTCCCGTTAGCACAGTGGGACCTGTCACCTCCAGAGATGAAAGCAGGAGGAGCCTGCTCATCTGTCACCCAGGAGGGACACTTCCATGCTTGCTGTCCCCACTGGCAGCACCCACAGCTACATCAGGGCCAGGGGCTTTGCTCCTGTGCACTTGGTGTCCTGCAGCAATGGCTTAAATACCTCTAAAGCAATTAAGCAAGGACTTAGCAAGGACTTTAATGCTTTTAAATGCAACTCAAATAGTTTCAAAGCCAAAAGAGGCCAAGCGGCCCTGATGGTCTCTAAAACTCCAGTACTCAGTGTCCTGATCTGGGCCAGTTCTTCCGAGCCCTGGCCTGTTTCCCCAGTGTCTCCAGTTGCTGGGCCCCACCACTCTCCACATTTAAGTGGAAAGTTTAGGATAGGGCAAAGCAGAGTTTCCTCTTGAGTAGGCAAAAAGAGGCTGGTTGCCACCTGTGAAGGGGATGCACTGGCAGCTGTCCCTCAGAACAGTGCCAGGGTCCCAGAATGCTGGGGAAGCCAAGAGACCTGCCAGTCTGCAGGGGACAATCCCACATGCATGAAAGGTCTACAGGCCATGATCTGCCCTCCATCAGCTCCCTAAGCCCTGGAGTTCTCCATCCCACAGGGACCTTGGCATCCTGCACTGCAGTCTCCCAGGATTCCCATGGACAAATGAGGGAGTACAAGCATCTCACAAAGCCTCCAAAGACATATAGGGTGACGCTGGCAACATCCAAAACTCACCTGAGCTGGGTGCAGGGACAACCTTCCCTGGAATGCCAGGTCCAGTGCCAAGCCACAGCTGGCAGCTCCAGAAAAGGAGCATGGCCCTGGCATGGGGCAATGGAAGGAAATGTAGGGCAATGCTGGGGGTATTCATAGTGCCTTGGGGGTTCTCCTCTCTGAATTTGAGCTCCCCAGCAAGCTGTCACAAGTACGGAAATGGCTGGCGGAGCCCCAAGGGGGAACAGGAGCACTGCCCAGGGCCTCAAGCACTGAAGTGGCAGATGGCTGGGGAGCAGGGGAGGACCAGAGATGCTTTTTTGCCTACATGACTGTAGCATGTTTAAAGATCTAAATAACTGGGCCAAAAAGCAAGACACAGCCACAGGCGTATCCCTCCTTTCCCTGTGAGGTGACGTTGAGTCCAAAGCTGACTGATTCATGCAGCCACTTTTCTCACTCCCTGGCTGTGCCAGGTCCCCAGCCTTGCCAGGGTGACAGGCAGGCAGCAGTATAGGGTCTTGATGAACATGACACAGCCATGGAGAGATGAGGGGATAAAGGCCCTTTCACGGCCCACCAGGGAAAAGGATTCAGTGGAAGAAGAACAAAATTACATGCTGGTGCTCAGGACTGAGGCTTCCACATCCCCCAGCACCAGGGTGCCCATAATCCTGCAGCAGTGGACCACAGGTGGCGTGTGCCAGGGTCCCTGCAGGCATCTCCTGGTCCTTGTTAGCATCACCCAACCTTGCACTGAGGAGGGCTGAGTGCGGCATCGTTTCAGGCTGGGCAGCGTTTGCATGGCACCCACTCCATGGTTGGGAAAGCCCTGGGGCGGCTGCCCATCTCCCTCCCCTCCAAGCTGGCCAACAATTGGCTGCCCAGGGGACATCAGCCTTGATCTGCATCACTGGCCGTCCCCACGGCTGAGCAAACAGAGAGGAAAACAGCCCCAGCCAGCCTCTGTCACCAGGCACCACCAGCACGTGGCCAGGCACATGGCACCCCCAGGACTCCTGTCCCTGAGACCCCCACAGCCTAGCAGAGTTGCCAGCACAGCAATGCGAGGGTGGTTAACAGTTCCAAACCACCTGCCCACAGTCAGGAAAGAGTCTGGGGGCTGCAGAGGCTGAGCTGGAAACCAGGAGGGATGAGGAGCTCGTGTAAGCAGCCACCACGCCGGTGCTGGAGGGGCCATACAGTGGGAAAAGTGCTGAAGCACAGCTGGGGTGGCCCAGTGACTGCTAGCCCCAGGTATGGGCCAGTCCCTCCTTGCTCAGTTCAGAGCTGTTTGCTCTGGGGCCAGTCCCAGGGGCTGTGGGCCAGTGCCAGGGGCTGAGGGCCAGCTGGGACCAGCCGGCTGGGAGCAGGCAACCAGCATGTGCCAGGGGCACGTGTCCCAGCCTGCCTGGCTGCCCCACTTGCTTCCCCCACAGCTCGATTCCCTGAAACCCTTCCCCAGCAGCAGAACGCAGCTCTTCATGGAAGTCCCTCACCCTGCTCCACCTCCAGCACCTCCCCCGTCAGAGGGGCACCCCACCCCCCTCGTAAGATAGATGCCGAAGGATAGCTCCAGTCCCATTTGTCACCAGTGTACCCCGCACCACTCAAAGCTCCCCACTTGCACTGCAGCATCTCGGGGACCCTCACCCTGCTTGTGGGCAGGAAGCCTCACCTGTCACATCCATCACCAGCTCCAGCCTTGGCTGGCCACAGAAGCGTGGCCTAGGTGGGCGTGAGGAATGCTGTCACCGGCAGCGGTTGCACCGGGGCCAGAGTGGGGACAGGGGACGCAAGCTTCCAGCCACCCCACGGGCACCGCAGCTGCGGGTCGTCCTCGGGGAGGACGAGGTAAAGGTGCCAGGGCGCTGCCAGCTGCCCCAGCTCTGCCGAGAGCACTGCCCACTGCCCGTCCTGCCGCCGGCAAGGTGAAGGCAGTGCCGCGGCCGCAGCCTGCCAGCCGCTCCCGGTTCCCACCGGCTGAATCCCCGGGCACGGCGCTGGTGACGCCGGCACACCGCCCACACAAGACGTCCCGGGACATCCGCGCCGAGCCTGGGAACGGCCCTGCCCTGCCACCCGGTCACGGCTGAGAGAAGGGCAGGAGCCCCAGAACCGGAGCGCCCACGTCAGCCCCGCAGCGGTACCAGCTGCCCCATGCCACGGCCAGCACCCAACCCCGCCCGTACCCNNNNCTGTTCAGCCCCGCCCCGGCCCAACCGTATGGGTCCCGACCGCCCTCTGACGGCAGTTGAGGGTACGGACAGGTATTGTCCCCACACCCTGCCTGTGCCCTGCCTGTGCCCTGCCTGTGTCCTCCTTGCTCCCGCCTTGCATCTCGCCTGGCCCCGCTGGGGCCAGCACCCACCACCTGGTCATGCTCATGTGTCCCCAGGCCCATGTGTCCGCAGAAGCCCTCTCGCCACACTGCTCATCCCACCATGGCTGCTCTCAGGTTCCCCCACAGGAACAGGCTGCTCAGGGTAGTGATGGAGCCCCCATCCCTTCCAGTGTTTAAAAACGGTGTAGATGTGCTGCTGAGGAACATGGTTTAGGAGTGACGAGGCAGTGGGGGGTTAACAGTTGGACTTGATGGTCCTAAAGGTCTTTTCCAATCAAAACTTACATGATTCTAAGGGGTGGCTGTGCCATCTGGTGCCTCCCCAGTGGGGGGTCCCTCACACCCTGGGGTCTCCAGACACCCAAAAGCTACCCATGGAGCTCAACATTGCACAGTACCCTGTGGTTTCAGCACAGCACAGCATGGTGAGGTGTGAATCAGCATCCCATCAGCTCTGGCACACCATAGCCTGCAACTGCACAGTCATAAGCATGGCTCTGCAGTGGCACCGACATCCCAGTTCCTGGTCCCTCCAGTCCCTCTGTTCCTGCACAGGACACAGATCTTAGGAAGGTATCTGGGGCCTGGCACAACTCCTCAGTAGAGCCAGTGCTGCCAGCCCCTAGCTCCCTACTCCCATCCCAGAGCAGATGCCAGTCCAGTCTAGCTCCACAGCCAGAGGCTCTGCAGCCTCTGGGGCAGCCCTGCCAGCACCTGGCCACTGCCATGCCAGAGAAAAAAAAAATAATCTTTCCTTCACGTGGAATTTTCTGTTTGTTTTCTTTATTAAATCAATATTCATTGCTTCCTGTACCGGCAGGCACCATGAAGCAGAGCCCAGCTCCCCCATCCTCATGCCCTGCTGGCAAGCAGCTGGGCTGAGCCACAGCCCTTTGGAGGCTGGGGCTGGCGTGGGTTCTGGGTCAGCTTTCCCACTCCAAGAATGGGCTTGTTCCTGTCCCAGCCCAGCTCACTACCCTCTCCATTCCTCCCACCAAGCACTGAGGTCACTCCTTAGTGCCCAGTCACAGGACAGACCTTTCTTTCCTCTTCTGCCCTGGCTGCACAGATCCTGCTGGGTAGAGCCACCGCATCCCTGGATCCTGGCATGCCAGGTGGGTGAAACGAATTGTGAGGCTCCAAGTGCCCTGGCCTGGCCGACAGCTTGTTACACATTTACCCTGCGTTAATGAGGCGGCACAGGCTGCGCCGGCCTTCGGACCACAGAGATGCTTTGCAGGCAGCTCTCCTGCTCCATGGCCCCAGCAGGATGGAGCTGTGAGGGTCTCAAGGTGTGAGTCGCCTGGGTATGAGCACCACAGCAGCAGCCACGACCCTTTCATCCACAGCAGCAGCCATGACCCCTTCATCCTCCTCCAGCCCCACTGGGTTTTGCAGAAGCGCATGAAGCAGGGAATGACAAAAAGCGCCTTTGACCTCACACCCCTCCAGGCAGAAGGACATGGCCAAGGGGGCAGAGACTGGTCCTCGGGAATGTTGTGAGTCTCCACGGCTGCAATCAGGAACCCACATCTGGCCCACACCTCTCCTGCATTCCCAACACAGGTGAAGGGGGTGGCAGCACGCAGGGAGCTCCAGGATCTCAAGGCACTGTCTCTGAGCAGCTGGCCGGGTCGCTGGGTACACAGGGAGGACACGGAATACAGTTGCCTTTTGTTGGTGCTGGCCCTGGGAGCAGGGACTGGGGCTTTGCGTCCCCTCCCTCCACCCCCGCCGCCGGCGGGATTGGCGCCCAGCACCAGGGATTTGGGGTTTAAAGAGCAGGCGGCAGCCGCAGCCCCAGCTCACACACTAGGCGAGGACACAAGCAAGCTCCACCAAAGCCCACGCACTGTAACAGGTGAGATGGCGGCTGCAGGGTACCGGGGTGCCCACTGAGGGGGGCTGTGGGGTCAGGGGGCTGTAGTGGTGGAGTTCCCCGGGGGGAGGTCAGGTCTCTGTCTCCCCTCTGGGTGTGTTGGGTGCTGGTGGGCTTAGATATGGCTTGAGAGGGGAGTGAAGGCATCACTGGGCACATGCCACGACCTTGTTCCCATCACCCCATGGCTGAGTGGGGACTCCCGAGTCCAGTCCCAGCTGAGGTGATCAGGGCAAGCAGCGCTGCACTGGGAGATTTCCCAGTGATGCCCCTTCCCCTGGGTCTGGCTTAGGGAAAAGGAGGTTCACCTGGTGCTCTCCCATCTGCAATTTCTGCACCATGCTCACCAGCTTGGCCCCAGCAGCCCTTGCCCTGGCTGGCACCTGGGAGAGCTCTGAGTCATTTGGGGAAGAGAGGAGCCCAATGCTGGGCACGAGGCTGGGCAGGAGCAGGAGCCGGGCCAGCAGACAAGGCTCTATTGTGCCGTGGTAGGGCCGCCCGCTCAGCCCTCAATAGCTGCATTATTCTTGGTGGCGGCCCCCCAGACTTCCCAGCCACCACAGCTCTGTGGGAGCACCGTGGGAGGCGATCTGAAGTGGCTGTTGTCTTGGGGGGGGCCAGGGTGAGAGCAGGAGAGTGGGCAGGGTGCCCTCTGCTGCTGCCTGTCTGGGTGCTGTTGGGTGCTGTGGCAGTAGGATGCTGCTCTTTGATGCCGCCAGCTTTGAGGGAAAAATGCAATGGATGGGGAACAGGCAGCCTGAGGAGGTGTCCAGGCACCCCTGTCCCCACTCCCCTGCCCTGCCCATCCTACCAGGCATTACCCATGCCTAAGATGACTATGGCTGTGTGCTGCGCCAGGACAGGGACTAATGAGTGGGCAGCAAGCGACTGACATTAGTCCTGGGTGTGGATGCAGTCAGGCCAGCCGGAGCAAAACGAAAGGTCCTGCGTGATTCTCAGCCAGACACACCCGAGCTAAAATTACCAACCCTGTGGCAGGGACACCAGCCTATTTTTAAAGCCCAGAGGAGCTGGATGCCACCAATCGGTGTGGCACAGGGAAGGGCCAGAGGGGCTGGGGCAGCAGGCAGGGAGACACTGCCAGCATCTCTCCTGACTTCCCAGCAGGACGCAGAGTGGGCCAGGCCAGCAGCAGAGAGCCTGTGTGCCGTGCCCCATGTGCCGTGACTCTGATGAAGCTCTGCCGCGATGCATTGGTGGATAACTTAGCAGAAGTTAAACTCCCTTTGCTTTCCAGCTTGGGTGTGGCTGAGCGTAACTTCTTGAGTGATGCCCAGTTGGATCTTTAGTGTGACCAACTTAGCACTCTCAGGAACAGAATTAAGACTCAAACGGAGCCAAGTGCCACAGCACTTTATTTAACAGGCAACAGGTACAAATACCGCAGGGGTCCGATCCGTAGGGAGCACACAGTGCGATCACCAGAGCAGGGATGACATGAACAGGGAGTGAGCAGAGGCCAGGCAGGATGGCAGCTCTCTGCGACAGCGGCAGCTTTCCTAGGTGGTGGCAGCTCTCTGGGGCAATGGCAGCTCTCAGGAGCCGTGATGGCAGTTCTCTGGGGTGACAGCAGCTAGCAGAGATCCCCAGCAGCAGCAGCTCTAGCAGGTTTCTAAGACAGCTCCGCTTCTCTCAGCAGCCCTCAACAGACTCTTCTCAGCACATCCTCCTCAGTAGTCGATCGCCCTAGCAGCTGCTGCCCATAGCTGATGACCCTAGCAGGCCATACCACAGTTCGCCTTACTGTGACGCCCTTTATAGCTTCACATTGTGGCTAAGAGTGCTCAACCTACACCGATTCGGCAGTGCACTCTCCAGGGTCTCAAAGTCCCTCGGTCGACTCCAGGGGGCCAAGGCCAGGCTCCCTGTACCTCAAACGATTCTCCCAGTGATGTGGAGCTATATCCGTAATTCTTTCCAGCCCCATCCTGCTCCTCTGATATGGTTTTGAGGAGCTTCAAGCTCAGTACATGGGACACGGCCTCTCTGCCTGCCCTGGAGACTGGCTGCCAGTAGAAATGAGACTGAGGACAGACAGCCACTCTGGGGCAGCAGGATGGGATCCTAGAAGCTCGTAATCCCTCCCTTTCCCAAGCCATTGTACTGCACCAGAAAGATGGATGCCTCTTTCATCACTTCCCCAAAGGTCCAACATGCACCCCACGACTCAGTCTCACAGCAGAGACACCCAATGATGGTATCAGACAGGCTCAGGCACTGAGATGTCCCCAGCACCCCATAACCCTTAAGTTGGCCAGAACAGGGTGGGGATAATTAAAAAAGGATTAGCTGGGCTACACCAGCATGGTGCTGCTGGGAGCTGGTACCTAATCCTGGCAGGAATGTGCTGGGCCCACGTGGGTCCCTGCTGTGGGGGTCTCACACCAGCACGATGGTGGAGTGGGTGCAGGACTGGGGTGGTGTATCCACAGACGAAGTATGTCCCGAGCTGGTGTCCCCAGGATATCTCCATCATGCCACACTACGCAGCTGCAGCTGGCTCGGGTGCATTTTTTTTTCTGCCAGCCAAGCACTGGAGTCACTAGGAGTACTGATAAAGGCCATCCCACTGCACAGCTGTAGCTTTTGGCTGGAAAGCAGGGCCATGCCAAGCTCAGGTGGCACAGGAACACTGCAGCACTGGTCAGCAGATCACAGCTCACCTTGTTCCCCTGCGTTCTGGCCAGTCCTGCCGTGATGACTCCACTAGGGTGGAGGGAGGTTCCCTAGCCGTCAGGGAGATGGGCCGCCCTCAGGTCCCTGTAGCATCACCAGGGCTGTCTCAGTGAGGCACCGCTCCTGTTTGGGGTGCAGGGTTTGTTTCCATCCTGGTGGGTAGCAGGTGCTCATCCCGGTCAGCCTCCCTCCACGCGGGCTCTCCAGCAGCCACCGGTGCCAGTTTGTCATCCAATGGCACAGATACATCCAGTGCAGGGCTAGCTCGTCCACCAGCCCAGGAGGTACAGAAGCCGTCAGCCGCTGCCTGCTGCCTCACCACCCCCAGGGACTCTGTGGAGGCGGAGAGGAGCAGTTTCCTACCGCAAACACCGCCGGGGGCTCGGGCGATTCTGGCAGTGCTTAGGATGCTCGCCAGATACGGAACCGCCGGGGGAGACTTGGCCGAGGCAGCACGGATCTGCCGGCAGCAGGGAAGGGATCAAAGAGCGAAGGTGCCAGCACCTGCTCTCGCCGCCGGCGGTGACACCGTCACACTGGCGGGGAGCCAGGCCACCGGCACCTGGGCGTGCCGCGCTCGGCAGGGTAACAGAGAGCAGCATGGCCACGAGGACGGGATGCTGGTGGCAGTGCCCGTTGCGGCTGGGGACCGCCACCATGTCGGCGCCCAGAGGCTACGGCGCTTGCCAGAAACCCCCGATGGGGCGGGAAGGGGTGGCCGGCAGGTGACGTGGCACGGCGCTCCCGCTCCGATTTTCCGGGATGGAAGCCCGGCCGTTCTGACGCCTGATGGTTTCTCCAGGCAGAACTGCTGCCAGCGAGGTTCCCGCAGGGCTCTGGAGCTGGAGTGATGGTGACGCCACCCAGCCACCTCACCACACATGCCAGGAATGGCACTAGGTGGAAAGATCCCAGCCGGGTGGAGGGACACTTAGGCACAGCATAAGAAGGTGCCCACTGTACAGGGTTGGGCACAACATCTCCACCCACCCTGTCCCAGACTGCCATATTAGGGGAGAATAGAGACACCACGCCCAACCCTGTGGGGGCCATTCAGCCCAAAGTCCTGCTGCAGCCCCTGGGCTAATTCTTACGGCAGAGTAACCCTTGCCATACCAATGCCAGCAGCACCCTTGCCATCCACTCTGTCCTCTCACTGTCCCCATCCTCCTTGCTGCACTGGGCTGGCACTTGGCACCATGGTGGTGCTGGGCCAGAGCCTGCCACCAGCCTTCTGCACACCAGTACAGTGAGGCCAGCAACAGAAATGTCACCAACAGTAAGACAGAAGGGCATTGCCCAGGCGTTCTGTCTGTTCCCCCTGCCTGCTGCCTGTCCTGCCTGTGCCTGCCTGCACAGCTACCACTGCCTGCGTGTGCCAGCTGTCCGCCTGCACCTGCACCTGACTCGCCTCCACTCACTGCCAAGCTGTCGGCACCTGCTGCCAGTCCGTGCCTGCTGCCGGCTTCCTGCATCTGCTGCCAAACCTTCCTGCACTCTCTGCCAGCCCATCTCTACCTGCTGCTGCCCACACCTACAGCTGCCTGAAGCCACTGCCTCCCCACTCATGCCAGACCTGCCTTCCTGGGCTCCTGCACCCACGGGGACAGCCAGGGGTGCAGGAAGTACAAGGCGTGGGCAGGCCCCAGGTCAGTCGGTGTCGCCCCCTGCCCCGAGCCCTGCCCACTGAGGCACGCGTGGCCGCTTTGCCGGCACCACTCAGCACTTGCTATTCTTGGCAGCGATGGCTGGAAAATGGGAGGCAGTGGAGGAATTTTGTTTGCTCCGGGCTGGGCCCAGGCCAGACATCTGGGTTGCAGCTGAGCGGGGCGCAGAACCAGCCCCGTGCCGCCCCCACCACGGCCCCCAGTGTCCCCAGAATGGCCCCAGCACGCCCCGGCACCCCACGCCCAGGCAGGCAGCACCCAGGTGGCAGCTGCCTGGCCCGGGGACGGAGCAGTCCTGCCATCCGTGTGCTGTGCCACTCATGTATTGAGTGTGGCATTCTTCGCTCTGCCCTAGGGGCAGTGGGTGTCATCGCGGGTGTCACTGCAGACCAGCGTGGCCCGGGGGACACGCGTGTGCTCCTGTGTGTGTGTGTGCCTGGGTGATGCTGCACTCTGCGCTTGCGTGCGAGTGTGAGCGGGTGTGCTTGCACACGTGTGTGTGTGGGGGGGTGTTTGTGCACGGCTGTGTTCTCGCCCACGCCTGCTCGCATGCGTGTGAGTTTGCACACGCGTGTGAGTTCCCACGAACGACTTCGCACGCCTGTGTGGGGCTGCCTGGGTGCTCCCGCCCGCTCGCACGTGTGTCTGTGTTTGTACACGAGTGTGTGTTTGTACACGTGTGTGTGTGTTCGTACACGAGCCCGCGNAGGGCGGGGCCGGGCCGGGCCGAGCCGAGTCGGGACCCAGGTGGGTGTCGTGGGTCGGGTAGGATACGGGAGTCTGCCGAGGACGAGGGGCTCCCGGGTCGGAGACGGAGTGGCCCGGACCGGGATTTCTGCGCTGCCGTCGGGGTCTGTCCGAAGGGGTACCGGGGGTGGGGGGCAGGGTGGTGGTGCTGGCGGCAGGGTCCGTGTCCCCGCTGGCACCGACGGACTGGTGACCTGGTTTGTCTGGGCTGGCACCAGGAGTACCGGGGGTGGGTTCGTGCCGAGGCTGGCATCGGGGACCTGGGTAGTTGGCACTACGGGTCTCGGGGGCTGGATTTGCAAGTGCTGACGCTGGTAGTATCCAGTGCTGTCCACCTGCTCCCCCCAACCTGCCCCCCGCGCCAGCATGGGGTCGGGGCAGCCGGCGTTGGGGGCCCGTGCCCGGGGGTCTGCCCTGGCCCCTCAGCAGGCGTTTGCGAGTGCCAGGCAGGCAGGAAGAACCCCTCAGTGACCCCAGCACGGCCCTGGCTGGCTGAAAGCTGGAGGGGCTGGCAGAGCCACGGGTCCCTGCCTTGTCCCAGCGTCTCTGCAAATGTTATTAGAGGCTGTGGCCCTCTTGCCAAGCTGCTGGGCAGCCCAACCCCACAGCACCGTGCCCGGCTGGGGCCCCTGCCTGCTGTCTGTCCAGAACTTACTCCCCACACTGCCAGCCCCTCCAGTTGCCCCTGCCTGATGGAGCCCAGGGCAAGACCTGGCTGGCCATGCCAGCAGCAGGCAGATGTGTCCAGATCTGTGCTAGACACTGCCACACACACTTGTTCCCCTGGCCTGGTAGTCACTATGTCCCACCTCTCACCATGGCTGAGCCGGGTGTCATAACCTGCACTGAACCCTGGTTCTGCAGCAGGGCTGTGGTCGTCACTGGAGACTCAGCAAGGCCGTGGTGGCAGTGGCACAGGTGAAACCCATCATCTGCACCAGAGGCTGGTGACTGGCATGGCCAGGCTTGTGCTTTGCATGCGGTGTGGGGAGGTGCTGACTGGCACGCCCCAGCTGCCTGCACCTGCCCGGGGCTGCCATGGTTTGGCTGTCGGGCGAGGCGGGAAGCTGCATGTTAGCGCAGTCCTCATGATAACCATCGCCTCCTGCTCCCCAGGAGAGAGCATGCCGGTGCTGGAGCTGATGTAGCTCTTTGCTTGGGCTGACATGGGGAAGGCTGGGTGCTAATCAGACAGGCTGCCTCAGTTTCCACACAGGCAGGAGAAAGAAGTGTTCTCCTAGAGCCCCTTACGGTTGAGCTTGGCTTAACTGGGGCATAAAACCCGGGAAGGGACATGGCTGGCCCACGTCCCCTGCCACACCCCCACCCCCAGTCACTGACTCAAGCCCAGTGGCGGGGGAAACCTTGTGCTGTGTCAGGACTGCCCGACGCTGGTGCTCAGGGCTGTCTGTATCCCATCGGCAGTACCGATTCCCGGAAGGGATCATGGCCTGGGGGCTGCAGAGAGGGAGCTGTAACCCGAGCTGAGATCTCTGTTCTTTGCCCCAGCCATCGAGCCGCCAGCCGGACCCCAGCCATGAGCTGCAGGCTGCTCCTGCTTCTAGTCCTGCACCTGCTGTGTGGCTCCACCGCCGGCCGCCCCCCACTCACTGCCAACCCCCGCCTCAAACTGGCCTTTCCTGGTGAGCGTGGGACACGGGCAGTGTGGGGGGATGTGGGGTCGGGCATGGGTGTGCTGGTCCCTTGTCAGTACTCAGCATCATTCCTGGGGATCAGAGCATCACAGGGAGGCAGCGTGGCAGAGGAGGTGAGAAGCATTGTCACTGCTGCCTCACCAGCACAGTTGCTGCCCTTCCTGCAGGCTGATGGGCATTGGCACAGGCTGCCAGGTTCCAATCTGCCAACCCTCTAGGGCCACCTGCCTGTGCTCAGGGCCATGCTTGCACCTGGGTGCACTCTTGCCCCCTGGCATGTGCTGGCCCAGGTGCCCATCCCCCTGCAGTGCACCGTGGTGGCACTCCCTAACCATAGTTGCTGTGCCATGGCACTGTGGGACACTGTACTGGCTGGGGAGCCAATGCCACGACCTGTCTGCCTACCCTGTGGGCTCCAGCACGGCCCAGGGTCTTTGTCCAGCAGCAGGTCCCAGCGAGCATTCTCCTCCCAGCCTGACAAAGGACTGTTTGTTCCCGCCACGGTGGGATTAGCTCCGCAGGGCAGGGAACGGCCCCTTCTCCCCCACCACCCGTTACTAGGGTGGAAGGTTCAGGGATGGGTGCTGAGAGGCACAGGGATGGCTACTGGACTGCATCAGAATTGGGTGCTGAGGGGCACAGAGATGGGTGCTGGGCTGGGTCAGGGTTGGGTGCTGGGTGGTGTGGAGATGAGTGCTGGGCTGGTACAGGAATAGGTGCTGGGTGGCGTGGGGATGGGTGCTAGGCAGTTCAGGGATGGTTGTCAGGCTGGTGTGAGGATGGGTGCTGAGCTGGCAGAGGGTCAGTCAACCCAGTCAAGCCAGTAGGACAGGTTTGGGGGAGGGGGTGGCACGGCAGGGAAGACATGGCCAGAGCCAGGTCCCTGTGGGGCATGTGTCTGGGGCAGTCGTACACACAGAGACAGCGGTGGGGCCCAGCTGAACGGTGCTGGTGGGTCTTGGCAGAGCTGCGGGCTCGCCACGGGCTGCAGCTCTTCAGGCTGGAGCGCTCCTGCTGCTACGAGGCCCTGCTGCTGGACGAGGAGCGTGGACGCCTCTTTGTCGGCGCACAGAACCACCTGCTCTCGCTGGCCCTGGATGACATCAGCCAACGGGACAGGAAGGTAACTGGGGAGGACACGGACACACTGGCTGGGTGACCCAAGGCGCTCCGCAGAGCCATGAACGTCCCTCTTTCCCTGCCACCCTGCAGATCTACTGGCCAGCACCTGTGGAGTGGAGGGAGGAGTGTAACTGGGCCGGCAAGGACATCACTGTGAGTTTCTGGGGATATCTGGAGATGCCAGGGAGAGTGCCAGGGAGCCACTCCAACACCACCTTCCTATGCCCTCTGCCTCTAGGCCGAGTGCATGAACTTTGTAAAGATCCTTCACGCCTACAACCGGACCCACCTGTATGCGTGCGGCACTGGTGCCTTCCACCCAGTCTGTGCCTTCGTGGAGGCTGGCCAGCACGCAGAGGTGAGACCCATGCTGCCTCAGCACTGCCATGGCCCCCACCTGCTGCCACCCACCCCCTACCCATCCATACCCCTTCCAGGAGCCTGTCTTCAAGCTGGACCCCCAGCACACTGAGGATGGCAAGGGGAAGAGCCCCTATGACCCCCGGCATGCAGCTGCTTCTGTCCTTGTGGGTAAGGGAGTGACAAACCCAGTGCTGGGGTGCAGTGCAGTGGGAGGGTGCCAGGGGGTGCCCCATAACGCTTCCCTCGGTGCCTGCCAGGCGAGGAGCTCTACTCCGGGGTGGCCACCGATCTGATGGGCCGTGACTTTACCATCTTCCGCAGCCTGGGCCAACGTCCTTCCATCCGCACGGAGCAGCATGATTCCCGCTGGCTCAACGGTCAGTGCCAGGGAGCAGGACGGCAATGAGGCTGCTGGCACCTCGGCATGGCATCTCTGCTCCCTGGAGATACCGGGGCAGTGAGTCCTCCAGGCTCAGCTGCGCTCTGTCCTCCGCTGCCTGCGTAGGGTGATTCGGGGCGGGGGTGTCTGTGCCTCTTACAGACCTCTGGTGCCTGGTGGGGTCCCGCCCTCACTCTGTTACTGCCCTACAGCTGGGCAGAGGCAGATCTGCACTCTGCTGGGATCCCAGTGGGTGCCTAGGGAGCAGAGATAGTAGAGTCACTGGAGGAAGCACCCTTTTGCCCCCAGAGCCCAAGTTCGTGGCCGTTTTTTGGGTGCCAGAAAGTGAGGACCCTGACGACGACAAGATCTACTTCTTCTTCCGTGAGACAGCGGTGGAACGGCAGCAGGGGCTGGGCAAGACCAGCTTTGCCCGTATTGGCCAGATCTGTCGGGTAAGAGCATCCACGAGTGGGAGGGCTGGGCTCCACGGGTGCCTGTGGGTGCCACCCCCAGCTACTGACATTGGTACCCTCTTCTGGCAGAATGACATGGGTGGGCAGCGCAGCCTGGTGAACAAGTGGACAACCTTCCTGAAGGCTCGGCTTGTCTGTGCTGTGCCAGGGCCTGATGGAGCAGACACCCACTTCAATGAGCTCCGTGAGTAGGGCTATGAGGATCGCCGCCCCAGGGTGGCTCTGGGTGGTCCCGGCACATTAGGGCGGTGCTGATGGCCTCCTGGCTTACAGGAGATGTCTTCCTGCTGCAGACAAAGGACAAGCGCAACCCCCTGGTTTACGCCATCTTCTCCACTTCCAGGTTGAGCCCCCTCCTTACCACACCTCCCATGCCCAGCAGTGTCACCCTTGTCCTTCACATCACCCCATGTCTCCCCCACCAGCTCTGTTTTCCAGGGTTCAGCTGTTTGTGTCTATACCATGGCTGACATTCGCCGAGCTTTCCTGGGCCCCTTTGCACACAAGGAGGGCCCCAACTATCAGTGGGTGTCATACCAGGGACGTGTGCCGTACCCTCGCCCAGGCATGGTATGTGGCACAAGGGTGTCCAAGCTGGTGCCACCAGTGGGATGCTGGTATCTGGGGTGAGGAGTGAGACCCTATTAAGTCAGTGCTGCCTCCCTGCAGTGCCCCAGCAAAACCTTTGGCACCTTTGGCTCCACCAAAGACTTCCCGGATGAGGTGATCCAGTTTGCCCGGCACCACCCACTGATGTACAACCCGGTGCTGCCCCACAGTCAGCGCCCCCTCTTCCTGCAAGCCTCTGTTCCCTACACTTTCACTCGCATTGCTGTGGACCGTGTCACTGCTGCTGATGGCAACTACGACGTCCTCTTCATTGGCACAGGCACGTGGTGACTCCCGGGCCAGGGCAGGGGTGGAGAGCTGGGGGATCCTGGGGCTGGGACTTGCAGCCTCACTCATTCCTGCCTGCAGACATGGGCACGGTGCTGAAGGTAGTCTCAATGGCCAAGGAGAGCTGGCACCACATGGAGCCACTGCTGCTGGAGGAGCTGCAGGTCTTCCAGGTGAGGGGGGGCACTCTGCAGCACCCCAGTCAGAGCTCCCCAGCACCCCTTTGTGCTGCATGTACTCTGGATTGCACCAGGTGCCCCAACTGCTGGGATGTGGGCACTAGCACAGGGTCCCCCCACAGCCCCTAACTCCTGCTCATACTCTGCCTGCAGGATGCCTCCCCTGTCACCAGCCTGCAGCTCTCTTCAAAGCGGGTAAGCAGGAATCCCGCGTGGGTCCCCGTGTTGCCCCATGGCTCTACTGGGCCCCATGCCACAGCATAGGAATGCTCACTCAGCGCTGCTCTCCCCCACAGCATCAGCTCTATGCTGGCTCAGCCACAGCACTGGCCCAGCTGTCTCTGCATCGCTGCGGTGCCTATGGCAAAGCCTGCGCTGAGTGCTGCCTGGCACGGGACCCATACTGTGCCTGGGATGGCACTGCCTGCACCCGTTATGTGCCTAACACTAAGAGGTAGGTGAGATGCCAAAGTGTGATGCTGGGCCAGCCAGCTTGCCCAGAGGCCATGGTGAGGAGCACAAGCCCTACTGCCTCAGCCTCTCCTCCTCTGCCACCTTCCTGCAGGCGTTTTCGCCGGCAAGACATTCGCAATGGTGACCCCAATATGCTCTGCTCAGAAGGTGAGCCGGGACCCAAGTGGGGGCTGAGGGTTAGCCCTGCCAGGGCAGGACCTGATGGTTGGGCCATGTCTCCTCCAGATCCCCGGCGAGGCAGTGTGCCCCAGAAGCAGCTCTATGGGGTGGAGGGCAGCACCGCTTTCCTGGAGTGCATCCCCAGATCCCTTCAAGCCCACGTCCTCTGGATGTACCAGCGTACCCCAGATGGCCCCAAGCAAGAGGTAGGCTCTCCCCAGCCAGGTACCACCAGTGGGGCCATGCCCTGCCGTGCCATACCAAGCTGACTGCTCGTCCCTGCGGGTGCCACAGGTGCAGATGGATGAGCGGGTGGTGCAGACAGAGCGAGGTGTCCTTCTGCGCAGCGTGCAGCGTGCCGACGCCGGCCTCTACCTCTGCCACGCCACTGAGCACGGCTTCACCCAGCCGCTGCTGCAGCTCTCCCTGGAGGTGATCGGTGCTCGGCAGGCAGCGGGCACGGCACCTGCCGAGGAGCCCCAGCTCACCGCCGGGTCCCCCAGCCGCAAGGTGTGGTACCGGGACTTCCTCCAACTGGTGGAGCGCCCGCCGGTGGGGGTTGCGGACAGGGCCTGCCAGCGGCCCTGGGGACGGGGGAGGTCCCTGCCACCTCCCCGCGCCCACGCCGGACCCCCCGGGCGCGGTCATGGCGAGGAGCCGCGCAGGGCTCGCCGCCGGCGCACCCACGAGGGGCCGCGGGCCGAGCGGAGGCCCCGCAGCGCATCGCCCTGGTGACCCCGGGGCCGGCCCCAGGCACCGGGCTCTGCCTAGGAGCGGAGCCGCGGGCAGGGGCAAAGCCCCCACCGGCCTCGGCCAGCCCGCCGGCAGCACCGGAACCGGGCACAGACAGCAGTGGGGGGCTGCGGCTGCGGGGCCGGGAGGGCAGTCAGGCTGACGCCCCCTCGAGGGGCTGGCGGCCGCCCTTGGCACCGGCTCCAGCAGCAGCGACTGCCGGTACCGCAGAGTCACCGAAGTATTTATTAACGACTGTTACGGACGAATGTAAAGCTGCCCCGGCGGGGGAGCGGCGGGGCCAGGCCGTGCCTCCCCTGGGCATGACACCGCTGGGGACGGGGCAGCAGGGCCGCTCTCAGGTCCTGGAGGCTACAGGCACGACCCCGGAGGAACAGGACGGGCGCGGGCGGGACACGGTGGGGCCGGCGGGAGAAGGCCCGGGAGGGAGCTGAGGGGGGCGCAGAGGTGGTGCGCAGCGCTCCGGGCAGAACGGCGGCGCGGCGGGGAGGGCTTGTACTAATTGAGCACAATAAAGCAGAGGATTCAGACCGTGCTCTGCGTCTGCCCCGCGTCCCGGGAGCGCTGCCGCGTCTGGCTCACCGCACTTTAGTTTCTGGAGAACAGAAACCGAAACTCCCCGGTGCCAACAGCCCGGTGCTTTAGGGAGGGGGGACAGGACGTGCTCTCGGAATCTGCCGCCTGCGGTGTCACCAGGGCCCGCGCCGACATTGGCACCGGCCACATCCCATTGCCTGCGGTGAAACTCTGCCACCTGCCACGTCCCTGTGCTGGCTTCACCTCAG
This sequence comes from Psilopogon haemacephalus, assembly GCA_013396835.1. Taxonomy (NCBI): domain Eukaryota; kingdom Metazoa; phylum Chordata; class Aves; order Piciformes; family Megalaimidae; genus Psilopogon; species Psilopogon haemacephalus. The sequence continues at coordinate 2,064,858 of VWZI01023917.1, read as the reverse complement.
CCCGGGCACTTGAGCCCCCTGCACGGACCCGGCGGGTGCTGATGCAGAGAGGATACCCCCGGAGCACGGGTGAACATCCCAGTGGTGGGACACCACCTCCTGCCAGCTGGGCATCCTGGGGGGACCCAGGGCAGAAGCCAGCCTAGGACAGGAACTGGGGAGAGGCAAAGTACTGGGACCACTTTAAGTTCCCTTAAGCTGGAACTAGGTTGGCACTCCAGACGCTACGCTCCAGCAGCACCACTGCTGTACACCCATGTGTCCCTGTACCATCCTAGCAGCCAGTGGCATTGAGGAATCCCCTCATCCCAATGGAGTCCACCCATGACCATCCCCCATACCACTCAGCACCATCCCCAACTCAGCAAGCAGCACAGAGATCTGCCGAGGCATTTATTTCCAGCATGACAATGTGGGTACAGAGATGTGGGGTGGTGCTGGGGGAAATGCTCAGGAGCATGAGCAAGCAGGCAACTGAGGGTTTGCACCCCCACGAAGCCGCAGGAGCATGTAGATGGTGCTCCTGTGCTGGACATCATAGTGTGCCAGCGTGTGCCGGTCCTCCAGCTCCCTGGAGCCGTACGTCAGGCGCTGCTGGTCAGCAGGAGGACCCTGCCGAGTGTGGATCTGCTCCTTCAGCTGACGGACAGTGGAAGTGGGCTGCACGGTGTACAGAGTGGTCCGGTTCTTGTCATCCTTCACAAAGACCTCCATCCCCTGGGGCTCGGTGCACAGCAGCATCAGTGTGGTGTCGTAGAAGATGCTGTAAGTGGCCAGGGTCTTATCATCCTGGAGGACAAGGGCCTTCTTGCCCTGTTCCTGCTTTGCCAGACGCTGGCTGTACTGAGAGATGCCTGATGTCTCCTTGATCTTCTCCTTCAGCTGCCAAACGGTGGTGCTTGGGCTGATGGTTGTTCTCAGGACAGTAACGCCTGTCAGCTGCTGCACTTCAATTGTCACAGGCCGGGCTGGCTGTGGGGACAGAAGAGCAGCTATACAAAGCTGGGAGGGGCACGGGGGTTGTGGTGCCTGCTGGCACAAGCAGCCTTACCTGCACAACCCAGGGCTGGGTGTCTTTGATACAGGGTAGCAAAAGGTAGCGGGTTGCCTCCCGTGCCAGCAGGTTCCAATCCTTGCCTTGGCCCAGGATCCCTGTGGGGTCAGCAGGATCCAGGACGATGGGGCTGCAAACAGAGGGCGGATGTTGCCACCAGCCCCAGGCATTGCCAGAGGGCGGGTGGCACGGGTCCCGTTAAACAAGGTCCTCACCAGGGACTGTGCAGCAGACTTTTGATGTGGGCACCAATCTGGCTATGTTGGAGTGAGTAGTATGTTTCCCAGTAAACGCAGATCTCCTGGTGCCGGCGTAGCAACTCCAGCAGTGTACGGAAGCCCTGAGCCGTGCAGAAGGACTCGCTGGAGCTCGTACCCTCCTCCCAGGCATAGATCGTCAGTAGTTCCAGGGCATACTTTGGAGGCAGGTCTGCCCTAGGGTACTGTGCCTTCAGCATCTGGGGTGAAGACAGAGACAGGTGTGAGAGCTGACCAGGGTGGGTTCCTGGTGGGTATCAAAGAAGCCAGGCAGTCCCTCACCTCCTTATACCAGTGCTTGACCAGGCGCACGAGGTTCTTCACCTTGGCTGGGCAACGCTTCACGAACCTCTTCTGCAGCTCAGTGAAGCAAGGGGAGTACTCCCCAGGACCACCGTGGGCATTCAGGAGCCCCACATACACCTCTGCTTTTGGCTGGGCATCCTTGGTCACCTGTCCTATGGGGCGAGAAGGAGGGTGGGACCCATCCCCCCAGTGCTGGTGCTGCAGCTCAGCCCTGCACCAGCCCACAGCTCTTACCCAAGGCGTCATAGGCAGGCAGGATGTCCACCTCGAGGGACTCTGGGGTTTCCTTGGAGAAGAGAGTGAAGCTGAGGGAGCGTGGTGTATTGTCAGAATGCCTGTAACTGGGTGCACTCATTTCCACTCTGAAAGTCATGCACTCCCTGCAGGCGTCCAGTCTCTCCTTGATCAAATCCAGGATACGCTTTCTTTCCTGCTTCTGATGCTCGTAGCTGGAGAAGCAGCTGAGGAAGAGCACCACATCGGCATCGGATTTGTTCTGCAGGGCTGTGCCCTTGCCCGCTGAGCCACCCTGCAGAGAGATACCCTGCCTGTTCAGTGTCACTGCCCCTCGGCACAGGGGTCACCTGTTACCACTCCTGGAGCTGCCAGGGGAAAATGAAGCAGGGCAGAAACTAGAGCAGCAGGACAGAGGTAAGGGTGGCAGTAGGGGTGCCAGTTGTCCCCCACGCCAGGTAGTGCTCACCTTGACGGTCTTGTAGACACGGATGTCTTCAAAGCAGTCCTCCTTCAAGAAATTACAGATTTTCTTCACTGTCTCCTTCACGTGCGCGCTGAAATTCGTGCTGGGCTGCAGGACCACCATGATCCAGTGGTCCAGCTTTTTGGTGGGCACCTTCCAAAGGTCGCTCGTGAATGTCATCTGTTCCACGTTCATCCTGCCAGCTGTGATTACTTCTCCTTCCCGAGTCAATGCTGGAACGCTGCTTGCCCCTGTCAGTAGCAGTTTTTAAACCTCCCCGGGTCTCCGCCCCCCATGGCGTCATCGCCGGGAAGTTAAGGTGGCCCCGGCCCCAAGGTTTCTCCTCTCTCCAGCTCCCAGTTCCCCGGGGGGCTGCTGCCCACGGTCTCTGCTGGGTGCCTTGCTGGCACGAGGTGGTGTCCCACCACGGAGGACCCGGAGCCTGGGGGCTGAAGTTGCCCTGCCTGCACCAGTGCCTGCCTGTGCCCACACTGAGGGCTCAAGTGTGGCCAGCGCTGGGACACGGCTTGTGCTGCTAGCACCGTTTCATCCCAGGCAATGGATGTGGCCGGTGCCAGCGGCAGCGGGATCTCCGGTGTCGCCACAACCATGGATAATGGCCGCTGCCACTGGTGTCACCCCAGGCAATGGGACGCAGCTTGTCACCAGAAGTCCTAGCATCACTATAGGCAATGAGATGTAAGGGGTGCCAGTGCCACCGGGGGTCCTGGTGTCTTGGCAGACAGTGAGACACGGCCAGTGGCAGCATTTTCGGAGCTCCTGGTTCTTCCTCCCGGCAGCGGGAGCGGCAGGCGACAGGGACGATGCTGTCCGCGCTGCCTTAAGCTCCAGGTGCGGCGAAGCCGTGAAACCGGAGTTTCTGTTCCTGATCCATTTTCGATTTCGGCTTCCAGCCGCCAAAAACGAAAGTGCAAAGGGCTGCCCTCACCCTCTTTTATCGCCTTCGCGGAGCCGTCAGCAGGGCAGGGGAATGGGCCAGGGCTCAGGACAGAGGTGAAAACCGCGACAAGACAGGGTCAGGAATTTGGACAGAACACGGGCAGGCAGGAGCGGCGACGGGGCCAGAGCAGGGATATGGGCAAGAGCAGGGATGGGTGTCCCCTTTATTGTGGTGGCAATATGGATATAGGCAGGGTTAAGGGCAGGGACAGAGACTGGCAAAACAGGGGACAGAAGCAGGTATTTATATAGGGATGAAGCAGGGATAGAGGCAGGGACAAGAACATGTGAGAAACGAACTCTCTAAAATTTAAGTATAGAAAGGTTTATTCTAAAATAAAAGCAAAACGGCGCTGGGTGCATAGCAAATAGCAAAATCGCTAGAGGCACACGGCTAACAGCAGATAACAGTGCTTGTATAGGGTATTGTATTAGCTTTATACATATTCATGAGAATTCTGTCACATTTTCGGAGCACTACCCCTAACCCCCACCCCTTAGTCCCTTCGATCAAAAGAACAGCTGGTTTTCTCCATAAGGTGAACCTGGCCCTCTTGTATTTTCAAGACATCAATCTGAGGAGCCCCCGGGATCCCCCCGGGGTCATGGACACGCTTGGTAACTCCTAACATCCACAGCTACCTTGTTATTTTACTAAGTCTTGAGAATGACTTACTGTGCGAGAGACAAATCTCCATATGTTACAAACAGAAGCAGAGATACAGGCATGAGCGGGAGTGGGAGAGGAGCAGGGCTATGGCCAAGTATGCAGAGGTACAGGGACAGCTGTAAGGAAGCTTTTTGCTTGCTCTGTTCAGCATGGGAAGTGAGACTGGGACACTGAGAACAAGACATTCATTTTTCGCAGCCGTGGGGTGTCCCAGCCAAAGCAGGACACCCCAAATGTGGTTTCACATGTGGCTCACACCCTTCAAGCACTGCGTAGTAGAGCACAATTCGAATAATCCCTAATTATCCCTCTTCCACATAATTACAAAGCCACTACAGCTCTACAGTGTCATCATCTTTCCATCCTTGTCCAGGTGTGCCTGGTGTCAGTCTTGCCACAGGCACTCATCAGTGAGGCCAGACAACAGAATAGTCACAGGCAGGTGTTGGAGGGACTGGGTGCTGCAATGCCTTACCTCAGAGTCCTTCACGATTGCCTCCTGACAACAAGCTGCCTTGTCTTCACTAGTCATGCCTAGTGAACCCTAACTATGCAATATACAATGTAAATTACATACAGAAGAAGTTGGAAGGGAACCTGAAGGATCACCTGGTCCAACCTTTCTTGAGAAAAACAGAGTCTAAGTAAGACAACCAAGCACCCTGCCCAACCTCCACCGCTTCCCTCGGGAGGTTATTCCAATGGCTGACTGTCTCTGATGGGAATTTTTTTTCTCTTCTGGAAACTCCCCAGGGGTAACTTGTACCTGCTACCACTCATCTTCTCCATGTGAGTTCTTGTCATAAGGGAGTCTCAATCTTCTCTGTAGCCACCCTTTAAATACTTAAGTTCGTACAATTTCGCGTTATGAAGGCTAACTGGGACCATAGTTAGGGAAAGAGACGCATGCAGGGCCATGGACGCGGCCAGGGCAGGGCCAGGGGCAGAGGATGCGGGCAGAGGGAAGCAGACGGGCAGAGAGGCAGGAGCAGGAGCAGGGCCGGAGCCAGGGCCACGGCCCGAGGCGCGGAGAGGGGCGCGGAGAGGCACACAGCCACCAGCCGGCGCCCGGCCCCGCCAGCCGCCCGGCC
>VWZI01023917.1:2047417-2059330 GCA_013396835.1 Psilopogon haemacephalus | reverse complement strand
GGTAGGGGGCGGCGGGGCCGTGTGAGCCGTCCAGTCGGGTCGAAGCCGCTTGGCCTGATCTGGCCTGGCCTGGCCTCGCCTGCCACGATCTGGCCTGGCCTGTCGTGCCCTCCCGTCCCGGCAGCGGGGCGCGGGGAGTCACACGGGTCCCGTGAGCCGCACAGGTCCCACGACCCGCGCAGGTCTCAGGCCACTGCCTTGGCGGCTTCCGCGGTGCGGTCAGACCCTGGGTGACAGGGGCCTGACCCCAGCTCCCCCTGCAGGTGGCCCCGGCAGCGCCCGAGCACGCTCGCCCGCCAGCGAGGAGGAGGCTGGCAGCGAGGTGCTGAGCCACTGCAGCAGCGCCAGTGAGGGGACCAGCCCCGCCGAGGAGGGCGCAGGTGAGCCCCGGGGCAGCCCGCTTTGTGTCCCGCCGTGGGAGGCAATGCTGCTGCCGTGTCCCCGACCCGTGAGCCTCCTGCCTTAGCACCCAGGCACCTTCATGACGTTGGTGCTGCCTCCTCGGCAGGGAATGAGGCGGCAGGTGAGCAAGGCCAGGAGGAGGAGGCAGAGGACAGGCTGAAGGAGCACATGGACAACCTCCTGGACAAGAGGTGTGGAGCAGCTGGCACCCTTTGTGGGCATGCCTTGCACACTGTCGTTCCTGTTAGCACGGCCTGCCAGTCCCAGGCCAACCCACCCTGTAACCTCCCGCGGTCTCCCGTAGCACCAAGATGCGTCAAGCAGCACTGCAGAGCCTGCGCCTGGCCTTCTCGTCCAAAATCCTCTCCGAATTCCTGCTGGAGCGTCGCCTCATGCTCACCGACTCCCTCGAGAAGTGTCTAAAGAAAGGTCTGGGTGCAGGTGGCCACCAGAGCTGGGGGTGGTGGGGCCAGTGATCAGTGTCTGAGTGGGGTGTCTTGTGCTGCTCACAGGTAAAGGGGAGGAACAGGCACTGGCAGGCACTGTCCTCACCCTCCTCTGCCTCCAGATGGGTTCTGGCCCCGAGGGGGAAGAGTTGTTTCACAGCCTGAAGCCCCTACTCATCAGTGTCCTGACAGACAGCACAGCCAGCCCTGGTGCCCGGCAGAGCGTAAGACCTGAGCCCTTTTCTCTTGCACACAAGAGTACCTCAGCAGTGGGGAGAGCCCAGGCAGTGCCTTTTGGGGCTCCTGCAGTCATGGCAGGGCAGCAGGATTGGATGGCATGGGGAACAGTGGGGTAAAGCAGGGGCGCTCCAGCCCTGCTTCCACTTGGTTGGACCCTAGATCTGGCCCAGTACTGCCTCCTGACTGCCTTTTCCCACATCTCTCACCAGTGTGCCATGGCTCTGGGCATGTGTTGCTACATTGCTGCTGCTGACCTCGAGGTAACTGCGCCTGCATGTTGCCCAAACCCCTGCTGTAGGGCAACCAGGGGCCTGCCATGCCATCTGCCCTTAGGCCATGGTGCCAAGATAAAAGTGGCAGCCTCTACTCTGGGCAGCATGGGGCTGAGCTGGGAGGGAAGTCCAACTTGCTGAGCTAGGATGTCCTGGGTGAAGGAGTCTCTTCTGCCCCAGAGAGCTCCTGGTGCCCCTGGGCAGCTTGGATCCCCTTCACTTCCAGTGTGTGGCTTCATTGTGGTGTCTTCCTAGCAGCTGTTGTCTGATGGGTGGGTTTTCCCCTCTAGGACCTGATCTCATGCCTGTCCTGCTTGGAGGGCATCTTCAGCCCTGCCAGCATGGATGAAGGGGCCTCAGCAACCACCCAGCATGGTCCTCTGCACTGCAGTGCGCTCCAGTCATGGTCCTTGCTCCTCACCATTTGTCCCCCCTCCCACATCAAGAGTATTTTGGACAAGTGAGTGGGGTGCTGGGGGTGCAGGGGCTGGTGTGAAGCTTTGCTGGCTGTGGAGGAGGGAGCCCCTGGAGTGGTGCCCAGACGCTCTGACTGCTCTCCTGCCTTCGTGTCCCAGTCGCTGGCTGAAGCTGCCCCCACTGCTGTCCAGCAGCAGTGTCACGCTGCGTATCCTGGCTGGGGAAACCATCGCGCTGATCTTTGAGCTGGCCCAAGACTTGGAGGTATGTTGGGGTGCTGCAGTGACAAGAGGCAGTAGGTGGGCAGGCAGTAGAGACCTACTGGCACCAACATCCTGCTTGTGCCCTGGCTGAGTTGGTGCTGACAGCATTGGGATGGTCCAAGCTGGCATCACCAGCAGGTGCCCATCCAGGGAGGCTGCCCCAGTGATCCTCCCGGCCTGTTGTGACAGCAGTGGTGGGCAGTGCCTGGAACTGTGTCTTCTCCAAATCCCCCTGGTTATTTGGCAGGAAGACTTGTACTACCAAGATGTAGAGTTCCTGTGTGCCCAGCTGAAGATCCTGGCTACTGAGAGCAACAAGTACCGAGCCAAGACAGACCGACGGAAGCAGCACTCCATCTTCCGGGACATCCTGCACTTCATTGAGGTACTGGAGCCTGGCAGCGTCCCACCCGGCTCAGCCCCTGGCTGTGCGGCTGCTGCTCGGTGGTTCCTATGTGCTGCGTGCTGGGGGACGCACAGGGTGGGTGCTCAGGTTATTGCTGATGCCTCTCTCCCTGCTCAGAATGGGGAGTACCAGGAGGAGACGATCCGATTTGGCCTGGAGTGCATGTACCTGGACAGCTGGGCACGACAGCGAACGTATCAGGCCTTTAAAGAGGTGCTGGGCTCTGGCATCTGCCATCATCTCCAGGTAGGGGCCAAGTGACTGTGCTGGAAGGTGCTGGGCTGGTGCTGGCGGGTGCTAAGCTGCTGCTGCTTCCCCAGAACAATGACCTGCTACGGGAGATCTTTGGCCTTGGACCCCCCTTGGTGTTGGATGCGGCCGCTTTGAAAACCAGCAAGGTCTCCCGCTTCGAGAAGGTCAGTGCACCCACCCCCACGCTGATGTGGGCTACAGCCAAGTGCAGAGTGTGTTGGGGAGGTGAGAAGACAGGACCTGCTAACCCACCTGTTCTTCTCTCCCAGCACCTCTACAACTCAGCTGCCTTCAAAGCCCGCACGAAAGCCCGGAGCCGGGTGCGGGACAAGCGGGCAGATGTCCTGTGACAGGCGGAGGGGGACAGAGCCCCCAACCCACCTGGACTGCAGACCCAGCACTGTGAGGGGCAGGTGCCCCCAGCCCTCGGGCTTTTATTCATGTACAGCAGAGTATTTAATGCCTGGAGCTGCCCCACCAGGGGCTGCCCCCTCTTTTATTTTTTTAACCAAAAAAAGAAGGATAAAAGAAGAGCAGGGGAGCAGGTGGTGGCATGCTGCTGTGTGCCTGCTCTGCAGTTGGGTGGTATAGAGGGAAGGGGTCTCACAGGTCTCCTGCAACCCCTTCAGAGGCAGGGCCTGTGTACCCCCTCCCCAGCCCTGCAGGGGCACCAGAGTGACCTGGCACATCCTGAAGGGCTGGGTGGGAGGACAGAGCCATACAGCGCTGCGAGGCACCTGGCCCTGGAGCCTGTGCCTGTAGCAGGAGAACTCCTCCAGCTCCCCACCCTGCTACGCTGTGCACAGCTCCTGCCTCTGCAGCCAGCCTAGCACCCAGGGGTAGTGGCAGAGTGGGGTGGGGTGGCAGGTGCCTTCTGCCCTGCCAGCTGCCTGCTCTGAACCCTTTTTCAGCCAAATGCTTTATATGAAGCAGTTCTCTTGTGGGAAATTAAAGGGAGGGTGGCACAGCAGGTGAGTCCTGGTGCTGCCTGTGCAGCCTGAGGGGCTAATGCCCAGGTGGGCATGGGGCCACACCAGCTGGGAGTGCCTGCCACCCTGGGAATGTATCTGTGGTGATGATTTTCTAAGACTTTGGTTATGGGAGGTAATTAAAAGGCTAATTGGAGGGTGCTTTCTGCCTTGTGAAGAGGAAGGGTGGGTGCCCATCCTTGCAGCCCTGTCCCTTTTTCTTGTAGCCTGGGGTGGGTGCCAGGATTGCCACCACCTGCACCCTGTGGGGCAATGCTGCCAGGTCTGAGCGGGATGAGGGGCTGGTGGGGCTGACTGCTCCCCCACTCCTGCCCTTCGGTGTTCCTTCCTATGGTGGCCCTGTGGTGGGGTTGGGAACAGGTCAGCGGTGCCCACCGGGCTCGGCACTGGCATTGATGTGAGCCCAGAGCTGCCTGCTGGCTGCCCGCAGCTGGTGCACGGCGTCTTCCTGGCTCTCCAGCCACTGGGCCAGCGCCCTCACCGACTGGCTTTGTAGGACTGCAGGGACAGGACAGAGATACATTGGGAATGGGCAGTCTGGTCCTCCCCCAGTCCCCCAGTCCTCCCTCCTCTGCCCAGCGCCACGTACCACTTAGGTAGACAGCCAGCGTGGCCAGGACCAGGCTTGTCAGGGCCAGGAGCCCCAGCAGGGCCAGGAGCAGGGGCTGACTGGGGCCCAGGCAGGGGCAGGGGCTGGCAGCAGGCACAGGTCGCAGGGTGGGCAGGAGCACTGTGGGACTGGGGGCCATGGGGTGAGACGGAGGCCGATGCAGGCTACTGGAGGGAGCTGGGCCATTGCCTGTGGGCAGGGGAGAGAAGAGGTCAGAGTCTGGCCCATGGCATGGCCAGGGCTAGTATGGGCCCCCCACACCCTGTTCTCACCCTCTGCACCCTTGTGCCCAGCCAAGTGCAGGTCGCTGATGGACTCCACCGGCCGCAGACTGATGGCTCCAGAGTCGCTGCCATCAGGGTCCCCAGGCTCTGCTGGCGTAGTGCCCTCAGCCCTTCCCATGCTGTCTGCTGAGAGTGGAGGTAGAGGGTCAGTGTGGACCCTGCCCTGGGCACCCCTTTGGGTACTAGACCCCCTCTCAGAGGTGACCCCCAGCTTTGACACGAGCCTGGTGCTATGCTGGGGCAGGCAGCCAGTGCCAGTATTTCCTTGGCACAGGACTGTGTTTGCAGGTGAATAAGTGCTGACTGTCTCCTCCCTGGCGCTGTCATCAGGGCAGTTAGCGGGCATCTGGTGGCCACAATCCCAGAGTCTTGTTAGTGGGGCTGGAATTTGGTTCTAGCTGGAGACAGGAATGTGCTTCACATCTCCCTGGCCCAGCAGCCTGGGTATTGCAGGGCTGGCTGGTGCTCTTCTGGGCCAGCTTGGAGACAGCAGGCAGGGACAGGGCAATGCCAGCTCCTAGCATGCAGCATGGCTTGACTTTACCCCATGGTCATCATGCTCATGCACTGCTTAGGGGTGCACGGACAGAAATGTAAGGCGTGCGCTGTGTCCACTGCCCAGGTGCACACATCCCCCGAGGGAGGGGGATGCTTTTTGGAGATATGGCTCCGGCAGCAACTTGGGAAGTGCCTATGCCCGTGCTGGGGTATAAGGAAAGCATTTTTCCAGGGTGTTTGTGCATTTTTGAGCAGCAGGCATGGCCCAGGGGCTGTGAACATGGCAGAGAAAGGCAGAAGGGCACTGTGCATACTGCTCTCCCAGGGTCAGTGGTGTGTCGCAGGGTAGCATGGTGCTGCTCTGCTGACATCAGGGCAGGTTGGCAGGTGTCAAGGCTGGGGTTCCTCAGCTGGTGCCTAGGGTACCCTCAGGCTGTCCCCACAGCTCTGTCTTTGGCTGAGGGACAGCTTGGATGCATTTCCATCACCTCTGCATCCGCAGCCCCTGCTGCTGTGGGGCAGAGCAGTTCATGCAGATTTGGTGGGGGAGGGTCATGCCAACCAGCTGCTCAAAACCTGCTGCCCTGTGCCTGCAGCCCTCCAGGACGCCCTTCTTCCCAAGGCGGGCATCTGTGCCTCATTGCCCGTGGAGGAGTGCAATATTTGGCCACTGTTTCCATCCCAACATCATAGCCCTGTGCCACCCACTCCCCTCTGGGATGCCAGGGTCCCTGCCAGCCCCCAGCCCGCTCCCTAGCCTACCTTCTCCAGCCTCCCTGGGCATGGCTCCCTGTGCTCAGGCAGCGTGAGTGGGCAGCGAGGTGGTGTGGGGCCCCTGGGAGCTGGGCACTGGGTTCCTGATGCACCAACTGCACTGCTTAAAATAGGATGGTGAGAAATACAGTTTGGGGGGGGGATAAAAATAGCTATGGGCAAGGGGGGGCCTATCTGCATGGTCAGGGCTGCTGGCAGCGTGGTACCAGTGCAGCGAAGGGAGAGCAGCCTGTGATGATGCCCTGTGCCCACTTCGCAGGGTAAAGAGGCTGCTATCACACCACGAGATTGCAGCAGAACCAAATTGGGGCCTCTGCTGCCCCTTAGCAGCAGTGGCAATTGTGCTGACTGGAGGCACCATGGAACACCCCTCCTCAGCTTTGCTCACAAAGACCATGACAGCTGTGCCAGGAGGCTTTATTTAAGTTAATGAGACCATAGCAAGCACTGCCAGGGTAAGGGATCACGGCGGTCCTCAGCCCTGGTCACCAGCTCCACGTCCCCCGTGGCAGACAAGTGTCAGAGGGTGGGAGACCACTGTGCCCATAGAGGCCACAAGTGTGGGTGGGCACCGGGCAGGAGGCAGCAGGGCCAGGCTGGATGCGCTGGGTACAGCCCTCGCCAGTCCAGCCACGGAAGCAGTGGCAGCGGAAGGAGGCGAGACTGGCACCGGAGCCGAGGTGCAGGAGGCTGCTCAGGTCTTGGGGCTGCCTGCGCACGCAGCGCCCATGCCCACGGCACTGTCTGTAGCTGCACTCCCGGGCCGCCGCCGTCACATTGGCCACGTAGGGACCCAGGGTGGACACAAGGTAGTGGCGCAGGCTGGCACAGCTCTCCTGGAGAAAGAAGCATCGGTGAGGACCCTCTCTAGCACTGCGGTCCCCTCAGCCGCCCCCCCCCAGCTGGCACGGGGAACGTGCCCGTCCCGTCCATCCCGCGCCCACACCACCTCCCGCCGCCCGCTGTAGGGCGGCTGCAGCAGCGCAGCGGGAGGCCATACTCACGGCAGAGCGGGAGTAGGACCGACCTCCCCAGAGCACGAGTCCCGCCGCACCCAGCGCTGCGCTCTCCCCGATGGTGTGCACCAGGTCAGCCTGCCGGGGACGGCGAGATGCCAGCGGGGCGCGCGGGCTGCACGCCCCGGCGCGTCGGCTGCCAGCCCCGGCCCCGCGGCGCTTACCGGCTCCAGGAACCCGGGCGAGCGGCGGAAGGAGAGGCGGGAGTAGGCCACCACGGGCAGCAGGCCGTCGGCGCCGAAGGCGGCCACGCGCAGGGCCTCGCGCAGCCGGTGGTGCACGTAGCGGCGGCGCAGGGCGGGCGGCAGCACCGGCGGCAGGTAGATGCTGGGGTAGAGCGCGGCTGAGGCGGCCCACAGCCAGCCCAGCCGGTCGTTCCGCTGCACTTCTGCCGGCCGGCACCGCCCGGTATAGTTGGCCTCTTTGGCCCAGTTGCCGTTGAGGCAGTCGGGGAAGCGGTAGAAACCCCAGAGCCCCCCTGGACGCAGGGTGCGCCCCAGCAGAAGCGTCTGCTCCATCAGAGCCTGCGCAGCCTGCTCGAACTGCCGCCGGGCCAGCCTCAGCCGCTGCCGTGCCGGCAGCAGGCCGTGCCAGGCCCGCACCCATTGCTCCGACGCTGCCCGGTAGATCCGCTTGGGCCCCCAGTTCTGGGCCCAGAGGGGCCTCCATTCTTCCCAGTCCACCACGGCCAGGCCGTGGAAAGCAGGGTGCAGGAGGAGGCGGATGTCCCCAGCCGCCCTGCTGAGGTGAGCACCAAGGTGGACCCGCTGGGGGATGCCCCCATGGTGGGCAACACCCTGCCGTGACAGGTAAGGGTACAGCCCAAACTTGTTCTTGTAGAAGATGGTGATGTTCTGGCCGGTGAAGTGGCCGCCCCGGTTCTCCACGATGCCGTAGTCACCAAGGGGCAGCCTCACACCAAAGCGGCGCTGGCAGCGGCCAGTGGGGATGTTCCACACCACAGCGAATGGCTGGGCACTCAGCAGAGGCTCTGGTGCTGGGGCCTCCCTGCTGGCCATGCCCGGCACAAGGCAGGCCCACAGCACCAGCACCGGCACCATCCTGTGTCACCGGCTGCCCACGGGGCCGGCACCCTGCAAGGAAAGGAGAGCGGTGGGGATGAGGCAGCAAGGTGCAGTGGGCACGCCAGCTGTGCTGGCACTGCTGCCCTGGCACGTGATAGGCCAGACTGCCCCACGGCACATTCTGCCCACCCCACATCCCATGAGACTCAACAAACTTGGAAGTTTCAGGCACCTTCTGCCTCAGTGCCACCAGTGGGGACTTCTGCTGTTGGTGCCCAGAGCCCCTGCCTGTACCACCATAATCATGGCATTGCCCCGGTTTGTCACTACAAGCAACCAACCTCAGTTTCCCTGCTGGGTCCTAGCCCTGCTTGTAGCAGGGGCACCTAACTCCCTCTTCCCTATTTTGTATTAAGACCTAGCCTGGATGGGTGCCCTGCTGATGGACCGAGTCCCCAAAAGGCATGCTGGAGCAAAGGGGCAGCTCTGTCCCCCAGCCCAGGCAGGGCTGGAGTAGGCTGGGTAACCCTGTCCAGTGCTGGTCAGCTGCCCAGGGTAAGGGGATTAGGCAGAGGACAGGCCTGGGGCACGGGTGACGCAGCAAGGACAGTGCTAATCCTCTGGTGCATGCCTAACACTCTCCGTGACCTTCCCAGATCTCCAGCTCTCGCTGCCAGCTACTCCTGGAGCAGTGCAGCTGCAGCCACCCTGCAGCCTACACTGGCACAGGCCTGTGCCCCCAGTGACACCCAACCATGATGTGTCTGAGTTTCTTCAGGCTGCTCAGTGGACAGTGGCAGTCATGCTGGTGGACACAGGATGTCATCAGCCCCAGCTGCCTCTTAGCGAGCTCCCTGGGAAGACACTGGTGGGACTGGGCAGTGGTCATGGGACCAGTCCTAACCCTAGAGCCTGGGGTTGCACAGCTCCCTGCTATGCTGGTGGTCTTAAAAGACCTGACTGGGCAAGCTGGGGGCTGGGCAGGGCAGGGTGCAGAGACCACCCACTCTAGGAATGGGGCCAGGGCAAACTATGGAGGCTGGGAGAGCTGGTGCCAGCTTCTAAGAATGCCAGGCAGACAGGCAGCACCGGGGCAGGCAGCCCCTGCCTGCACTGCTTTTAATCACTAGCTTGGGACCTGCTTAGATGTTCTTCTTCATCCAAAAGATGGGCAGCCCTTTGGCATCACGGTGGGGGGTCTCCAGGAGGCTCTGTCTGTTGGGCAGCCCTTTGGCATCACGGTGGGGGGTCTCCAGGAGGCTCTGTCTGTTGGGCAGCCCTTTGGCATTGCAGTGGGGGGTCTCCAGGAGGCTCTGTCTGNAGGGGGTAGGAGGGGAGGTGGTGGGGGACTGGGCACCTTTCGCCTGCTGGTGGCGATGGTGGTGGTGGCAGCGCTGAGATGGGTGGAGAAGAGCCGCAGCACCTCAGTGGATATGGCAGGGCTAAGGAAGGCCACACTCTGCACTGGCTCACCCAGGACAAAACCCAGGTGGGCATAGAAGTGCTGCTTGTCGTGAGTGGTGAGGTGCAGGCAGCCAAAGCCTCGAGCCCGAGCCCACCGCTCAGTGGCCTCCATCAGCTGCCGCCCATAGCCTTGGCCCCGCAGTGCCCGGGGAACCACCACGCTCTCCAAAAAGAGGTCATGGGGCCGGTCAGCCACACGGGAGAGCCGGACGTGGCCCACAAGCTGGTAGGGCCCCTCGCGGGCAGCGGGGGCCTCAGAAGGGCCCTGGCTCCGCAGCAGCAGCAGGCAGACAGGGAAGGCGTCCGAGGAGCGCTGGAGTGTGTGGAGCCGCGATGCCCTGCTCCTTCCCCACTCCTCGCCCAGCAGCTCGGCGCAGGCCTCCAGCAGCTCCGGCCTCTGGTGCAGGGGGACCAGGCTGAGCTCCTCCGACACAGAGCCCATTCTTCTCACTGACAGGAGACCAAGCAGGCCACAGCTTAGAGGCAGAAGGCAACAGACTTCACGTGTCCCCTCCCACCTTGGTACCAGCCCCGATGCAGGTGCAGCTCCCCAGCAGAAGAGTCAGATGGGTTTGCAGAGGTTACTGGCAGGCCCAAGGTCAAATGACAGTACCACAGTGGGGAAGTGGTGCATGGTCCTGGCTCCAGGCATCCATGCTGTAAGACCTGTGGGCAGATCTGGCACCCCTGAGCCAGCAAAGGAGCAGGACGCATATGGTGACCTTGCCCCCTCCCCAGCCCTGCCACCAGCTTCTGCCACTTGAGCATCCACCTGAGACTAGCCACACACCCCTGGCCTGTAAGAGAGGGGTGCAGCACCTTGGAGCTGATCAGACCCCACATACAGCACACCCATGCAAGGGAATGGTGAGGACCCCACTGGTCACTATGAGGCCAGGAGTCCCCAGCCATAGTCTGAGCAAGCAGAGACCCCTGTCCTGGCCCAGCAGCCATTCCCGTTGCAAAGGAAGAAGCCACAGGCAGAGGGCAGGAGGAACTGCTGTGCTGGCTTACAGACTGGGGTTGAGCAAACTGCCCTGCTTCCTGCTCTGGATGGTGTAGGGGTTGGGTCTGCCCCCTGTCCCATCAGGATGTCCCCTCAAAGTCACAACCCCCTGCCCATCTCCACGACCCTCACCTCCCAGCCCAACCCACACTCTCAGCTTCAGGCCACGCAGCACCGTAATGCCCCAGTGGCACCCCGAAGTGTCTGACACTTTCTTCTTGTTTCCCCAGCACGGCCACACCGAGACCCTGCCAGCCCTTTCCTGCGCTCGGAAGGGCCCTGAGCAGAGGGTATGCTGCCCCAACACCTATCCTCCTGCCTGCTTCTGCCAAACTCTGCCCACCCTGGTGTCCAGTTTCCCCCCCCCATACCTGCCACTCTCCAGCCCCTGCCCAGAGGCACAGAACTGCTAACCCTGCTCACGATCACCCTGCCTGCCGCCCACGCTGCTCGCACTCCTCCCGCTCGCACTCACCCTGCCTGCCGCGGCTGGCTCCCGCGCCCTCGGTGCCTGCGCAACAGCGCAGCAGCGCAGCAGGAAACAGCCCAGGATCGCGGCCAACCACGGCGCTTGGCTCAGCTTCCCCAGCGCGAACGACACGTCGGTCCGGGCCCTCAGGCGGCCCCCAGCCCAGGGCACACGCCTCTCCGGCGCTCGGCAAGCACTCCAAACCGCAGCGCGCCCACACGTGCCATGCAAACCCGCATGGCTCCACCAGCTGCCCTGCTCCACGGCTGCACCTCCTCAACACCACTGACTCGTGAGGGGCCCATGGCTAATCCCACCGCTGACCCCATCACTAACCCTGACCCCTCACTGACCTATCACCGGTGCATCTCTCATCCGGCACTAACGCATCGCTGATCCCATCATCGCTGACCCTTTAATTGGCCCATCACCGATCCATCTCCCTTTCCCTTTTTCCCCTTCTTCCCTCCCCGGTGCCGGGCCCCATTCCGTCCCTACCGAGCCGCGGTCCCCGCCGGCGCCAGCACTTCCGCTCTCGATCGCTCACTGGGCCCGGGCCGCGCCCCCTTGCGGCCGGAGGTCTTCTTCCTTTCTCCCCAGCGGCTGGGCGCACGAGCGGGGCGGGGGTCGGTTATGTACCCACTGCCGCGTCCCGACCCGCTGCCTGCCGCTGCTTCTGTCCCCACACGCTGACACCTCTGTCCTCACACCGCCTCCTTCCCGGGTCGGGCCCCGGTGCCCCGTCGCACGGCCACGGGGCTCTGCCAACCCGGCGGTGTCTCCGGCAGGGAACGGCCTCTCTGTAGTCGGGCGAGCGTCAGCAGGGCTGCCCTGCTCTTTCCGGACCCCCGGACGGCCCCGTCCCCGGCACCCTTGGAACAACTGGGGCTCGGACAGACACCCCGCGGAGAAGGACCCCACGACAGCGACAGGGTACAGCGCCCAGGACCGGGACAAGGCGACGCCACGGCCCGAGCGACAGCACGGTTCGCCGGCGGGGGCGGGCCCGAGGCAGGGAGGCGGCTCCGGGGCCGCAGGGGCGGGGCCTGCTCGCTCGCTCTGGCGGCGGGGCGGCGCGGG
>VWZI01023917.1:2032632-2047384 GCA_013396835.1 Psilopogon haemacephalus | reverse complement strand
CGGGCCGTGCCGCTGAGCGTCCCGCTTCGTCCCGTAGGTCCCGGGCACCGAGAGGAGGCCGCGTGCGGCTGCCGGCCGGCCCATCGATGAGGAGGTGTCCAGCGACTCGGAGCCGGAGAGGTGAGGCTTGCGCCCGAGGGAGCTGCCCGTGGAGGGGGCCGGTGAGGGTGCCGGTGCTCACGCGTGTCCCCGCAGCCCGTCGTTGGGACGGCGGTGGCAGGCAGCGGAGGAGGAGGTGGAGGAAACGCCGCAGGAAAAGAAGCTGCGTCTGGCCAAGCTGTACCTGGAGGAGCTTCGCCAGCACGGTGAGTCCCGCCTGGCCCCAGTGCCGGTGCCTCGGTAGGGCGGCCCCGGGGACCGAGCCAAGCCTTCGTGCACTGTGTCCTCCGCAGAAGAGGAGCGGGCGGCAGAGGAGGAGGAGGAAGAGGCTCTGCCGACGGATCTCATCGGTGACCGGCTGAAGGAGGACGTGGTAAACAGTGGGGCGGGCGCGACCCTCGGCCCCAGTGGCGGCAGTGGGCTCTGCTCCCACCCCGCGGGGCCGAGGCCGCCTCTGCTCAGTCTCCCATTTCTCCTGCAGCTCGAGCAAAAGGGACGACTGCAGCGCCTGGTCGCCAAAGATGTAAGTGCCTGGTGATGGGGGATGACAGGCTCTGGGGGACACTCGGGCACAGCCATGGCCGGCACCCCACGTTGCCATGTTGGTTACCAGTTATGAGGCCAAGACCCTGCTCCCACTCGGAGTGCCAGCCACTGGCAGACTGGAGAAGGGAGTGGGGCATGTTCCTCAGACACTCACGGCTGGGGAAGGGGCCAGGGCAGCCCAGCTCACATCTTGGTCTCCCTGCAGGTGCAGCCTCCAGATCCAGCCAGCATCCGTATGCTGCGGGGGCACCAGCTGCCTGTCACCTGCCTGGTCATCTCTCCTGATGATAAATTCATCTTTTCTGGTTCCAAAGATGGCACCCTTATCAAATGCAAGTGTTCCCTTGGGCCCATGGCTCACTATTCCCCCACTCTGAACCCTGTAGGGACCCTAGAGCAGCAGGAGCGTGGGATGCCTACAGAGGTGGCTTTGTTGCTGGTATTGTTTCAGCCTCTGTTGGGGGCTCATTGGCATTTTCTGGAGTGGTGAGAGGTTCCCAGGGGGTGACAACGGTGCCTTTTCCACAGGGGAGGTGGAAAGTGGGAAAAGGCTGTGTGTGGTCCCTGGAGGGAAGAAGGGCACTGAGGAGCGGCACATGGGGCATGCGTCCCACATCCTCTGCATGGCCATCTCATCAGATGGCAAGTACCTGGTATGAGGAGAGGGGGCTGGCACTACTGTGGGAGGCACAGAGGTGGGCATGGGGAGTGCATCTCTTCCTAGAGGAGCAATGTTTCGTGCTCAGATGTATCTTAATGAGTTAAAACAGCCCCTACCCCCGCTAGAGCAAAAATTGGGTTCCTGGGACCCCCAAAGAACATGGGGTGAGAGTGGATGCTGAGGTGGGCTGTGGGTCCCCAAGAGGCAGGTCTTGGGCATTTCCTGCTGTCTGCTAGGCCACGGGAGACAGGAACAAGCTGATCATGATCTGGGATGCAGCCACTTGCAAGCGCTTGCACATCTTTGCTGGACACCGTGATGCCATCTCAGTGAGTCAGAGGAGATGGCCATGATGCCTGTGGGGCTGGGCAACTGCATCCTTCCCAGCATCCCTCACTGCTGTGGCCTGTCCATCTGTCCACAGGGTCTGTCTTTCCGGAAGGGTACACACCAGCTGTATAGTGCTTCACATGACCGCTCCGTCAAGGTCTGGAACGTCGCAGAGAATGCATATGTGGAGACCCTGTAAGACTTAGCCTGGGGGGACACCCCCTAGACCCTGTCACTGCCATGTCATGCACCAGTGGCCCTGGTGGAGGTGAGGCTGCAGAGGGAGGGCTGTACTTGCTGCAGCTGTTTGCCATTTTGTCATCCAGGTTTGGGCACCAGGATGTCATTACGGGGCTGGATAGCCTGAGCCGGGAGTGCTGCGTGACATCAGGGGGAAGGGATGGCACTGTGCGGCTCTGGAAGATCCCTGAGGAGTCACAGCTCATCTTTTCTGGGCACCAGTAGGTCTGGGGTGGGAAAAGGGGCTGTGATCAGGTGGGTCCAACTGCGGCAGTGGTATGTGTCATGGAAAGCCTGACTGTACCCTGGGAATGCTGATGGTTCAAAGAGCCCCTGTCTCCTAAGTAGGATGCCACAGCTTGCTCATAGCTGATGGTAGTTGCCTCTTCTCATCACAGCGGTTCCATTGACTGTATCCAGCTCATCAATGAGGAGCACATGGTGTCAGGTGCTGATGATGGGTGAGTACAGGACCACTACTGTGCTCATAATGGGCAGATGGTGTCCCTCTCAGCCCTCTCACCCCTTCTCGCACTGGCAGGTCTATAGCCTTGTGGGGGCTGACTAAGAAGAAGCCACTGGCACTGGCCCAGCAAGCACATGGCATGCAGGGCACCCAGGACCTGCAGCAGCCATACTGGATCTCAGCAGTGGCTGCCCTGCACAGCAGTGACCTTGTGGCTTCAGGTGTGTAGTAGCCACTTTGGAGAAGGGGGTTGGAGGTACAGAGGGGTGCCATCCTGCTGCCTTCCTCAGATTGGGGTGCATGGCAGTCTCCTCTCTGCCCCAGGCTCCCACAGTGCCAGCGTGAAACTCTGGAAGTGCAGTGAAGGATTTCGGAAGCTGGAGCCACTATGGGATATCCCTTTGGTATGGATGGGGAAGGCTAGGAATGCTGGACCTGGGTTGAATGGCTGTCTTAGCGTGGCCTCCTTTCCCTGGGCAACAGGAGCATGCTTTGGAAAATCCTTACCCCTGTTCTGTCTCCTCCAGGTGGGTTTTGTCAACAGCCTCAAGTTCTCATCAGCTGGTGACTTCCTGGTGGCTGGCCTCGGGCAGGAACACCGGTACCCACCCCCTCCCCAGCTGCCTGGGCGTACAGCCCCCAGCCCACTCCACAGCTCAGTAGAAGATAACTTCCCCTTCTCTCATCTCTAGGCTTGGCCGGTGGTGGAGAATCAAAGAAGCCAAAAACAGAATCTGTATCATCCCCCTGAAGCGGAGAGCTGCACCCTCTAGCCCCAGTGCCCCTGACAGCTCCCAGACCCCTAACTCTGGAGCTGTTGGAGCCAGTCACTAAAACCCTTCCCCCATCTTCCTGGGGCCAGCAGGATGTGAGAGGGTGTTGTGTGACCGCCTGACGCTTGCTGACTCCTATGTCTTGATGTGGCTCTGCCCTCTGCGAGGGTCTCCCCCACTTCCCTGAGGTTTGGCCAGGCCTGAGCTCTGGACAATCGCTTTGTAAAAAACAAACCATAACAAACCCACTTTATTTGCATAAATTACAAAAGGAAAAAAAAAAAATCACACTCTTGTTCACAGAAATTAATCTACTCTTAAAAACTTGGTTGGGCTCAAATACCTGCCCTCAGCCCTGCCACACCCTTCTGGGCTCCGCAGGAGCCAGGGCACAGTGGGCTTTGGCATCTGCCCCTGCCCCCTCCTCTAAAGGGGTGAGAAGCACTATGAACAGCGAGAGAGTAGGGAGGGGGCTTGGGGCCAGCCCAGCAGCACTCAACAGCTTTCCTGGGACCAAAAACAGGGAGGGAAAAAGTGGAACTGTGCAAAGCACGGGGAGAAGAGAGACACCGGGCATGGCGTGGCACAAAGGGGTGAAGGGAAAGGCCCTGCAGCAGGGAAGGGGTGGGCAATGCAGCAGGGGTGAGGGTAATGTGGCAGTACAGGGCTCAGCGTGGAGCAGGAGTTGGGGTGTGGTCGGTGCAAGCAAAGCATGAGCTGCAGCATGGCTTGGTAAGGGGCGGGGGGGGCGGGTCGAGTCATGCACCTCAGCTCTCTGCAAGGCCTATGAAGATGTGCACGACAGCTCGGTGCAGCAGAGGACAAGGGACCAGGACCTGTACGAGGGCTCAGTGCAAAAGACAAGGTGTAGCAGCTTGCACCACAGAGTGGTGCAGGGAATGGGGACATGCACTACAGCTCAGTGCTGGGAATGTGCAAAGTACACCACAGCTCAGTGCGAGGGACATACACCATGGCTCGGTGCAGGTGATTTAGAGGGACATACACCACGGCTCAGTGCAAGGGACGGGTGACACCATGGCTCAGTGCAGGTAAGAGGCAAGGGATGTATATCACAGTTCAACACCATGGCTCAGTGCAAGGGACAGGGAACGTGTGGTGTGGCTCAGTGCAAGGGACGGGTGATACATGCTATGACCCAACGCATGGGATGCGGAGGTTGTGCTGGGACAGGGGCTGAGCCTTCTGGCTGCCTCCGGCACCCGAGCAGGCCATGCTGCAGGCGCTGCTCTCCCTGGGGAGGGAGCCGGGGTGCAGCGCAGCCGCGGGCAGGAGCAGCAACACCACGGCCTGGCCACCCCATCCTTCACAAGGATGACGTCGTGGAGTCCACCACCTCGCGGCCATTGCACACCGTGGGCACGAACTGCGAGGCCGAGCCTGGCCAGGAAGGCAGCAGTTAGAGCCAGGTTGGAGTCTGGCAGCAGCATCCCTCCCAGGACATCCTACTGCTACGGATGGGTACTCAGGGGGCTGCATTCCCCAGGGCTGGAGTGTAGTGTGCTAGGGGCACTAAGGTGGTGATAGGCACCTGGGGCAGCTGAATCCCCTCAAGGTTGGTGTGGAGAGTGCTTGGGGCAGCCATGTGCCTTCAAGGCAACAAGAGGTCGCTGGAAGCAGTACCCACCCTGGCAGGCTGTGCTGCATCCTTGAGGTTTGCAGTCACGGGAGATAAGGAACAGAGAAGACAAAACGTCCTCACTCAGCATCCTCTATGCTTCTCGTGTCCTACTCTGCACCCCACTTTCCTTCAGGTGCCCATACTGGGGTGTTTCTACTCCCCTGCCAGAAATGGGGTGCTACCCTCCAGGCCTTCCCCAGCTCTGCCATACTCACCATGGGATTGGCTGGAGCTGGCAGGTGCTACGCTGAACCGAGCGGTGCCCACGCGGTGGCTGGCCACGTTCTTCTGTGGCTGGAAAAGTATGATGTGGAGCTTGGGGGTGAAGAGACAGCCGAGGACCACGGTGCCGCTGAGGCTCACTGAGATGCACATGGTTGTTGTCTGGACCTGAAGACAGGAGCAGATGTCATGTGTCCTGCCCCAAGCTGGGCAGGATGAAGCCATTACTGTAGCACCAGCCAGCCCCACCAGGCAGAGTCTTCTGCCTGCGCCCTATAGGGGTATCTCACCCCACACCAGGTCACGCTGGCAGGGTGGACCTGCTGATGACCCACGGAGAGGATGTTTGCTGCCCTAGTAAGGACATCCTGCCCCAGAAAAGCAGGTACCTTCTAACAGCAACCTCAGTCTAGCCAATGTGGTGCTTTGGGGTAGTGCCTGGGGCCAGAGCTCAGTACCCCCCACCTCAGTGTCCACTCCCACCAGGGGATGTAGGTCCTCTGAAAGCCCTTGAGAGCAGCCACCCCTACCAAGTTCTTCAGGCTCAGCAAGAACATACCTGGGCACCTTTGCCAGAGCGATTGAGTGCTGTTGGGTGCATCTCATGCTCTCCAGTCCCTGGCACTGCTGGGCTCCCCAAGGACTATGCTGGCCCTGGGGCTGGCACTCATGCCCTCATGGGGGATTGTCTGGATGGGCTGTCTCATGCCTTTGCATTCAGAGGTTGAAGGATGGCAATCAATCCTCTGGTCAGGTCAGGGAGTCTTTGGAGGTCTCAAGGCTGTTTCCAATCCTCATCCTAGCAAATAGTCTGTCAAAAGAGGTGAGCTTCTCCCAGGATTCATCAGCCCATCAGCCACAGCCCTTCAGCCATCCTTCACCTGGTCCTGAATGCCCCAGTGCAGATCCGACCATCACCAGGTCCGTGGACAAAGACCCTTCCACAGACACACACATCTCCTAGCCAAAATCGCCTCAGGGGGCAAATTACCAGGACTAATCAAGTTCTCTAAGTAATATTAGAGCCCCCCACACACACACAACATGAAACCCCTTGGGCTCTTACTCGGTAGTCACTGGAGGTGACATAGAAGATGGGCAGGAAGGCCAGCCAGATGATACAGGTTGTGTACATGGTAAAACCGATGAACTTGGCCTCATTGAAATTTTCAGGGCATTTTCGTGTCTTGAAGGCATAGACCGTGCAGAGGACAATCAAGAGGACGTTGTAGGTGAGCGAAATGAGCATGTTGGAGTCACGATTGTTGCACTTGAGAGTGACAATGTACCTCTTGTCAGGCTCTGTCTCCTTGCCTGTGCCAGGGGTCTCCACCAGCAGCCAGATGATGACGATGATCAGCTGGCAAGAGATGAGAGCCATGCAGATGACCACCTGCGACGTGGGGCTTATGAACCGGGGGCGCTGGACTCCTTCCTTCACCCCGCTGAAGATCCTGGCAATACGATTCGTCTTGGTCAAGAGGGCTGAATAACAGACAGCAAAGGACGTGCCCAGCCCCAGGCGCCGAAGTGTGCACACCCCAGTGGAGGGTTTGGCAATGAAGATGAAGGTCATGCTGTAGCACATGAGCACTCCAGTCAGGAGAATGTAGCAGAGCTCCCGTCCGGAGGCCTTCACGATGGGGGTGTCATTGTTCTTCACAAAGACTCCAAAAACAAAGAGGGTGGAGATAAAGCCCAGGCAAGAGATAGTGACAGGACCGATGGCCCAGACGTCTTGCCAGCGGATGTACTCTTGGGGCAGCTCGTAGCAGCCATTCAGGGTCTCGTTGGGCCAGTAACCGAGACCGCAGTCCATGCAGGTGAACTCGTCCAGCAAGTACTCGTAGGGCTGGCAGGGGATGCAGATCCAGCAGCATATGTCTCCAGGCTGCATGCTCTTTATCTCGTTCTTTTTGCAGGGGTCGCTGCACTGGGACACGGGGATGGAGGCCTCTGCCCACGGGATGAGGCTGGTGTTGAGGACGAGCCCCTCAGCCCAGTAGCCCACCTTCTGGTACCGATACCGCCCCTCCACGTAGTGGTAGTTGAAGATGTTGTAGCGCCCAATGCCATCGCCGTACGGGTCAAATCGAACCATGCTCTTGGTGTCTGCTGGCCTGAATGGAGCTGGAGGGAGGAGAAGGGGAGACTCTCACTGCCACAGCGTGTGAGAGGGCTTGCTCCTGGAGTGGAGACAGGGCTCCTTCAAGGGTCACGTTCCACTACGGTCACTGTATTGGGTTTGGCTGAGATGGAGTTAGCTGTGCACGCAGCATCCTTCTCAGCGCTGTGTTTTGTAGCGGTAGCTACATGAGGGTGTTGATAATATTGCTATCAACGGCTGCTGCTGAGCAGTGCTCGCACAGCACCAAGGCTGTGCTTTGCCAACACTCCCCCACTACAGCAATAGGCTGAGGGGTGGACAAGATCTTGGCAGAGGACACAGCTGGATCAGCTGACCCAAAGTGACCAAAGGGCATTCTATGCATTGATGAGATCTCCTCTCAGTCTTTCCTTCTGCAGACTAAACAGCTTCAGGTCTCTCAGTCTCTATCCATAGGGGAGATGGTCAAGTCCCCCAGTCATCCTCACGGCTCTTGGCTGGACCCTTTCCAGCAGGTCCCTGTCTTGCTTGAATTGGGGAGCCCAAACTTGGACATAGTATTCCAGGTGTGGTCTCACCAGGGCAGAGTAGAGAGGGAGAACTCCCCTAGTCCTACTGGACACACTTCTTGATGCACCCTGGGGTGCCATTGGCTCTCTTGGCCACAGGGGCATATTGCTGTCCCATGCAGAACTTGCTGTCTACCAAGACTCCAAGGTCTTTCTCCATGAAAGGACAGAGCCACACTCTCATACCACTCATGTACATTTTAGGAGCAGGAAAGCAAAGCTGGAGAACTACTTCCCCAAGTGTCTAAGAGCTTGGCAGCCCCAGCCAGCCCTGCAGGGGCAAAGACAAGGATTCTGCAGCCTGCATGGCTCCCAGTGACACCTGGGTAGCTGGGTTCAGCCCAAGTCATAGATGACATGCTTCTAACTCACCACAGACTATGTGGGTCCCTGATTAAGGGCATCCCACCAGTTTAATCCCTGAAATGTGAATAAAACACAACACTTGCAGGTTAAGTCTGCAAGGACCCATGTTCTCCAAGGGTCCCTTGTGGGGTTGGCCCCACCCAGCTGTAGTAGGAGGAAGCTGGTCACCAGCTTCTCCATACTAGGGACCAAAAGCCTGTATTGCCTCCAAAGGGTGATGGTTTGATGTTGGCATTCTAGGATAAGCACAGCTCACAGATAAAGGGTTCCTGGGTATAGGCAGGCTGGAGAAATGAGAGGATCTTGGGTCAGATTTGTGTCTCTTTTCACTGTGGCCCCTCCCCCCCCATCCCTTTCCAGTTGGCCAGCCAAACCCCATTTGTACTTACCATCGAAATTAACATTGAGTATGAAGTCCTTGTATAACCTCTTGCCATTGACAGGCTTCATGGCATCGCAGAGCTTGGTGGTGTTGGGGCATAGAACTTGGTGCATGTTGTGGAGGGAGTGAGCCATGGCATAGACTGCGTTCACCACAAACGTTATCTTGGACTCTGGCTCAAACTTCCCTGTCTTGAGGGAGTACCAGCTACAGTCCTGCGTGTGGAAGCTGCACTTGAACTTCTGCTCCCAAAACTCCCGAAACCAGGGATTTCGGCTGTTGTTGTAGGGGTGGAGGTTAAGGAAGTGGGCAGCAAACTCCTTGATGGGGTAGGCTGCCAGCTCGATGGTGATGGCTCCCTCTGCCACTGCTTCGCTCCCAGCCACCACACTTTCGAGGGCTCCCCACCCGTCGCTGGCCACCCACATGAAGGACACGTTTGCTCTCTGAGCAGCTGTCAGCAGTTCCCGGGCATCCTCGCTTCGGGCGAACAGCACAACCACTCTGGCATTGGGCTTCTGCAGCAGAGCCCGGACCACTCCGTCGTAGGTCTTCTTGTTCATGGAGCGCCCTACCTTCTCCGAGGTGGCGATGCAGATGTTGCGCATGCGCGCTTCTTGCTCAAAGGCTTCGATCCCCGTCTCCCCATAGTCGCCCTCTGAGGCCACGGTGGAGACATAGGTCCAGTTGAAAAAACGGAGGATCTCTGCCATGGCTTTGGCTTGGTAGAAGTCCGGTGGGACGGTGCGGGCAAAGTAGTCGTAGCGGGACTTGTCGCTCAGCTTGGCACTGGTGGAGGCATAGCTGATCTGGGGGATCTGGAAGAGCCGCAGCAAGTTGGCCACCTGCATGGAGGAGAAGTGAGTGCCTGAAGAGGCATTCCCATCAGAGGATCCCTGCCCGACACCGAGTGTGCCATGATGCTCCCAGGCGTGACCACAGGGCTGATGAGCAGGTTCCTATTCACCTGAAGGGTCCTTGTTAGTGGGCAGATGGACAAATGGCACAATCCCAGAGCTGCCTGAGCTCACAGAGGTGCTCTTCATGCTCTCGCCTCCGACATTCAGGGATGGGGGGGGGTTAAATGGATACACAGCAAAAGCAGAAACTCTCCCGAAGGTGGCCTGTAGGATAGAGTATGGAGAACGCCGGGGTGCCTGGCAGTCCCCTGACACGGGGGAAAAAGGACTCTGGGCAGAGTCGTCCACCCCAGCCCCGGGGGGCTGCGGGGCTGGGCCTGGGGATCAGCACCGGAGCAACCTACAGCAGCAGCCCAGCAGGACCAGCACATTCCGCTGCTTGGCAGAAGTCTTTGTTATCTTCAAAGGGCAAAAAAGCCCCACTAATGAGGCTGCTGAGCCCAAGCCTTGAGGCAGCGAGGCGGGGGCTTGGTCATGTCAGCGGGGCTGAAAAGCCTGCCCGGATCTCGCTGTCCCCCAGGCGAGAGCTGCAGCTTCATTAGCGTGGGCAAATGTTCTCCACGATGAAGTCCTCTAACGGCAAGCAAACCTCCAGAGCAGCGATACCGTGGCCTGGGCCTGCCACACGGAGGGAGCTGCCAGCCCTACTCGTGGTCCCTGGATGGCACAGGGATGCTCGTGTCTCCATCTGTCTGGCCGTGGTCGGGACAGTGCCCCCAGCCATGGTGACACCCCGGGTCCTCCAGCAAGGGGAGGAACAAGAACAAGTGTGGGCTGGACTGGGCTGCTGTCTCCATCACCCAGTCCCGGCTCCCTCCACCCCACGGCCAGCAGGATGCAGGGGTGCTGGGGACCAGCATTCAGGGGTTGGCACACCCCGGGGACTCCTTAAATCTTAGCACGCCTGCGGCCCATCGGCAGCCCCGGGGATTCAGCTGGCCCCAGCAGCTCCTGCACCCTCAGGAGATGCTCTTCTGCTGAAGCCAGTCCCGGGGTCTGCAGAGTCAGTTTGGAGGACTGAGCTGCACTCCACCAAGGGTGACTGCTGGGGCCAGGACTTGAGGTGCTGCTTCCTATGGGATCACTGTGGACATACGGGCAGTGGCCCTGTGCCCACTCTGCCCAGATCGGGCAGCCATATGGATGAGTCCCTTGGAGACAGGTGCCCCCTCACAACTCACTGCACCTCCTGGACTGGGTTTGGGGGCCGTGGTGGCTCTTGCTCTGAGTGGGACCCTCTGTCTGCCAGAAGCAGTCTACACATTGCCACCAGAGAGTCCCTGGCATGATTCTGACAGGAGGAGTGTCACTGTTGTGCTGGGGTGTGGCCCCACTGCCCATCTGGCCCATCGGGGACAGGACCCATGAGGCTGAAGGTGAGCCAACCCCTTCACCTGCACTGTGGCAGCTCCCGGGGATAGCCATCCACTGGGACCCAGAGCACCACAGCAGCCACCTCTATGATGGCCGGGCCAGAATGGGACAGCCATGGCATGTGACCATTCAGGCAGCTAGTGGCATCTTGTTGTCACCCACTGTCCAGAAGAGCAGCACCTGGAGGCACTGGCAGCCTGTGTCAGGCAGGAAAGGGCCAGCATCCTTCTCTATACCCATGCTAGGATATGGCATGCCAAGGACCAATACCAATGCTGCTGGAAGGCAGCTTGCACCATTCAGACCACCTAGCAGTGGCGAGGGATTCGGCAGCATGGTGGCACCAAGGACAGCATGGACTCCAGCACTGAGTGTCCGGGGCTGAGGAGCTGCAGTAGCTGCCAATATTGGTTGGGGAATAAACCCCCATCCCCATTTGGGATGAAACCACTGGTTCATGGTGGGTGGGGGCTCCCCACAGCCCCCAGGGGGATCCTGGCCACCATCAGGGCTGCAGTTCACCACAGCAGAGGAGGGATGACTATCTCAGGTGCCAGGCTGGAATTCCCTCCACATTCCAGAAAGGGGCACAGGATTACCACAAGAGACATGAGAGCATCTCTGTGCTGTACAGGCAGTGGCATCCCACTGCTACTGGGATTCTACTCCCTGGTGTCATTTCTGTCAACCCCCAAGTCCCATCTGAGCCACTCTGGCCTGGGAGTACCTGGATGGAAACGTCGCTGTAGGAGCCCCCGATGACGCCGGTGATGGCAGTGGGCACATCATCGTGGACAGCATAGGAGCCGTCGGGGCAGATGTGCTCGGAGCCGTCCACCTTGGTGAGGGAGGCACGGACGAAGTCGAGGGACTGCTCAAGGGCATAGGTGTCCTTGGAGCAGGTGTCGAGGATGTGGGCACCCAGCTTCACCCCTGGCAGGATGCTTCTATCCTTGTTGATCTCATCCAGGGCAAAGAGCATGGCCTCCAGGCGCTGGATGCCTCGGTGCTCATTGATCTTGCCGCAGTCTTCGCTCCCCACTCCTTTCTCATGGACTGGGAAGAGGCCCCCAATCACCAGGTCCCCATCCATGCTGATCTCCTTTTTGCCAGCCATGCCGTGCCCAGCAGCCAGGCAAGTGGCCAGGTGCATCAGCCACAGCCAAGCAGCCAAGGGGACCGCCATGGGATGTGGCGGCACTGGCCGGGGGGCCCACACCACCCCGTGTCACCCACTGCCACCTGTCAAGATGAGGGCAGGTGGTTCCCAGGCATTGGGTGGCAGGGGGTGGCACAGTGTGGTGTCAGGAGGAGGGGGGTCGTGTCACCCTGGCAGAAGCCTCAGCACCTGGAAAAGCAAAGAGTAAAGCTGCTGTCCCCAGGGTCAGTGCCTGTGATGAATGAGCAAGCAAGGGCATGAGCTTGCCTGTGCCCTCTGTCCCAGTGCCCCTCCACCCAGGGTGCCCTTATCAAGAAGCCAGGATGTGACAGCTCCCACAGTGACCTGGGACCCCAGGACACATCTGCAACTGACACAGATCCCAGGGGACATGCAGTGACACAGGGACTGGTCATGACAGAGCACTCCCCGGTATGAACTAGCATGGGCAGGAAGGACACAGAGCTGGCCTCATGGAAGCATTGGGCAGAGCAGCCTGTGGGGGAGCAGCTTACTGGCCCCTAAACCCTCGAGGAGTGAAGGAAAGGAGCCAGGGAGGTCACCCGGGCAGGGACGTCACCTAAGCCATTTACCCACACAGCAGTACCACAGGTGCCAACAGCTCCCAACCCCCAGCCAAGAGTTCTGCCAAAAGCAGACAGCTACGAGCCCACGGCTCCCGCAGCACCCAGCAGCAGCCACCACTGCATTTCAATCCTATACCCCCAGAGCTCCCCTGCCCTGCGACGCTGTCCCCAGCGCTGCCCGCGGCAGCGGGACTGGAGCAGGGAGATGCTGCTGACTTCATCCCCCCGCAGCGACGCGCTTTGGAGTCTGTTCTCTCACCACCGCCCCTTCCTTCCCCGTATACTAAATTCAGAGATTTCAGTAAAAGTAAGAGCCAGTTTTGCTGACTCCCTCTGCAGAAA
Source organism: Psilopogon haemacephalus (assembly GCA_013396835.1). Lineage (NCBI taxonomy): Eukaryota > Metazoa > Chordata > Aves > Piciformes > Megalaimidae > Psilopogon > Psilopogon haemacephalus. Next base: position 2,034,599 of record VWZI01023917.1, on the reverse strand, counting down.
GCACGGAGGCGCGGGGGAATCAAAGGCTTTTGCAGCAGGCAGGCCTTTTTTTGGCAGGAGATGCAGTCCCCTCGGAGATCAGTTGTCTTTTCCTGAACCACGGCAGAGATTTGTTTCCCATTTGAAGCTGACTACTGAAATCCCACAGGGCCGGCATTCTGGGGGCCATGGGAGAAAGAGACCCCCTGAGAGCCCAGAAATCTCAGGTTGTTCCAGCACAGGAAGCTGCTGATGCTGCGGTGGGTCCCGGGGCTCGCCCACAGCCTGGCAAAGCAGAGTGCTCACAGAGCACATGAACCGGGAGGGTGAAGTGGAGCGTGCTGGACCCCCTGCAGCCCCTGCATCTGGCACTGAGGCCACTCTCCTCGAGCAAGAGCAGGGCACCCCACGGTGCTCCAGGACAGGCGATTCCCATGGCTGGGGAATGCAGGCAGCAGCGTGGCACAGGATGCACTGGGGAGATGCATGTGGACCTCTTCTGTCTTCATGCTCCAAAGTGCCTGTCCACAGCTGCCGTTTGCCTGAGACCAGCTCCCAGCTACCTGACTACCCAGTTTGAAGGATTTTGGGGAAGAGGTGAAGAAAGGGTCCCTGTCTTATTTCAGGCACTGAATGCTTTTAAGTGACCAGGGCTTCCTCAAGCAGCAGAGTCCATGGGCACATGGACTGTTGATAGAGCCCACTGGTGGTAGGCTGAACCTGGCACAGACTTGGCAGCACCCAGAGCTCAAATCTCTGTAATCTGGATGTTCTGGGGCAGCAGGCAGGGCCTGCCAGGTAAAATGCACCTTCAGGTAAAGCCTTCTGGAAAGGGGAAAGCCGTGAGCTCTGAGAGACACCATGAGCAGGGCTGTGGCCATCCCCACAGCTGCTCAGCTTTGTGGGCATGGTGTTGGGGCAAGGACAGAAGCATCTGGAGAACACCAGGGGAGGTGAAGCACTCAGCAGGGCAGAGAGAAGTCTACCTGGATGGCCATGGTGTGGTGGGAAGGCTCCTGCCAGCTGCTGGCTGCTGGCAGCTTCCTCTCCTGAAAGCATCTGTGAGTAGGATGAGTGAGAAGCTGCCATTGCTCCTACGTGCCCAAAGTGCTTCACACCCACCTCACCCCCTGCCAGAAGACCTGACCCTCTTCAGCAGCAGCACCTGTAGGGGTGGCATGGGGTGTGTGAGAACATCAGTGCTGGGAGGGTGCAGGGTGAGCCAGGCTTGCACAAGCTGCCATTGCCACCTCCCCAGGGACCCATGGGTCATCCTGACACTGATCTCTGCCAAGACTCCCACACCTATGTTCTGCCCCATGGCCTGTGAGCTCCAATACCCCGTGGGGCCAAAGCACCTCCCCTGGCTGCTCACCCCATGGCCCTCTACCACCATGGCTATTCGGATGATCCTGCCCAGCCTGGCAGGGGTGCAGAGTATCAGGCGAGCAACAGTGAGAGCAGGTGGCACAAGCCTGGCCCACACACCCCAACAATGAGAGGAGAGGAGGAGGCTGCCTGCCCCGCTGCACCCCGCGAGGGCCCGGGGATACTGCCTGAGCCGGTCCAACCCAAATCTCAGCCCAAACCTACCCTGGCACTCCCTGGACACCCTGCCCCGGCAGCACTCCCCCAAAGCCACGTCTCTGCCCGGCCGAAGACGGCTGAAAAGTCACCCGGGAGGGCGGCAGCAGGGGCATGGAGGGGCTGCCCCCGCCATACCGGGCGGTCATCCCCGCAGTTCTGTCCCGGAGACGGCGGCCAGCTCCTTCGGCGGAGAGTCCCACCCTGTGCCCGCTGTGGTGTTCGGCGCTGCCGGGGCACCGGGCGGAACGGTGACGCCCCCGAGCCTTCTTCTGAAGCCACAAGCCCGGTACTTGCCCGTGTGCCCCTCTGCCCCGCCCGCACACCCGTGCCGGTCCGAGTCGGTGCCCAAGCTCGACTCCCTTCCCGCAGCCCCAGGAACGCCGGCATCGGCCGCCGAGCCC
>VWZI01023917.1:1988294-2022284 GCA_013396835.1 Psilopogon haemacephalus | reverse complement strand
GGGGCAGGGCAGCAGGAGGTGGCTGGTGGGGCAGCGGCCGGCTGGCTGCGGAGCCCAGCGCCGGGCAGGCGGTTGGGCAGCTCCTGCCTCGCAGCCATGTGAGCACGTGGGCCGCCACGGCAGCCAGCACTTGGGTTACTATAGCACTGCTGTTCTGCGCCTACAGCCATTGTGGTCCCTTCCTGTATGAATACATTCAGGCTGCAACAGATCTTGCTGAGCAGATGCTATCAGGCAACTCCGCCACCAGCTACGGCAACCTGGTATTTAAGCTCATCACAATCCCAATATGTAACAGATGAAGATGAGATCAAAGATGTATGTGACAAGGAGAAAAACAAGCCCAGCTGCAACCGAAAGCTGCGAGATCCAGCTCTGCTCTGACAACAGCGGGCCAGCAGCTCAGTGGCAGCTTAGCCTTCACCCTGATACCGCAGGGGTGGCCAAGCGCTCCCTGAGGCACGGAGTGACATTTCAGGGATGAGATCCTAGCTCAGTCCAGGATGAGGGGAAGAGCGATGCTGAAACTCAGTGGCTGGGCAGCAGGCAGATGCAAGCTGACCTTGTTCAAGCAGCAGCACTGGGAAGACCAGGACTCCCACCTTTGGGAGGACACATTGCTGATTAAAGACAGAGCTCCCGTGCAAGCCACAGATACCTGTGATGTCTGTCTGGGCATCCTCAGCCTCCGCAGCCCTGCTCTTCCTCTCCAGTTCTTTCATTTCAGGCACATAGAAGTCCCCTTGGCGGGCAAGGGGACACACAAAGTAGATGCGGTCCTCCTTATAGATCTCGATCCGAGGGTGGGCACACAGCTTCCTCTCCTGAAAGACAGCAGCTGACGTGAGTCAGGCTTGTGCTCTCACCCCTGACCCCAGCAGCCTCCCACCATGTGGACCCAGCAGCCTGGAGACATTGGCAGACTGACTCATGTTGCTCAGAGACATGGGGGCCCAGTGAGGAGCAGTGGGTCCCATCTTGAAACTACAGTGCTACCTTCCCTGTCACAACAGCCCCCCACCTGCCAGGGCCAGAGACCTTAATTCTGGGGTGAGAAGCTGGCCAGGCACAAGGATAAGACTTGCTTACCCAGCTCAGCCTTGTTTGGTGTGCTTATTTGGGGCTGGAGCAAGGGGTTTTGGGGAGCCTAGCAGTTGCTTTGTGTGGACCTGCCAAGTCTCCAGCTCCTCCTGGCAGCACAGCCCCACAAGCAGGCGTAGCACTTCACCACTAATTAATATAATCCAGAGCAGACAGCTCAAGCAGCTCCTTTCAGAAAGGCAAGGGCAGGGGGAGTGGGAGATGAAACTCTGGCATTTCAGACAACTCCCCCTCCTCCTCTTCTTCACCCCACCTCCCCCCTGGCAACACACTTCCAGAGGCCTCAAAACACTCAGGCTGCCAAGGATCATGATGGGGGCACGTACCCGCCCTGGGCCATGCCCCCAGCCCATGCAGAGACTCTTGGAGGGCCAGGTCGGGGAGCAGCTGGACCCTTCTTGCCACCCCCTCCTTGCCCGCCCGCCCGCCAGCTGCTCGCTGGCAGAGGGGGTGGCTGACTACAAGCTGGGTGAGAGAGTCTCTTCAGAGGGTTTTCTTTCTTTCTTTCTCCTTTCCAAATCACCGACAGCTTTTACTTTACCCTGCAACTGCCCTGATTATCATCCTCCTCCTCCCTGCCCTGACTTTCATCCTCTTTCTCATCCCTGCCCCAATTATCCTCTTTCTCCTCCTTGCCCTGATTATTCTCCTGTTCCTCCCTGACCCAATGATCCTTCTCTTCCTCCCTGTCTCAGATACTTCATCCTCCTCCCTGCCACATCATCCCAGGCATGGTTTGCCCAGACATCCTCCAGCAGGATCTCATCCTTCCTGTGCTCCCCTCTTTAAAAATGAGCCCTACAGACACATCAGTCATGACCTTACAAAAACCTTGTTTGCTCCTGAACTCCTTCACCCCTGGGGATGAACCAAGCTGATTAAAAGTATTTATTTCCCACCAAATGCCACCACCAGGCAGAATCCACAACCAAAAGAGCCAGCATCACCCTTCTTCCAGGTGCTGGCAGCAAGGCCACCTAGAGGGCCACCTCCATGCTGGCAGAACGCTATGAAGCAAGACAGGGAGAAAGCCCCATGTGAATTGTTTTTCTTTCCAGGGAAAGCCTGCAGGAGCTGGTGCTGCAGAGCACCACTTCACCCAGTGGTACCACAGTGGCAGAAACATGAACCTCAGCTTTACTCATCCCATGTCAATGCCTTGAAGCCTGAACTTTGGCAGCGAGGAGGAACCACACTGATGAGCCCTGTGTGGCAGGGACACGGGTGGGCTTCCGAGGCACTTGGAGCCTGGAGTTTCCACTCACAGGCAGGTGAAACACTAACACACAGAGAGCTAAACTGAATTAAATAAAAACAAGCTGGGCTGTTTTTAGCGGCAAGGCAGGGGCGGCTCATATCACTCCTGCTTTTTGAGCAACAACACAGACAAGAACCCTCCTCACCACTCTGCCCCTTGCTCTACCAACCACAAGCCCATCAGCCAGGCTTCAGTTCAGTTTGTTATTTTAAGTTACTGCAACACATACCAGAGACGGGCACCTCCAAAATCTGCAGGATTTTGGGATGCATCCTGCTGTCCCTCCACCGCTTCATGCAGAGGGTGAAAACTCAGAGGATCTTAGAGCGAAAAGACCTTCACTAAACTGATACAAGGTCTCTAACCAGTCTAAAACCTCCAGACTCCAGGACTCCAAGAGATCCAAAGTTGAACTCCCAAAGTCCCTCTTGAAATTCCTAAAGAGTGGATCTGCGACATATCCTCTCCCTACAATTTATCTAAGCTCCTACAACTCCCTTTCCAATTACACAGCCATAGTAGTGACTCCCCCAAGCACAAACACCACTCCCTGCACGCACACTAAATGCTGGAATCATGGTTCTTCAAGGATCTGAAATACACACCTGTATGAAGAGCAAGGTCCCCAGCTGGCTCTTGAGCCAAATGTTAATGCTACTTTACTCAATTAGATGTGAGGACGAGAGAGATGAGGATACTCCACTCTGCCAGGGCAGGAAGCAGCTTTCTCTCCCCAAATCAGAAGAACCCAGGTGCCCTGTAGCCACACTCACTATCAACACTAACACCTGCCTTGCCTTGCTATGACAGCTCCAAGGATGCTTAATACTTGACTTCCCAATTTGTCCAGGGTTTTCCCCAGAAGAAAATGGAGGAAAACTAGAGCCTGGTGGCCCTAATTTATGCCTGTATAAAGCAAGTTGTAAGCCAGGCTAGTGAGCTGGCCTCTGCTTCTGTGTTTATTCCCAGAGCAACCCAGCTCCTGGCAGGACTGCTGCAAGCTCAGCACTGGCAACCGGGCCCAGGAGAGGACAACATCTCCAGGAAGGAGCAGGCAGTTGACAGCTGGGAATGCTGTTCCCTCAGGGTTGTGTCAAAAGAGATGAGGCTCCACAAAGACTTAAAGAAAGGGCATAAATGATAAGGTGGGAGCCAGGACAACAGAAATTGATAAGGGGATCACCTGAAAAAAATGGATAAAGGGGATCACCCAAAGGGGATACAAGGGACATCACCCTTGTGACCATCCCAAAGGAGATCAGGCAGCAGGAGAAGGCCAGGCCAGCACAGCCAGATGTGCAGCAAATGGAACCAAGAAGCCTGCTTCTTGTCAGCAAAGGACAGAACAGGCTTAGGATTATCCCAGTGGACAGGAAGGCTGCAAGCCTGCTGCAAGGAAAGGAATGACCTGGAGAGCAGAGTCCAAAGGCAAAGGCATTAGCAGGGAATGAATTAGTGAAGGCTCAATAACATGGCAGAACAACAGAGACACTAACAGGCAAGCAAGACCCTTTGGAGCTGAGGAGGAAGCCTCTTGCTAACTGTGCAGCTCAGGCAACAGATGGAGCAGCACAATGGATGTGGAGTTTGTAAGGCAGAGCCCTCCAGACAAATCAAATGCAGTCTCACACGGGCAGAGGAGCTCAGCAAGAGGTGAACAGTGGGATGCTCACAGTGTAGAGGCCAGGCTTCTGGCTAGGACAGCAGGACTCTGGAAGTAGGGCAAGGAAGGGCACATGTCCCTTAGCAAGATTGTGCTGTGCCTTCTCAGCCTCCACCAGGAGCTCGTCCTTCCAACAGCCAGCAAAGACAGAGAGGGCAGTGCAGTGCATAAGGTTTATTTCTATGCAGGACCCTCCACTGGGCACCTAAGTGTGGGATTTATTGCCATACAGTCCATACAGTCACACTACACATACCCAGCAAAGGCCAATGCCTCCAGAGCCAACCAGTCCAGTCCTGACTGGCACACCAGCTCTGGCACACTCCAGCTATGTCAGACCCACTGCTTCCACTGAAGACAACTCCTTCCTAGCCCCACTGAATCAGCCAGGTTGGAAGAGACCTCCAAGATTATCCAGTCCAACCTATCACCCAGCCCTATCCAATCAACTAGACCATTGCACCAAGTGCTCCATCCAGTCCACCACCTCCCTGGGCAGCTCATTCCAATGCCAATCACTTTCTCTGTGAAGAACTTCTTCCTCATATCCAGCCTATACCTCCCCTGGCACAACTTGAGACTGTGTCCCCTCATTCTGTTGTTGGTTGCCTGGGAGAAGAGACCAACCCCCACCTGGCTACAGTCTCCCTTTAGGTAGTTGTAGACAGCAATGAAGTCACCCCTGAGCCTCTCCTCTTCTTCAAGCTCCAACACCAGCTCCCTCAGCCTCTCCTCATAGGGCTTGTGCTCCAGGCCCTTCACCAGCTTAGTTGTCCTTTTCTGGACATGTTCCAGTGGTGAGATGTTGCCCACCATCCCCTTGGCAACAAGGGTTTATGTAGGGAAACACACTTGTACTACTCCTTCCCAGGTGAAATCACACCCCACACAATCTTTACACCTGAGTTGTTTCCAAATCACCCACCACTGCTAACTCCCTGTAGGACTTTCTCCAGGATGGCCTCATCCCTCTAGGAATGGAGCATCCCCTGGCCTAATGCATCAGAAATGATGACAAGGATTATGCACTGAACCAGATTTCAGGAGACATTCTTCAACAGTAGGAGGTGGCACCTCCCTAGCATCACAACTTTTCCTGTCTTCACTCATCAGTTAAGAAAGACTCCATCATCTGCCCATGAAATGGCTTGGGCATGGCACAGCCAAAAGATGCACCTGCTTCCCTGGGTGGGCAGGAGAGCAGTCCCAGGGCTATAGGACATACAATCAGGTAGCTCAGACATAACTTGCAGTCATTACAGTCCCATCAGAATCATGCCAAAATGGAAGGAGGTGGCAGAGTGCACCACTCACACTGCACCTGCCAGGCAGCAGAAGGCAAGGTGGGGCACTGCAGGGACCAGCTTCATCACTCTATCAGGCTTGTTTGATCAGGAATTCAAAGGCCACCATAGAATCTGTTTCATCTCCCACTGCTGGAAGAATTCTGTTAGGACATCAGCAAAGGAGCCTTGCAGGTGCTCCCAGGATCCTGGCCATGCCTGTATATGCTGGTGCTTAGGCTCCACCTGAAGCCACAGTCTGCCCCAAAACACTTCTAGGATCTCTGGGAAGGTGGTGGGGAGGCAGCCACTGTCCTTGTCTCGCTTCTGGCAACAAGCCCTCTGGCGCCACAACCCCCTTGGACTTGACCCTGAGACTTCCTGGCATGGCTCATGGGGTGATGGCTAAGTCACCTCAGTCTGCTGAGTTGCTGTTTCAGGGCCAATGGCAGTAGGGGAGAGACTTCCTGCTGGAGTAGGGCCAGTAGCTGAGCTCTCCATGCTGCCCAGCAGCTCCTGGCTCCATTGCAGAGAAGTCTGCTTTGTGCCCCAGCTGCCAGTGTGCCATATGTACAGAGTCATTGGCTTAGCTGTCACCCAACCCTGCCAGAGGACTTCTTGCCTGTAACATGTTAAAAAATGCCCATAAAAGCCAGCCAGGATTGAAAAACTCAGGGGGAGCAAGTGACCGGTCAGATACTTCCCCTCTTTTACCTCACGGGCACCAAGGAACCCTCTAACTGCCCTCCCTGCCATGGCCAGGGATGCACCCTGCAGGGATCTGCCACAGGGCACTGCTGAAGAGCTGGAGCCTGCCAGGCATTGGGAAAACAATGATGCAGGATTAAGCCTAATCATCGACTTCTTCTGCACAATTCCAGTTCAGAAAACAATTTCACAGAGGGGTAGATGAACACACAGCCTGAGACTGCACCAGGAGGGGACCCAGACTCAAGGAGAAGTTGTGGGGCTGCTTACCAGAGGCTGTCTGAACATCAGTTTGGCATGATGTGCTGGGTGCTGCTGCTTGCTCTTACGGCAATGGGATGTGCCAGCTCCATCTGCATGCCACTGCTACCCTGGAGCAACATCAGCCTCTCAGAGGGCTCCTCCACAGGAGCTGGAGAGCAGCATCAGCCCACTGCTGGTTACAGCCGTGTGTGCCCTGCTACCAAATGGGATCAGCAGCCAAACACCAGTGATGCAGGGTGCATGCTTGCCTCCTGTCCTGGGTGGGGTGTGTGGAGGATGCTAAAGGACACCCCTTCAACTGGGACTCCCTTCCCCAGATTTATTGCACCAATGCACCTGGAGGAGGAAGAGATGGGTGTGAACACATGGGGGTACGTGTGGCCATTGGTGGGAGTTGCTGCTCACAGGGGAGCTCACCAGCTCAGCAGAATTCCCTCAGCCAGACAGCCAGAGCATCATCGTGCTCACTACCACAAGCCTTCCTCACCCATGCCACCAGTATTTGGGCTATTCAGGCAAGTCAGCTGGCACCCAGCAGAGTGCAAGGAGACCCCAGGAGACTCACCAGCCTCATCCCCACATGCCAGCACCTCCTGCCAGCTCAGGCAACGAGACTCCTCCATGTCTTGCTTCCATCCGGAGGCATCCATCCTCTCCTTCTTCCAAGGAAAGGGTTGGATGCTTCAGTCCCAGGGATTTTTAAAGAAACAACAAAAGAGCGTGGAGCTGAAGTGCCCTAAAATCAGAATCTGCTAAATTTAGAGCTGAAACTGAGCCACCAGCTAGGACTGGAGGGAGTGTGCTGTGTGCCACATCCTCCTCGCTTCCTCACACGCTCCACGCTCGCTGTGTCATCCCCACTTATCTTAGACCACGGGTGCTAGGTAGTGCAGAGAGGCTCTGCAATTCACTTTGCACGGCACCCAGCGTCCTTCTGTGCTCTCCCAATCCTTGCTGGGCCATCCCACTGCCCCACACTCAGGTTGGGGACGTCCTTGTTCCCATTCCTCTTTGCCTAGATGATAGCTTGAGCTTAAACACAGTTTTGGTCCCACGTCCAAGCTAATGAAGGTTTAAAAACTGAAAAATAAAATAAAGGCACCTCTTCCTCCCTGGATTTCAAACCTGGCTGCAGTGTGAAGTTGCAGCTCAGAAAGCCAAGTGTCTCTTGCCTGCACTACAAACAAGGTAGCCAAAAGGTGTTTCAGAAACAGGTTGAGGGAGGGGATGCTTTCTCTCCACTTTGCTCTCATGAGAGCCCATCTGGAGCTCTACCTCCAGTTCTGGATTCCCCAGCACCAGCTACAGACCTGTCAGAGCAGGTCCAGAGGCTACAGAAATGGCCCAAGGACTGGAATACCTCTGGGAGTTGGAGTTGTTCAGCCTGGACAAGCTGGAGTTGTTCAGCCTGGAGAAACCTTATTGTTGCCTTTCCTTGTATAGAGGGAGGTTATCAGAAAGACAGACTTTGTAGCAGGATAATTTTAAACTGAAAGAGGTCAGGTTTAGACTGGACATAAGGACAAAACACCTTGTGAAGAAGCATTGAAATAGGATGCCCAGGGAGGCTGCGGATGCCACATCCCTGAAAGTATTCAAGGCCAGGTTGGACAGGGCTTTGATCAATCTGGTCTAATGAAAGATGTCCCTGCCCATGACAGGGGGGACTGGACTAGGTATCTTTGAAGGTCCCTTCCAACCCAAACCCTGCTGTGATTCTGGTCCTCCCTGTCAAGTTGCTGTCTGACAACAGGAGATACAGGTGAAGCTAGGGTGTCTGCTGAGGGACAGAAGTCAGGCAGGGGCTGGGGAGGAACCATCAGCCTGAGACATAGTTTGGGCAGAACGGAAGACAAGCTGCTGGAGGGAGAGGCAGGCAGACATGTTTTATGCCAGTCATACCTCAAGCATCAAGGAAACCCCAAGACCTCAGCTTGTAGCTTGAGCAGGGTGCACATGGAGCTGGCAGGCATTGCACCCTGGCATGGACAGCACTCAGAGCCAGCTCTAGTACACAGCACAGCCATGAATATTGGGCCGTGAGAGCTGCAAAACAGCTGCCACTTCCCAGCCTGAAGAAACTCACATTTCAGAGGTGGTGAGACTGCTCCCACGCACGTGCACTTGACTTTCAAATCCTCTGGGCCATGAAGTGTTTCAGAAACAGAAGGTGATATTACTGCAATCAAGAGAAGGCAGTTCCCATCAGCCAGCTGGAAAAACGAGCATCACCACCAGCACTGCAGCAGCAGAAAGTCTCACAGCAGCAGAAAGTCTCACCAAAGGACAGCAAATCCTCCAGGTAGCAAAATACAGCACCTGACAATTAGCACCTCCTGAGCCCACTGGCATCCCTCCCAACCCTCTTCCTGCAGCAACCCCCAACCTGCCCACAACCAGGACACTGTCCTGCCAACACAGCAGTACCATAGCTTTGGGAGGGGCAGGTGAAAGCCAGCCCCTGAGATCCTCCCTGCAGCGGTGAGAGGGAGTGCATTTGGGCTGTGGGAGCTGTGAAATGCCAGGCTGGAGAGCTGAAAGAGTTTTTCATTTTCACCTTGGCAAAGGCAGCCCACCAGGCAATTTACACCTTGCCTGCCTGCCTGCCTGCGCTTCCCAGGGTCCCATCACCCAGCTGCTCCTGCCCTGGTGAGTGGCAGCTGTCAGGTAGACGAAGGGCTGAGTCTGGCTGGGTTGGTGGATTTGAGAGTTCCCAGCATGAGGGCTGATGTGGGGACCAGCCGCAGGCTCCCAGGTCACTGCTGCAAGCTGCTGTGAGTCATGAACAATTTTATCCTCCTTGGGATGGAGATTCCTTCCTCTCCTCCAGCAAAAGGGACTAAGCTCCTGCCTTGCTGCAAATGTAGACACACTCTGGACCTCCTCCCCTTCCAGAACCCACTTGAGCTGCAAAAGAAATGCTGCAGTACATCCAGGAGCATCCTCTATCTTCAGAGATGAGCCAGGCAGCAAGTCCCAGTGAGACAAAATCTTGTAGAAAATTGCCATGGGCAGCCAGAGTCACATGCAGAGGAAGGACAAGCACTGGACAAGGCTGCCAGACTGGACACGCTCAGGTCTATGTACTTCAGGGACATATTTTACTGCCCCCAACTATGGGAGCATTACCTGCAGAATAAAAAGCAGATGGTGCAAACTCACAATTCATAGGGCTTGGGTCCCCCCTGGTGTCATGGTTATTGGTAGTAATTAGTCCTGGAGCAGACAGTTTCAGAAGTGAAGCAAACTGGCATAAAAACAACACTTAATTTTCCTAAAAACTCAGTGTTTTCTATACCCCCAGGTTCTGCCTTGCTCCTGTACTCACCATGGGTAGAGAGACACCAGCTGGGGAGACGGTTCTCACTAGCTTCCTGGAGCTCCACTACATGATCACACATGCTCCCTCCTACCCAACCCCACTGCATCCCTTTCTCTCCTCCTCCTTCCCCATCACTGCCACATACAAGCTCACTAAAGTGGATTTTGGTTTCAAGCACACAGAAAGCTCAAGCATGGGATTTTCATTATAAGACAGGAAATCCATGTAAATCCACATAAATTCTCCTCCTCTGAGGAAGCAGCCCTGAGTTCCTGTCGTCATCCCTAGGAACTCCATTGCAACAGGAGGGAGAGGAGGACCACAGCTGGAGAGGGCTGCCTCTGCTTTAAAGCACAGGTTTCCAGGGACCCACACTCTCCCTCCACCCCTTGGAGGATGCTTTTTCAGCATTAACCTCAGAGCTGAAGAGGTTGATGCAATGATCTCTGCCATCATGGATGACTGGAGCAATGCTAAATTGCTTTGCCTGCTCTGTTGCCTCAGCCAGGCTGCCAGGAGCAGCAGCTGTGGAAATTTCTCTGCCTCTTGTCAAGGTAGGGCCTTTCAGGAAAGGAATCACTGTCCAAGACATTCTCCTGCTCATCCTGCCTTGGCCAGGCATCTCATCACACTGCAACTTCCCACCCCATGCAAGATATTGTGCAGGTCAAAAAAGCCTCTTTGAAATGTTGGTCTTTGTGAGGCTGCTTGCAGTGACAGTAAGCCCTAACCTAGAGCACAATGCTCCTCAAGACATCCAACAACAGGTTGTTTCTCGCAGTGAGAGATCTTCTTCCATGGCTAACTCACAGCTGAAAGCCCAGAGGGCTCCTCATCCAGGTGGACATCCCAACTCACCTTGATGGTTTTATCTTATGGGCCAACACTTGAGTATTTGCCCTTCCTCAACAAGGACATCCAGTGGAGGCTTTGTCATTCCCAAACTTCTCATAGGCATCCTCAGCTATAACAGGTCCTGTGATAGTGTCACAGACCCTGTTCTTAAGCTCCACAAGTCATCCTTCCAGGACCATGGGCATCTCCAGCTGCTCTTCCACAGCTTATGTGTCACCAAGACAAACCCAACGTGTCACATTAGCATCCCCAGGAGGAAAACAGTGCAGTGGAATAAATACCCCCTGCCCCCTCCTGCCTCCTTGAGCCATCTGGATGCATTGCTGTGTGACCTGCACTACATTCTATGGTCCTGGTCTGACAAGGAGGTTGGACTTGAAGATCTCCAGAGGCCACTTTCAACCCCTAATATCCTGTGATCTTGTCATCTTGTGAACAACCCTGTTTTTCTGCAACACCCCCAGCTCACAGGCTTCATTTCATGATGAGCTAAGCTCAGGCTCACACTATCCCTTCACAGCTGAGAAAGCTGAAAAGGGAAGTTGAAGAAGCTAATCTTGTTGAACTTGCACGGATAAAGCCATGAGCAGCCTAGAGCAAAGCTGGGATGCAACCACTTGATTCCCAGACAAAATAGTCTTTCCCTCTCCACCACCAGCAACCTGAATGTCAGGCTCATTAGCCTCTTTTAGAAGAGAAGCAAGGGCAGCAGAGAGGAAGATCAAGTGGGTTGCAACCTGGTTTGCTGAGGAGGAATGGGTAAAGTGACCACCCCCATCACCCTGTCACCAATACAGCACATGGGCAAATCTGATGGCAGAAAGCAACTTTCCCAGACAGGAAGATCTTCCAAGCTACCAGCTACGTGCAGCCAACAGTGGAGAAATACTGTTTGATGTCCTGCTCAGGGAGGCAGAGGCTTGCCTTGGGTGACAGGGGTTCCTCCTGGACCCTGTGCAGCAGTACACGGGCCACCGCTCACCCTCGGTTCACTGCTTCTCCTTCCCTTGCCTTGGTGACAGACATCTCCCTCTTCTAAAAGCAAGCCAGAGCCCAGGGCAAGCACCTGCCTCAATTTTTATAAACAAACAAGAGGCACCTTCCAGGAAAGCCACCTTCAAAGTGCCACGTCCACCGGCTTGCACCTGCACCCCAACAATCCAGCAACCCTGCGAGGCACGGAGCTGGCAGCCCTGGCGAGCGCCAGTGTCATGGCAACTGCCGCTGGTGAGCTCAGCTAATGAAGCCCCCAGAGCCTCCAGCCACCGCTCGCTGCCGGCAGGAACAACTCGCCCGAGGAAATCCCCAGCGCCTATCAACAGTGCTGGCGGGCAGGAAGCAAAGGTGAAACGCCAGGCAGGCTGCCTGCAAGGCGGGAGGAGGTGCAGACGCAGGCAGAGGCAAGGAGCAGGTAAGGGAGGCGAGCGAGCAGCACTGGGTAACATCAGGGACCTCAGCACGGCTCCAGATATGCCATTTCAGCAGCTCCAAGTGCTGATCCAGCCCAGAGCGGGCATGGGGAGACAAGGTGGCACTGGGCTCCTGCCTTTCCTCTGCAGCCCTCAGCTCCTCTTCCTGGGCCTATCAGGGACCCCAGTACAGGGTCCCAGCGGGCTCATTACCTTGGCCTGGAGCAGCGAGCGCCTGCCGACCACACTGCCGTGAAGCCAAGCACCTCCGAAGGCAGGCTCTGCTGCTGGCAACGAAGGCAGCAGCGGAGAGGAGCAGCTGCTTTCAGTGACCTTTGCAGCCTGACGACTGCTCCTCAGCCAGCCAAGGATTGTGAGTGACTCTGCAGATCAATCAGGAGATGAAACAGAAGTGAGTGAGGTGAGAACAGAGGCCAGCCTGACTCTGCCCTTTCACAAGCTTGTGGCTTTCCAGGTCCTGTATGCTCCCAGTGATGCCACATGAGCCAGGAAAACTCCAGAAAGACACCATGCTGCTCAGCTTTCCTGCTCTTTTTCTGCTGGGGAGCCACCTCCTCATCTCAACTCATGCTGCACTCTCCCAGGTGCCCCAAACCATGCACAGCCTTGCATTAATATCACCAAATAGCAGCACATCAAACAACACCACAACCACCAGAACTGCCCTGGATCCTCATTAGTGCCCTTTGAGACCCAGAGGACACCCCTCCTCTTCTCAGCATGGTGGTGCCCTCATTCAAACCTGGATATCTGGACAATGAGGAGAACTTTGGGAAAGCATCTCTGCACCTCTGTCCCCATTGCTCTTCCCCAAGCAGCTACAATCTGTCACAGGCAGGGAATGGCCTCAGCCCTGCACTGCTGCACCCCTGTTCCAAAAATGCTGCTGGTCTATGCTAGCAAAAGAGGACAGGTTTGAAAGCTGATTCTGCACCCCACAGCAGAGCATAAAGCCATAGCTAATCCAAAGCAACAGGTCCTACAGTAGCTCCTGCTGGGAAACAGGGGAGCTACCTGTCTCCCAGCTTTGCAGGGGATTTGGTGGGAGATGTAGATGAGGACTTCAAAGGTAGGCAAGAACTGAGCAAGGGAAGGACAACTGAATACAGCACTGAGAGATGCACATGAGAGAGGATGAGGACACAAGAAGACAGGAGCTGTGCTCCTCTGCTGTGAGCCCTCAGCACCAGGCAGCTCCTGCATCTCCAACAGCCACATTTACTTCGCTTGTCTCTTGAACCACTCTGCAGAAAAGAGGCAAATCTTTCTCTGACGCTGACCTCTTGATAAGCTTTTGCCAACTCACGCTCTGGTTACTGCGCTGCTGGGCAGACCTTACCCGAAGCTGTGAATCTGCACAGCATGAAGAGCAGAGCAGCTGGCCACAGCAGATGATAGATACCTACCTTTCTGCACATCAAGAACCTGCCATCAGCTCCCGGCAGACATTCAACTCAGAGGAGCAGCTGAGAGTAAGCAGCCATCCAGTGGCAGGGAGAAAGTGCCAGTGTCCACAGTGGGAATGGCACCACTGTTTCCCTGCCTCCAGCCTTCCCAGGTGCTTTACAACACTGCCTGCTAGCAAATGCACAAAGTCAGCAGATGTCTGTGGACAGGCCTGCTCTGTGAACAGTCACAGCACACAGGGTCAGGACACTCCTTCAGGTTTTATCTGAAAGGCAACAGCTCCCAGTATTGCACTGGAACAGGGACTGCCAGACTGACCACAATCCCAGCTGCCTTAAAGGTCTGTCCTTGACCATCAAGCACCACTTTTGCCTTCGGATTCATCTCACAGAGCTGCAAAGACACACCAGGAGATATTTGGGCTGGCGGCATGTGGAAGTGAGGACAGAAGCAGAAGTTCCCCGGGGTCCCACGATGCAAACATGTGCCCACCCAGAATGATCACTGTAATAAACAGGGAGCAGATCCTAACCTGCTTCGCCTGCTGCACTCTGCTCTGTCACTCCCTTTCATCCCTGTGGGGTTCTTTCAATTCCTCACATTAGCAGAAGATGAGCAGGTAAACCCATCTATCTGTGGAGCCAGAACCTGGCGGTCATCATATAAGCTGCCAAACACACCCCCCCCCCAAAATTAAAAATCAACCCAATTACTCCATAGCACCAGAAACTCCCAGGTATCCTTCTGCTCCCTCAGCCCCTTTGAAATGTAATGCCACACTGCTCTGTATCATTTAATTTGGAGCTCAGCCTCAGAACGGCGGAACCTTACTGAGCTTTAGGAGGAAAGCAGCCTTGCAAAATGTTGAAGTGCTGAAAAGACAAGAACAGTCCACGCCCCACCAGTGACTCCATTTTGTGACCCCAGTGTCTCTGTTTTGCCATCTCAGTGCCAGAGAAGGCTGGCTGGGAGTCTTTCACCTGACAGCCAGCACTCTCTGGATGATGCTTTAGGGCAAGCCAGAGAGGAGCTCAGGCTTTCTGCTGCAGTATTGTTCTCACCACCTGAAACCCTCCCAAAGCCTTCCTCAGCTCCCCCTCTGCACACAGGTCAGGAGATCCATATTTTGAACCCCTGAAGGAAGTGAGCTTTGGAGCTGTTCCAAGTCAGCACAGAGACCTCTTTCTAGTTTTTCCCTGCCACCCATAAGGAAAGGTATTCTCCATCATCATCTCTCCTTTTCAGTAGGTTTGTGCTGGAGGCACATCCCTTCTCAAGTTACAGCCTCAGCCTTGGCAGGGCAGAGGCATCCTATCCTGAAGGAGAACATATCTCAAAAAACCACAGCAGATGTACATCTGCTCAAACTGGGCATGAACCTCCAACCTCATCATGCTCACCAGAGCATCAAGGAGCCCAAGAAAGGCAAACATCTGGTGGGCTGGGGACAAAGAAACAAGGTACTGCCTTGGCACACTCAGAGGCAATACTCCACTAGCTGCCAATCCACTCTTGAGGGTAACCAACACCAAACACCACAGAAAAGATCCTGAAAGAAGTCAAGCTCATGGGTGACAGAGGACAAGCGTGTGAAGAGGAGAGGTTCCGGATGACTGTCCACTTGGCCTGCTGGCCATCTAGGTGAAGAGGCTCACCACAGCTTGCTGCTTGCCTGGGATGGAGCAGCAGAAGCCATGTGGGAAGCCTGGGCATCCCCAGGAGGCTGCGGACCTCCATAAGCTGGGGCAGTTCTAACCTCGAGTTATTCCTGCCAATTCTGGGCACGCGTGATGGAGTTACAAACTGCCAACGTTTCTATTAAAGGCTCCAATTTTCCCTGCTTTGGCTGAAGCAGAGAGGCTGCAATAAGCTGCCACATGCTGGAAAAGAAATGGGACAAAGGGAGTCCTGGAGCTGAGAGCTCCCAGGCGCTCTTCAAAAACCTGCAAGCCAAGAATTAAGCACAGCTTGACCTTCCTCTTTCAAGGAGCTCATAGACCAGCTGCAAGCTGCTCCAGAACCTTGCAAAGGCAAAATCAGCTGGAGATCACAAAGATGAACCAGCTCCTGGCAAATCTGGAGGAGCTCAGGAGGCCCAGGATTTGGCAGCATGATTTCCCACAGCCTTTTGGGAAGACCCGAGTTTGGCACCAGGGGTTTGCTCCGGAAAGCAGGAAGGGTTGTACTGGTTGTATACAGGCCTGCACCTAACTGCCCTCTGTACATTGTACCCACTCTGCAAAGGCTGTGACTCCCTGTGAGTGTGGACAGAGAGGAAAAGCACAGGCTGAGCCCACTGAAAGCCTCCTCCAGATGTGAGCAGCTCTGCAGACCACCACACTCACAGGGACTGGCTGCCTCCAGCTTGCTGCCTCTGCCCGGGACCACCAGCAAGCAGCAGCATCAACTCAAACAGCATCCAAAGGGCAGTGGCTGCTGCAGGCAGGCAGAGACAAGATTTGTACATATATGCAGCCATGTTGAAAGAAGAGACACTGAAGACTTTCAGCCTGACCCTCTGCTTTGGAGCACACAGCTGGGCTCAGCTGCCTCACCAATGTGCCAGCACTGAAGCAGCCCCAAGCCAGTGCCTTGCCTAAGGCATGCAAGCTCTCAGCACAGGAAGGAGTGAGAACCGATTCTGTTCCTTCATCCCTGTGATCTGATCACCACTCAACCTCACCACTCATCCATCCCTATTTTGGCTCTGTGCAGAAATGTTTTCATTCTCCTTCTCTCCCTGGAGTGGAGCCTTTCCTACTATTTTATACCTAACTAGAATTTTTTAAAAATGCAAGTTAGTCATAGCACAATGGTCCCTTTTGTGGAGGTAAAAATGCCACTGCTTTCAAATTATCTCCCTGCTCCACAGGTTTTAAAGTGGGAGCTTCACAGCAGGGAAACTGGGCCAACAGCATTTGCTGGAAAAGAGCAGCATTTCTAAGAAGCTGTTTCACATTTGATCAGGTTCATTTTGCCGTTTCTCGAGCCTGGCACAGCTGGCAAGGTCTGGCTCAGGAGGTTACAGAGTAGAGCCAGCCCAGAAAAAAAAAAAAAATCACTAGGACCCTGCTAAAATAACTGCAGATCCTCAAATTAATTGACTAGCTGGCAAGGAGGAAAGACCCCAAAGTCTGGGACAGTGTTACTGCTTGAGAGAGTTGGACCTGCCTCCAACACCCGACAAAGAAAACCTTTTGAGCATCCTCTGGTATTCTCTATAAATATATCTGGGGGGAGCACACGTACAGACTGAGCCGACACAGAGATCCGATGGAAAAGCACTACAGCATTTCACTCTCCCTCCCTGCCCAAGGCAACCCATTTCAGCTCTTTGTCTCCCTTGGACAGCCAAATGAAATATGCCTGGCTTCCTCTTGATCATTAATCCTCGCTGCAAAGGCGAGGCGGGGAGCAAATCTTTGTGTCTGACTGGATTCGTCTCTGTGACAATTTTGCAAGGCTGAGTAAGTCGTTAGCAGGCTGCAAGCCCTGGCTTTGCAAAGCAGCGGCTGGGAGAGTGAGGTGGCTCCTCACTGCTTCCTCCCGGGATAGAAACGCCCCCAGCAGGACCCCTGGCTGACAGGCAGCACCGGGCCAGGCTTTCGGCCATCCGGCTATTGCCTGCACAGTTGGATAGCCACTTGAAAGTTTGCTCTCCTTCCAGGAGCTGCCTTTAGAAATGCTCCTGGAATAGGAGCTGGGATAGTAACAGGACCAAAATGCTGCACTTCACAGGAAAGCATCCACAGTGGCAGGGACCCAGGACTGAGCTGTCAGCTGGAACAACCTCCCCAAGGATGTGGTGGCATCTTCATGGCCAGAGGCTTTCAAGATTCACTTTGGTGTTCCCATTCCTATGAAAGGATGGACTAGCCTTTTTTCCAGGGCCCTTCCAGCCTAGGTTGTTTTATTAGAAGTGAGTAGGCCACAGTGGCCAGGAGCCTGTGTGCCCACCAGCTATTTCCCTGGGACCAGGACTCCTCTGCCTGCTGCTGGGGCAGATGCTTGCAGAGCCTCAACAAGAAATAGGGGGAAAAAACAGGTGATTTCACACACGAGACAAGATGCAGAGGCAGAGAAGGAACCTTTGTAAATACTGAAGCTCAAAGCTGGCCAGAAAACCTCTTCTCCGCTCAAAGCAGCGATGTCATCAGAGCTGCAGTTTTACACCTGCCCCCAGAGCTGAACAGCAGAAGCCGAAACTGAAGCTGCATGCAAACGCTTGCAAAAGGAGAAGCACTTGGAAGCACAAGGCAGCAGAGCAGCAGGTATGGCACTGGCAGGCACTGGGCAGCTGCACACATGCCAGCCAGCACATACTGGTTTGTCCGGCACAGGTCGGCCACATCAGCTCCAAACAAGGCCAGTGCTAAGTCACTGCCCACCTGTAAGGACCAAGGTAAAACTGGGAGCAGATGAGTAGTGGCCTGGGGCTGCCAAATTCCTCTGGAGAAGTGGGAAAGCAGGGAGGCCTGCTGTGAGTGGCAGCAGACGTGACGCAGAGCCCTGGATCCCATATGTTCCATTAGCGGCGCAGGAGGAGCACATCCCCCTGCAGACACAGGTTAAACAGACCTGCTCCGCTGCACGAGCTGACCTCACCACGTTAAAGGACATGGCTCACCAAAAATCCCTTCCACCTGACCTGGTGGGCGTCCTGTCCTTGCACATGCAGTGCTGAAGGCAAGGTCACTCCTGCTCACACAACTGAAACTTCAGAGGCCTTTGTCGCTACAATCATTTAATAAATAAAAGCTGCTGCAAAGGCAGGAACTGATGCGATGTGACACGCAGCAAGGGGGTGCCAGCCAGCAGTGGGAAGAGACCACTGGAAACCAGCTGTCAGCACAGGTCAGTGCAAGGTGAATGTGCCTGTGAAGGCATCAAGTCCATGCAGAGATGGCCTGGGGTCTGTCCTTGGATCCTGCACGTCTATGTCACCTTACAGAGAGGCCTAGGCTGAAGCATCATCACCATGTCCCTCTCCTGTCTGCTCCTCCTGCCCAGCCCAAGATCAGATCCCCTTCTGGGAGCAGAACTGCAACCACTCTACACATCCCTAAGCTCAATGGGGTTCTTAAAGGAGAAAAGAGACTCAGTCTACTGTGTAGCACTCATGGATATGAGTGACAGATGACAAAGACACCACCACTGAGGGTTTCCTTGGTCATAGGGCAAACCAAGCCAGAACAGCACTTGAGCTGTGTTTCATTTCTAAGAGGGGAAATAAGTAGAGTGGGTCTTTTGTTCGCCCCTCATTTCCAAACCCTGCTGGCAATCACCAATGGGACAAAGCCAGGAAGGTTGCTTGTCAGCAGTGTTGTCTACTCTGAGTCAGTCCACAATGCAGAGGTCAAAAAACTACAAAGTAGGAAAAATCCAGAAACGAAAAAGCTTTCACCCTCCATCATGAGTCCATCTGCACTCTCCTCCTCCAGCATCTTACATCTCTCCCCAGGGTTTCCCTATCATCAGTCACTTTCCTACACTGAGTACCACCCACTGGAGGTGTTACCAGTCTGTGGCTATACCCAGAGCAGAGGTGTCTGAAGGAGAACCACTAGAGATGATCCCCACCTGCCACTGCTGCAGCTCCCAGGTACACAGCCAGTGGGATCTGTCTGCCAGCAATCTTTGTCACGTGTGCCCAAACCTACAGCCTGACTTGGGACCCATGCAGACGTGCAAGGGCTCCCAAAACTCTTACCCTGGAGTCTGTATCCTTATTCCAAGCCTCTGCCAGCCCAGGGCCCAGCAGCCTGTCACACTGTCAGCTCTGGTTTTGTCTCTGCCATCAATACAAGTTAGATACGTCAAATTCTCTATGGCTCTCAAGGGCTTTTTTTACCCCATTTTAATTTGATTTGTGAAGATTACGTAACAGCAGTATCAGATAACCTCCTGTCTTCCTGGGAGCTCTACAGAACTATACTCAAATGCACACAGACTTTAAACTGAAGGTCATCCCACCTATTCAGAGAGCTGAAACATTACCTCTTTTCCCAGCACCCCAAACCTTTGAAGGCATCCACAGTCATCTTGGGGAATGAGAAAAGGGAAGGAGGAAGATGGAGAGCTCCATCTCCCAGAAGGACACAGACACTCTGCAGGGTGAACCACTGATGCAAGGAGGGAGATCATTTGGATGAGTCCTTCCAGACTCATGTGATGAGATAGAGGGCAGCAAAATCCCAGGTTGGTAGCGTTATGTTTTGGAGAAAGGTATCCTGCTCATCATCCTCTCTGGGGTGATGGATACGCAACTTTGAATGGCCTTGGCTCAGTAATGGCTCCATCTCTGGCAGTGATCTTCAGCCTGTGGTCCCCAGAGCTCACAGGAAACCACAGGAGTTCATGAGGACAAGCAGAACTATGGCTGAGGAACAGCACAGAGAGGAGTGGGCATCTGTAGTACTTCCTGGGCCATCAGAGGAAAACCTCAGGTGGGAGCTAAGGGGCTGGAGCTGCAGCTGAGAATGGGTCTCATGCACATTGCCAAGCAAAATGATTGCTCCATGGTTCCACCTTTACAACAAACCATCTGGGATGGGAGCACAGCTTCACAGACATTCCTTTATAACAGCTGGGGGAAAAGCAACATCAACAGACCTGAGCAAAGCCAGGAGCCATGGCAGCACTGTCAGGGCAGCAGGAGGGGAAAGATGAGGTGCAGCCACACCCACTGGAGTGCCGGATGCTGACATCTGGCTGCTGTAAGGGAGCATGTGTAGGTTCCCAGTCCTCTACATACAGACAGCTGTTCACACTAAGAAGCCATTTGGGAGGAGAGTCTGAAGGATGGCACAGATCCTGACCATGTCAGCCAGGGCAAACCTTGGTGGCAGTACTAAGAAGGGAGGAGCATTCAGGGAGTTTTTCTGCACTGGATTTAGGACAAAGCCAGACAACACGGGCAGAGGATGCTCATGAAATGTTTACTCTTCCAGGGGAAGATACTGAAGTGAAATGTTTGCTGTTCCACAGGAAGGCTCACAGGTTCAGATAACATCCATTTAAAGCTGGAGTCCTGGCTGACAATCTGTCCACATGTCAAAGGGTGATCTCTGGCCAGCTGGAGATGTTAGAAAGTCCCAGGAGATACAGCAGCCTGTACCTGCCAATATTCAAATGGGTAAATAGCACAAGGCAAAGACTGAGCCGATGCAAAATAAATGGATGACTGCAACTGGACCAGATCACCAGGAAGCAAAGGAAAGTGGCATAATGAACATGAACTAACTTGTGTTTGCAGTTGTCAGACCCTGCTGGCAAAGAGGATGTAATTTCTGTGGCAACTGTGAGCTTGACTGAGAAACAAAGCAGCACCTGGGTCACTCATTCGAAGTCAGAGAGGATACATAGGATCTGAGAGCACTTCCCATGTTTAACCAGGGAGCTACAACTCCATCAAAGGACAGTGGCACCTGTTTGAAGTCACTATTAGCTGGCTCAGAACAAACCCATGGCTGTGGGTCCATTGCAGGGCAGAAAATCTCCACCAGAGATCTGTGCACTACAGCAATAAGAAGATTGCTGAAATAAAGCTGTGCTAGAGACAAATCAAAGAACTTCTATCCTGAAAACAGGTCTTTAAAAAAAAAATTAAAGAATGCAGGAATTAAAATAGAAAAATATGAAAAATATACCAGTGGAAGACTTTACAAGTTCGGTATATTTACCTTATCAAAGAGAGGCAAGAGAGATTGCACCCTACACTGCCACAGCCAACACAGGGAGCAAAGCTTGCTCCAAGCTAGCATCCAGAGGAATAACACATTTCCCTGGCTCTAAACAGCAGCAAGCCTTATGGAGCACTCTGACCCAGCTCCCCACAGATAGAAAGTTGAGAAGCATGGCAGCCCATGCCAGGCAGAAGCTAATCTGATAGATCCCAAATCCTTCCTGGCACTACAGGCCCATGCCAGTCACTGCTGCTCAAGGTGTGCACTTTGAAGCAGTGATTCACAAGCCCACAGAGCCCAGGGAAATGGAAAGATCTGGGGTTTTGCTGGAAGCTGGAGAATGCTTTTGCAAGACTAGCTAAAGAAATCAAACCAAATTTCCCAGTTAGGCAGAGTTTGGAGCCAGCCAGTTTAGGCAGTGCAAGGTAGCCAGTTTGATGCAGGCATCACTCTGCTCTTTCATGCTTCCACTTTCACATCCTCCTCGGCTGGAGAGGGCACAAAACTGAACCAAAACCCCGCAGAAAGAGGCCAGATCGAGCCAGTCACTTCTAAGGGTGCCACAGGGGAACCTGCCAGCTCTGCCTCAGATTCAGTAAGCCACCTCTCCACCTGCCAGAGGAACCAAGGGGTTGGGGGACTCAAGCCTACCTGCCTGGCAGTCCCTGCTAAATGTCAACATGGATGCAGAGAGACACAGGCACATGCAGCCCACCATGGGCAGTTCATTACATCCAAGCCAAAATAAATAGTCCCTACAATGTGGGGAGGTTACAGAGAACAACTCACTCCCAGAGCTGTCAGAAAAGAGCAAAGAGCTTTGCAGAAGCTCTCCTTTGCTTCCAGGAGTCAAGACTGCTGGGTCTGACCAGCGGCTGTGCTGTGGGGCAGGAGTGTGCACCCCAAAAAAGCAGAACGCTCCTACCTGCAGCAGGGAGAGGCATCAGCAGGAGCTCTTGGGAAAGAAACACTTTCAAAGGCCACTAGATAACCCTAACCTGTGTTTTAACTCACATTTGGAGCAATGAGCCAGCAGGCTCTCCCAGGCTTCTCCAATGGAGATTCTAGTCAACAACTTGCTGCTGCTGCCAGCCTGTCATCCCAGGGGAAAGATGTCCTCTTACCTACTGAGGACAGCTGCAGCCAGTTCTCCACAGTTCCTGAAAGCTGTGGCTGCATCCTGAGAGTAGTGGAAATGCCATCTCCTGAGCCCCACAAGAGCCAAGGGGTGAGGAGGCATGCTGCAAGTGCAGCCTGATGGCATTACCTCCTGCTCCATGCCAGCCCATCTCCCTCATGTCCCTAATCAAAGGGGACCCTGCCATCCTGCTTACTTTTAAAATTACTGTCACAAATAATATTTTAAATCTTCCCTGTCCTGAAGCAGCAGCAGCAGCAGACTGGGACACACAAAGCCCAGGCTGCAGAAAGCTGGCACCACTGCATTCACACTGTTCAGAGAACTGAGCCACAAGCATCCCCAATAACTTCAGTGCAACTCCAGAGGGAACCTTACTTCCCCTCCTTGTCCACCAGTCTTCAGCCTCTGAGGTCCAACATCCCCAACAGCTAACCTCAGAGGACACTGCACACAGGGCACTGGACGGCTGCCTGTGGTGGAGCTGCCTCCAGTTCCACCCTAGACTTCCCCACCACTTTTCACAGACCTGCTCCCTCAGCTGGAATGTAAATCCTCAGTTTCTTCACCCCATACACCCACTCCAAGTCCCCTTTCATCAGTCAGCATTTCATCTCTGCCATTGAGTCCCCTTTCATGCCTCCTGGCTTTTGCCATTCCGTTCCCTTCCTCCCTGTGAGGAGGGCAGCAGGGAGACCTGCACTCAGCAGGCTTGACCTCCAGCTCTCATTAACAGAGCCCTTCTCGAAGCAGGCACAGCAGGAAATAAATAAATAAACCAAATCTCTGTCTCGCTGCTGTCTCGGGTTGCTTAAGGGAGCCAGGCTTGGGGGTGGGATGAAGGATGCTATTTGGGGAAGCTGTCTCCATGACAACCCCCATTCCCACCACCAAGCGGGCACAGGTCACCTGTTTCCATGAAAGTTTCCTTCTCTCCCTTCCCATCCCTCCACTCTGGGAAGCTTGAGCACAGACTCAGAGGTGCAGACAGTCCAGTCTGCAGGAGAAGCCACAGAGCTAAAGGAGAAGCAGCAGGGATGCTCCTGGCATGACTGCAAATGGCCTCCAAAGTTCCCCATGGCACGTTAGAGGAAGCCAGGATATCCCCATTATGCAGTTTGTGAGAACCAGCAGCACCCACTCCCCTCTGCCCACAACAGCAAGGCAACTCCACTGTATCTCCACCTGTGTCCCCATGGTTAGTCTAACATAGGCAGGAGGTGTACGCTCTGCTGCAGGACTTGGGGTGGCCTTTAAAGGTTCCTTCCAGCCCAAAACATTCTCCAATGGACACAGGCACGTAGTCTGACACATGCAGTGTTGGGACTGGAGCAGAGATCACAAAGCATCCTCTCCCTCTGCACGTGGCACTGTGTTCCCATAGGATTTCAGTTATTTATGTTAATTTGAAGTCAGCCACTCCCATAAATGCTGCCAGGTGCTCCAAGAACAACCCGTGGCTCCCTTTTTAGCTCCAACAACTCCATCTCTCACGTGACAGATGCACTCGCAGGGACCTTTCTCCAAGTGTGGCAGCGTCAGCCTTGCATCGCCGAGCACTCCTGCAGCCAACCTGGTGCTCCCCCTGCCTGCACACCCACACACCCACCCTAGGGCTGGCAGCAGTGCCCAACACCCCCCGCACCAAAACAGCTGGCAGAGCTCCAGGAAGAGACAGAGAGAGGATGGAGGGAGAAGAGGAGAATGGGGAACTGGTTCTGCTCTCCACCAGCTCTCCAGCATGGTGCGAGCGCGGGCAGCAGCAATCTGCCAGCCACTGCCAGCTTTAGCATCTCTTCTGCTGGTACCAGCAGGTAGTTCCCTAAGGGCAAGACAGGCGAGAGGGTCAGCAAAGACCCCGGGCTGAAGTTCTGGGGTTAGCACCAGGGCAGCCATCCTGCAGCAGAGCACAGGCTGGAGGGATTCACACGGTTCCCCCACAGGGCTGGGAGTTTCGCCAGGAAAAGCAAGTTTATAAATAGTGCATTTCAACACGAACAAACCAAAGCGGCACAACTTGACAGTCAGATAAGCCAGGGGCTGAGCGTCAGTCCCTCCCCAGCATCCTCCCCCACCAGGAAGGATGGTCCCTTCCCTCCATCACCCAGCTGGCCAGCACCATCCTGGCCCTTTAGAAAGCCTAGATTTAGAGGCGTCCCTGTCAGACATGCTGCTTGGGAACACCTTTGCTGAAGCTGGTCTGCCAGACAGAGCAAGGCAGCTGAGCCGGCTTCAGAAAGACGAGAAACAAGGCAGGTGGACACTTGCTCTGCTTGGCGGCAAGGGCAAACACAGCCCACAGCAGCCAGCTGCCCAGCCAGCACTAAGGGCCGCAAATTTCCATGTATTGCTTGAAACCAAGTCTTCATAAGCCCACAGGCTAGAAAGTTTCTAACTTCTCTTACAGAAGACAGCTGCACCACCAGTGAGGCTGGTACTTGAAACAGAAGTTTCATGGCATGATGCATTACACAGAAGGGGCACGTACCTGCCAGCTCCCTACAAGAAGCAAGGCACTCAAGGGGAAAAAACAGCTTTTATCTGTGCATTAAGAAGAGCAGCAACTTGTCAGATGAGAACTTGCTTCTCGTAAACACAAAACAGCAGAAAAGACACTCCTGTGCCTACAGAGCGAGTGGAAGGACATGCCTGCTGGGGAACTACCTGCCAGATTGCAAAAGGAGGAGCTCTTGATGGTAGGACCCATGGGAAGACAAGAAGAGATGACATGTCAGAGCAGCCCCATCAGCTGTCAGCCAGAGCAGCCTCTGACAGCCAACAAACACACGCGATGCTCTTCATGCCACACTTGCTTACCTTGATGTAGGTGTCAAGGGCTGGGTGGACACGGTTGACTGCTAGATGGATGGACAGTGGTGTAGTAAATGGGAAGGTTGCCATGACCACATGGCTGGGAGCAGGGAAGGAGAATATCTTGAAGCCATACTTCTGGAACCGTTTGATCTGCTCTTCTGACGGCTTTGCATCTCCCTCGCTCAGAATTCGGCCTATGGCAAAGCGACACTTCTCTGGAGACACCTGATGAGAGGGACAGACAGACAGCATCAGAAGAAGAAAGGCTTAAGATCAGCCAGAACCTCACCCTGCTGAGCATGGGGGCAGGAGTCCATTATGAACCAGGGTTAAATGTAATGGCCCAGCATGACAGGGCACACCAAACCGGGTGCCCACTTCTAACCAAGGCTGATCCAGACACACACTGTCCACATTCCTCTCAGCCTAAGCTCACAGCCAGTGGGGCTCCCCTCTTTGAAAGGCAGAGGGACTTGCAGCAGAGAACTATACCCCACTGTGTTGCTCACCCAAACCCACCCTGGGTGACAGCCACTGCAGAAAGTGTCTCTCCCGAAGCCCATCAAGGCTTGCTCACGTCTGCCCCCATCTGCAAGACATTCATGCGACTCCAGGGGGTGCTGCTAAAAAGAGATGTGACAACAGCTCACCCAAACAGCATCCATCCTACCCCAAGGAGGCCACCCTGCAGGAATGCCTGCCCCCAGACACGACCCACCAGTACTACGCTGGAGAGAAATCCAGAGGTTGCTGGGTCCCTCCTAAGGAGGCACACTCAGTCCAGTGCAATTTCAGGGGTGAGAAAACTGAGGCACCCAAGACTTGCATGCAGTCACCAAGCTGTTTGTATCAACACAAAAAGAAATGCATGCCCTTCCACCCTGGACCCAAACAAGAAGCAAAACATAAAACATGCTCTCCTTACAGATTTGGAGATGCTTTTCATTAAGGCAGGAGGCTGCAGGGCTCCCAGTTCAGCAAAGTAGGTGCCCAAGGTTCTGCTCCCGGTACAGTGAAGGCCCACAGGACTCCAGCCATCTCCATGCCAAAGCTGATCCAAGCCATGGCTTTCAATGTTGTTTTTTAACAAAATTCGACCACTAGAGCTCACAGTGACCCATGGCACTAGGCAGGAACACGGCAAGGAGCAAAGCAGCCCAACAATTCTTCCCCAGTACCACCTAAAGGCACAATTGTGTCTTCCTACTGCTGAGATTGGAGCCCAGCCACCACCTTTAACTCCAGCCCCTGTCCCCAGCAGAGCTGCCATCCTTTCTACCCTCAAAGAGATGCCTGAAGAAGTTTGCAGGCAGAGACAGGGCTCCTTCAACCACAGTTCACTGGCCTAAAAAAAGAGCCAGGAAGTACAGGGGGTACAAGGGGCACCAAGAGGGGGGCTCCATCTGAGTGTTCATGCTTCCCTGCCATCTGCTCTCAAGCCAGATGGATAGCTAGACAACGTGGCAGACAGCAATCAGGACCAGGAAATGTATGAGCCTGGCCACCTTCTGCCAGCCTCTTCCGGTGAGGGCTGGGGAACCAAAGTCTCCAAACTCCTGTCACGCAAGGTGGCAAAACTCACTAGGACTTGCCAGGATGCCTGACAGTGGCAGCAAGACAGATGGACACCCTTGCAAGTGTTGGCATCAGGAAGTTCTCATAGGAATGGTGTGAGGCAGAGAGAGGATCACACTAAGCCAACATGCTACCTTCCCATCCTCATGTGTCCTCCAAGGGGATCCCCACCCTGTGCTCTCCAATCTCATCACCAACGATCCCTATGCTAAAGCTCAGCAGCATCTCCTCCAGCAGCAGAACAACCTCACACCTCACTCTTTGCTCTCTTCCCTTAAATGTCTTTTAACGTTAAATGGCAAGACCCTCCTGGAGGGGAAGCACAGGCAAACGTACTCTGGAAGGAAGACACCACCAGGCTGTTAGGAGCAGCAGCAGCTATGAGGCTGCTATGAGGCTGAGGCCTGCCGTGCCTGACGGCTCGCTCTTGCCCTCCTGTGCTGCAAGAGGGAGCTGCAGACAGCATCCTGCTCATCACTGCGGCTTTGGGGCTGGGAAGGAGCATTAGACCCAACCCAAAGACAGCGAGAGGCAGCACCAAGAGTTATTCATGGAGAAAAGTCCAGATGAAGCAAGGAGATAGAGGAAATCCAGATAAAATTCCTTTCAACAGGGCACCTGTTGACAGAGCAGCTGGCAGAAGGGCGAGCTGCTGGAGGAGGGAGCATCACTGGAGCTGGGGACATTTGCTTCCTTCCTTCTCCTTTCAACTTTCTTTTTCACAGTGGGCAGCCCTGCAGGTGCTTTCTCAAGGGCAGCAGCAAAGCTGATTTGCCTCCTGCCCTGCCTGGCAAAGCCTGTCTCTCAGGGGAGGGAAGAAAAATACTCTGGTTAAAACCAGCCTTTCCCCTAACAAATCCATCCTTTGAGGGTGGCCAGGTGCCGATCAAAGCCTCTACTCCCTCAGGCACACCAACAGAGAAGCTTTAGAAATGATTCATTAACCAGTTTGTCTACAGCTTGTCCTGTGGGAGCAAGGCCCATTGCTGCATTCTGTGTGCTTTGGGCACTGGCTGGCTGCTGAGCACCCAGGGCTGCAGGCAAAGGGCCCCAGCATGTGCATACAGCTCAGCGTGAACAGAAGCGCTTGGCTGGAGCCAAGCACATCTCTCCTGCCACAGCCCTTCCTTGCTGAGGAGTTATTTTTATTCCTGCCAGAGGTGAGAGAAGGAGGATAAAGTCCTCTGGGCTGCTAAATATTAAATAAAAAGGAAAAAGATTTATTTTTTTAAAAGAGCAAATTAATATTAATCTTGTCCATTAAAACACATAAAACGTTGCTGGCAGGGGTTCGGCAGCACTCGAGGAGCATCCTTGTGTGAGTGCCAGAGTGAGGAGCCTGTGGGAAGCCCTGGGGATGTCGGTGACGACAGCCACCTCAAGGCCTGGAGTGACCCCAAGGCTGCCCATACACCTAGGTATGGGGCTCACCCCAGCCCCACTGCACCTAACAGCCAGCACACAGCCACTGCTCTCCAGCTCTGCTATCCCTATCCACGTCCTTGCAAGACCACCTCTGTTGGTCAGGAGTCCACCCCCACACCAAACACTACACTGGCACCTGCTGGTCATCAACTTCTTGATGCCACACTGCCTCAGGCAGCAAAATTGCTAGAAGCCAGTTGCCAAGAGCCAGGGCTCAAGGGGTCTTGTCTGGGCAGAGCCCACTGGCACTCAGCCAGGGACACCATCAGACACCGCAGGCAGCAAGCATGTTCTGCTGCCTGGTGACAAAAGGCCTATTTTTGGTGACAAGTCAACATCCGTGGCGGGTGACTAGCTCAGAGTGGACCAGCCTCTACCAGAGGGTGCTTCGTTCAGGTCAGGAGAGCACTGAGAATGAGAAGGAAGAGGAGGAGGTCTTTTCTTCCTCACAGAGGAAAGGCAGCCCGGGGGACCAATCCCACCCTGCTGGACCTCCAGGAACAAACAGCCAATGGTGCACACGATTTCCCATGCCATCACAGCTACAATGGCTATAAGCACACGGGGGCAACCCATAGGACACTGAGGTGCTCAGCACCTGAGCCAGCACACAGGCATGAGTGTTGCAGACACTCCCACATCCATCTAAAACTGGTCCCTTCTTCATCTGCCTGGAGGCAAGGCAGGTGGCACTCTGCCCACCCTGCCCAAGGACATCCTCACTCCCTCTGACTGACCTGGCCTGCCCAAGGACAAGAGGGATCTCCACAGGACCCCCCACTGCTCTGGCAGCTGCATGTCTGACAGGGGTATCAGGTGAGAAGAGGCTCCTGCTGCTGTGCAGGGCCCTATGCACCATGGCTCTGCTCTGCCCCAGAACAGCACCTATGGACAAAGGACACTCAGGCCAATGCCACCTGCCAATGTCAACAGCAAAGGCAGGCCTTGCAGAGAAGGGCAAGGTCTATGAGGCTTCCTGCCAAGCTTTGAGGGAAGTTTAGGCTCTTGTCACAAGAGCCAATTACACAGCCTCCAGAGCTTGGTTTGCCTGGTTACAGAGATGCATTATAGGCTTTGTTGACTCCTGAAAGATTCTAGCACCCTCCAGGTTTACTCCACAAACATGTGGAGTCTTCACTGCACCCATCCCGAGCACCACCTGTATAGCAGGCTCCAAGAGGGAGGCAATTCCCCTCCCAGCACCATCCCTAGAACTCACTGCCTGGCCCACAGACTTGGGACCATGCATCCTTCAAAATGTCTGAAGATCCATACAAACTCACCATCAACCTTTGTGAGGGCCCCAGCATGGACTGTAGCTCCCCACAGTATCCTGCCTTGCGTAAGGACCTCTCCTCAACTCACATGCCAGCTGAAGGCACTGTCCTGTGGTTTTCAGTCTATGAGCAACCACATACAGAACCCTTAGCAGCATGGGAAAGAAGGCCTCCAGATTCAGTAGCATGCTCCAGTCCAGACTAGACACCAACCAGGCCATCAGGTAGAGATGCTGATGCACCTTGACCACAGCAAACCACGAGCTGTCTTCACCAGCTAAGACTTGAACTCAGAAAAACCTTCCCCAGTCACTGACAGCAAGACAAACCTCTTTGCCCACCAGATGTCATTCAGTCATGCTGGCAGAAAAGGTCTTCCTGTCCTGAGAGACCTGGCTGAGAAAGGAAATGCAGCTAGTTTCCAAGACCCTGGATGGCCACTGGAGACCCAGAGACAATTTCTCCAGCCACAGGGTGAGGGCAGAGGTGTGACAGGTGCAAGAAGAGGGTTAAAGACAGGACCTGAAAGAGGAGGCAGCTTCATCCAACATGTCGATTATCCATCCGACATGGATCCGATAATCCAACTGTCAAGGGTCACGTAAGAGCCAGTTCTTCCCGACTTCGCCTGGTGCTGCCAGGGAAAACACTCCCTGCATCAGCAGTCACTGTCTGTGGGCCTCAGCAACACAGGCTTTCACTGTCTGAGGCTTTGCCCAACAGAGAAGCTAGGCACAGCACCCAGCTGAAGGTCTGCAGGGCAACGACAGCCATGTCCACATCACACCCCAGAGAATGCTCCAACACCATCAACTGCTGCGCTCCAACCCCGGAGGCACTGGGGAACCAACAGCCACACAGGGGTTCTCAACTTCAGACAAGGACACCAATCAGAAGTGAGGGAATTGGCCACTTTGACAAAGTGTGGCCAGGCACTCCCCACGGCTCTCATCCCTCATGCACTCCAAATATGACAATTTCTGAGAACAAAAGTGGCCAAACACATCTAGTCAGGCCCTGCTTCTGCCCAGCTCATCTTGGAAATAGAGATCCTCTTCTCCATTCTCCTTCCTGGGCCAGGAAGAGGCACTGCACAGTGTCTCCTCTCTGCTGTCCATTATCCAGAAACAAAAACTAGAAGGTAAAGACAAGGATAGAAAGAGACAAGGTGGCTGAGCACACCAAGCTCCACTGAGCACAGTCAAGCTCAGTGTTTTCTCGCCTCCAACACCTTCCTGTCACAGTCCATTCAGCACTATGTCTTCAAGGACAAGGTCTCTTTAAGTAGGTCCAACCCTTGGGAGCACCACCTTGCTAATCTCAAGAGGGTTCCTAACACAGGAGCAGCCACCCCCAGAACAGAAGCCCTGGGCAAGAATATCAGTCCAACCACTGTGCCCCACACCAGCCCCTAGCGCACATGCCCAAGCACACACACACACACACAGAGCTGCTGGCCACTCTGTTGCTCCTCCCCCCCAGAGCATTCCTCTACGGTCACACTAGCTACCATAGAATTACTGGGGAGCCAGGCTGTCTGCAACAGACAAATGCCCACATGCCATTATCCTGAGACCCCAGTGCCACCCAGCATCAGCAGCCAGGCTCCTCGCCCCCCCAGCAGGCCCTGATGCACTTCTTTTTCTTCCTTGTTCTAGGCTGTCCCCATCAAAGTACTTAGCTCTGTCTGGCAGCCATCAGGCAGTGCAATTTCTGCTCACCTCGCAGCCTGAAGAGCATCATGGAGTAACTGTTTCATCAGACAGGGGCCCTGTCTGATGCTTTAGTAAGAAGTCTCAGGAGACAAAAGGACTACAGAGAAGATCAGAAACACTTGAAAACACTAGAAACAAGAGAAGGAACATGGATGATGACAGAGCAAGCTGAAGAGCCCACCTGCTTTCAACTACAGAGCTGCAAGTCCAGGAGTCTTGGCTGCACTTCCTGCAGCCAAGGGATCTACCCAGGAATGCCTCACCTTGGGGTCACAAACCATGCCCCACAGCCTCTGCTCCGTAACCAGATCCATTATCCTGCTATCAGAAGATAGCAAGCGTTACTCACTCAATGCCTTCCAGTTAGGGTTATCCAAGAAACCACCTGTTTTCAGGTGTCTTTCCCCACAGTGCATCCTCAGCAGATGCGGAGAGACCTTGTGAACCTCAGTGCTTATCTACAGAGGATGAGCTGCAAACGCCTGAAATACAGTCAGGGAGCATCCTGAGCCAGGAACCCAGACGTTGACTACAAGAGCTTGCTGGCCCCCCTGGGCACACCTTACCGTGTGAGGGTTGTCATAGTAGACGCCAATGGAACACAGCTTGGAAGAGATGCTGCAGCCATCCGTGAAGAGCTGCCCCGATTCACCATAGGGGCCTACCCTGAACTTGTAGGCCAGTGTGATGCTGCCGACAGGTGGGGAGCCAGCACTCACAACCACCTCTGTGAAGAGCCCCGAGTAGACAACGAAACCAAAGACAGTCAGCAGCAGCAGCATGACCAGTGCTGCAATCAGCCCGAGGAGCACCCAGTCAGACAAGATGGACACTTGGTGCTCCATGCTTCCTGATGCTCTAGCAATAAGAGAGAAAAAAAAAAGGAGAGTTAAAGTAGAGCTCAGGCGAACAACTGCTCTCTAAAGCCCTTTATTTGCAGCTAAAAAACCACCTTCCTCCAACTCCTCTTATGTGTGAAGCTTAAAAACAGTGGAACACCCCCCCTCCCGCCCCGTGTATTAGTCCCACATTGCATCAGCCTGCTTCAGTTGGCCACCAGGTACAAATTATACTGCTTCAGCGTCCCTTGGGAATGAGGTGATTATGGAGGGGAGCTGGAGAGGCACTGTCATCTCCCCAGAACCAGCCACACTGTTTGTGTCCAGCCTTCCAACCAGAAGAGAACAAAAACCACCTTGGGAGCCTGCATCACCCAACAGATATGCAGCATCGGGCTAAGGATCAAGGGACCATAATCAAATTATTTGTCATCTACAGATACCAGAGCAAACACTGTGACCAGGGAAGCCCCTTTACAAAAAGTCTAGAGGACCAGGCCTTTAGCAACCTAAATGATGACCACCAGACTTGAGCCAAGCACCCAGAAAGCCTCGGGGGAAGCTTAAGGCCCAGTGAAAAAAAAAAGCATCCCCAACACACTGAGAAGCAATGAATTACTGATATTCCTTTCAGAGGGCTCTTTTTAACCTCAAAGAGTTTTATAAGCCCAGGCAAGTCTTCCTGTTTCGTTTGCCATCTTTTCTCTCTCACACTGACTGCGGAACCCAGCAGACTGGTGGATGCCTCCTGCTCGTTTTCACCCACCAAGTGCAACCACTCTGGGGAGCTGCCACCCAAACTGTCGCAGGAGAGTTGTTTGTGTTTCATTTTCCCTTGAAACACAGCTCCGGTCACGAGGACCTGCTGCAACACACCCCTGGGAGCTCCACGGGAGGAGGTTTGAAAGCAAAGGTTGAAGTAAACAATTCACCTTCACCTCTGTGCTATAAACACATCTTGTCCAAAAACAGCCATTCACGGCAGCTGTTGCTCGCTCAGCTTTGTGGCAAGAGAAAAACCACATCCTGGTAGGAACTGCGGGTGGCTCTGCTCGACCCTGGCGAGTAGCAGCGCAGCAATAGCAAGCACTGTCAGCTGGGTGCCATGGCAGCGTCAGGCCGGGCACCGCCGCATGCCAGGGCCCTACTCACCTGAAAAACCAGCTCAGGCCAGAAACAGTTCACGACATCTGATCCACAGGGTGCGGGATCCGCAGCACTGCAGCAGGAAAAAACAAATGTCATTGCTTCCCTCAGACTCACCAGGCCAAAAGCAAAGCAGCCGTGCCAAAGCGCCGAAAGGCGCCTGGGTCACCTCAGACCTACCCCCCCAGAGGAGGGCTGTCCTCAGCAGCACCTCCTGCAGGATCCCACAAGCCAAGATTTCTTCCCAAATCTCTGCGGCCGAACCGAGAACTACAGAAATTGGAAAACAGGAAGGAGGACAACGTCCTGAAACCGCCTGCCACTCTGAGCTGTCCCCCGGGACACCTGAGCCACACCCGGTGATGCTTCCAGGTGACCTCGTTGTGCAGCACTCCTGGACCTTCTACGTCCGTCCATCACCTCCTCCCTGCGAGCAGCACACATTTATTACGTGCAATGACGGCTTGGTGACTCTCCGTGAGCTGCCAGCCCAACACCCAGCCCCAAGCCCTGCGGACAACCGGCCCCAGAGGAGAACAGGGCATTTCTGGCCATTCTTTCCGGTTCCCACAGCTCGCTCCCCGCCGATGGCAGGCACGGGCGATTTCCCCTCCGCTCTCCTTAAGGGCAGCAAGAGCGGCGCTCACACGGTTCCTGTTCGGGCCAAAGACCGTGTTCCCGCCCGGGGCGGAGGGGTCCTTGACCCGAGAGGCCCTGACAAGTGCCCGCACCGGGCGACACCCGCTTGGCCTGCCAAGAGCCACAGCTCCCGGCCCTGCCCGGCGGCCAACTCAGCACCGGCACTGGCTGCAATCTCCACCACCGCTCCGGCCGCCGGAGCAGTGAGGGATTGTCCGAGCCACCATCAGGCCCGGCCGGCGATCACCGGCTGCAGGCAGGCCGCGGCCTGGGGGTACCAGAGCGGAGCGGCACTGGCCTGCCCGGCCCCGCTGCACCCCCGCAGAGACACCCCCCGCCCCGGTGACGGCCGGTGAGACCGAGCCCCCCTGCTGTGCTCCGCTCTCCTCACCCGGGGCTCGCCGGTGACGGCCGGCCCGGAGCGATCCCGGAGCCTCGCTCGCCCC
>VWZI01023917.1:1977220-1988102 GCA_013396835.1 Psilopogon haemacephalus | reverse complement strand
GGGCTCGGCTGGGCCTTACATAGCCGCGTGCCTCCTCTCCCCGGCGTCTCCCTCCCGTCTGCAGCCCAAGAGCCTCTCGCTGTGCTGCTCAGGAGGGCCATGGCTGCAAAGCCATTGGGTCTGGTGCTCACCCCGAGGCCCCGTGGCAAGGACGGCACTGCCCTCACAGCTAGCTCTTGAACCAAGATCCGCTGCTGGATGTGAGCGATGAATGACAACGCAGTCCTGCGCCTTCCCCAGTGCTAGGGCTGCGGAGCTCAGCACACGTGCTGTCTGAATGACCCCTGAACTTCAGGCTTCATAACAGCTGGAGTCTCCAGTTAACAGGCTTCACCCCGCTGGCACCGGACAAGCTGGTGCCGCGACACTAGGGGATGCACTGGCTACGTGTCACAGCCACGACCACAAAGCCTGGCTGGTTGGGGCACTGGACAGAGCCGTTCTACAGTGCCGGGGCCCTCTCCACCAAACCCAGAGGGGGTCCGAGCACCTGCTCGTGGGTTCCTGCAGGCCCATCACTGCGGCTGTTACATTCCGGCAGAAAAAGCTTACCTTCTGCTAGCACTCAAGCTTTATCACTGCCCAGCTGGAAGGAAAACCAGCAGACACGGACAGCGCTAGCCAACAAGGGAGAGCACCAGGAGAATTAGACATTGTTTCATTCGAGTTTTGGAGATTTCTGCTTGCTTGTGTTCCTGCAGCCCAGCTCAGGCATCAGGCATTCCCGGCCAGTGGGCAGGAGGCTGATTGCTTGCTTTTCCATCAGCTGGGCTTTATCACCCAGAGAGGAACCACATTAACTTGTTGCTGAAGACCCACAAAGCTTCAGCCAGCACAGGAGCTGGTGAGGAGCACCATCATCTTGCACTTCTGTCCCCTCCCCAAGCTCTGATGTCTTAGGACAACTTCTGTCACAAGGCAGCTCATGCCACCTTAGGGAACAGACCCAATCCTGTGGCTTCCCCCCCCAGCAGCACAGAATGCCAACAATCAGCCTGCAGACTTTATTGCTTCTCAGACAGTTCCTCAGGTGTCTATTTCTTTTCAGGGAATGGGAACAAGCACAGTACCTGAAAACAACAAGTCTTCCCCACCTCCTGCTTCTCCTTGGAGAGAAACGTGCTAGAAAAGCCCAGACATAATTGCCATCTTCCTTCTTCCTGTTTAAAAGCAACCTCACACTTCTCTCTTTACGGCGAGCTTTCTCCGGCCTCTTCAACCTTTTAGCAAGGGAAGTTTGTTCTCTGCTGGTACACCAAAAAACTTGCCCACCTCAGCCACCTCCAGAAGCAGCAGAGTTTGCTGATGTCTCTCCTGCTATGGTTTCACATCCATTTCCCACACATCCCAACCCCCTTTGTTGGGGCTGTTTGCAGAGGCAGTCCCAGGCACGGCTTTTCACTGATGTGAAGCCAAAGAGCTCATTTATGAGCAGTAGTTTGAAATGCTGCAATACTTGCCTTTCCCAGTGAGGATCTCAAAGCTTTCTGTAAAGTGGAATTAGTTAAACCTCCTTCTATTTGGCATTAAAGCTCTTCTGCAGCTGGAAGAAAATACTTCAGCTTGGCTACGTGTCTTGCCTGGAGCCATGCAGTGAATCACTGTCAGGAAGAGGAACAGAACTCAAAGGCCATTTAACTGGCAGCTCTGGCCAGCAGATATTTCTCTTTCCTCCAGCCTTGGAATTATTTAACTCAGAAAATGTTAATACCTCACATAGATGTTTCCCCATTACAACAGCAAACTCTATAATGTGGGTCTCATTTAGCAGTTTCCTGCCTTCACTCTGGAGCAGCACATCAAGAAGAGCTGGGGCAGAAGGATGTAACACATGTGCTGTCTGGCAGGCTCCCCAGTTGTCCTCACCTGCTCAGCACAGCTCAGTCATGTTGCACACCCACCACAGGTGCCTGACAGTGTCAGCCAGATGGGCCAGCTCTCCAGTGAGGGTCCTCAGTGCCTGGTTATGGTAGACTGACTTCAGCAGACTTGTTTGGGCCAAGCAGGGCCTCACACATCTCTGAAAGGATACACAGGTCAGCCCATCCTCATTTAAATTCTCTCATCAGCTGACAGCAAACAGAGGTGGGTTTTGAGCAAGAGAAGATGTGGGCAAGCTGGCTTTGTACAGTCCACTGGCTAAACCAAAACCCAGGGCAGCAAGTGGAATGGAAAATACAGCAGTGGCAGACAGAGCACTCAGTAATGCCTGCATGCTGTCTTGAGATTTGCAGTGGCAGAAGGAGGAAGAATTTCCATTTTGGACTCTAGTCCTTTCCAGTGGCATCCTATGATTTCTCAGTAAATTTACTATGTGTCATCACTAACTAACAGGCTCCTTGCTCCAATAAACAGCTTTTCCAAACATTCATTTTGGAGAGAGAGGGCACAGAACATTCTCAATCTATTTTATGGGAGTATTTTGGTTTAGGTTTTTTAATTTGTTTTTTTAAGAACTGGTGTCTACTTGTCTTTTCTTCAGTTTATATTGACTTCAGTCCTTGGCAAGTTTTATTCAGGGGAAAGATCTCATTCTGGCTTTGATTTTGTTGGGATAAATAAACTAGCCCCATCTCCTGTGTTCCTAAAGATCATTCTCCATTTCACTTTTCTGCATCTCTGCCATTTTGAATTAATATTTTAGAATAGGAGCACACAGAATTAGACAGATTACTCTGGGTATTTTGCCAGGCCTTTTGTCTTAATCCTGACTTTTGTCACAAGGAATTGGCATGGATACTATGAGCAAGCCTTCATAAAGTTATGGGAAAACAAAACTTTTGTAGATTGCAGCCTATAAACTCCTCCTTTTGTTATCAAAGCACTGAACAACACATTAGAATTCTGCACCTCTGATTATCAGTTAGTGAGACACTGAGGTAGTTTTTGTTTAATATATTGTGATGGAGCTTTCATCTTTTCCTTTCAGGTGTCACATCACCTCTGGTAGCTAAAGTGAATGATAAGCACCCATTCAGACTCCCCTCCCCATGCCAGCAATCTCTTTTGTACATCGCTTTGATTTTCTGTGAATAAAAGATGACTTACAGGTCTGGAGGGACACATTATTCACCTCTGAACTTCCCTGAAAATCATTTTAAACCGCTTACAGTTCCAGCTGTTTGGAACTAGGGTGTACAACTTTGACTCATGACTAAACAGGTCCAGTTGAATTCCTCCAGTAATGACAGGCAGGGGCCAGTGCTCAGAAGGGATCATTCTCCTGCAGTCATGTTCAGTACTCCTCAGAAGGCATCCCACTCCAGCAGTCACATTCAGTACTCCTCAAGTTGGTAGCAATGTTTCTCACAGACATTTGTGTTCAACCCACAGGGATATATCTCCCTTTACCTGTGAGTATTTGTACCTCCTACTGCAGTGCATCACACACACATTAAGAACCGGGCTATACAGATCTTTTCCTTGTAAAAAATGTATTTTATAAGGACATTTGTATGGAAATGAGGTATTAGTTTCTCCTCCTGTCACAGGCCTTCAACTTACATCATCTTAGTGGTGACTGTGTAGGTCCTTCCTCATCCTGAGGATGATCTCACATTGTCTTTGAGCTACAGAATACACACCTACAAAGCAGGCTTTTCTGTCTTCTTGCTTAACCTCCTCCCTTGTACATGAAGTCTAGATCAGATTTTTTCTTGCTGAAGACATTAGATATTCTACCCAGAGTCATCTTCCATTTTCCATTCAGAAGGCAAATAAGAAGGCAAGCACAAACATGCTGTGCTGTGTCTCTCTCGGTTTGCAAACTGTGCTTGCAAAAACCCTGGGTTTAATGTGGTCTTGTCAACAAGTTCATTCTCTACAGCAAGTGACATCCAGAATTTTTAACGTGAGATCCCCTAACAGTCTGCAGGGATTTCAACAGGATTTTAAGAGCCTTGCACAATGTCACCCAAACCAGAGTGGAGCTGGCATTTCACAAAGCAGCCCAGTGGTAAGGACACCAGCACAGTTCCCATGCCAGTGGCTCTCCTTTAGTTTTACAAGAGTGACTGCAGAAAGAACAACAAACATGAACATTTGTCCCAAACTTAAATGCTAGCTTCAAGACCAGAAAATCAATTTCTCATAGGCATGTTGTGCTCCTGGTTTTAATGCAGACATGTAAATGATGCTTTTAAAAACCTCTCTGGCAGCTGTGTAAAGAACTGCATTACAATGACAGCTCCATATAGAAAACTGGAAGAAATTTTTGGTTTAAGATTTTAATTCCCTTTCTGGCAAAAAAATGGACTTGAAAAAAATACTTCAAAAGCCTCTCCCATCTGTGGGAAGCTGCAGCAAATCTGAGGACGGAGAGCTCAATCTCAGTGCCTTCATTTCCAGAGGTTAAAAGCACACACACAATTTATATGGCTCCCCCTTAAGTAAAAGCTGTTCAGTGGGGATCCTGGGCCCCTCCAGATGCAGTTGATATTGGTCCCAACTCAGTTCTAGGCAATGCATTGCCAGTGGGTCAAGAGAGGTGATCCTTAATCCTTGACTCAGCATTGGTGAGGCCACACCTGGAGTGCTAGATCTAATTCTGGGTTCTCCAGTACAAGAGATGTGGACATACTAGTGAAAAGCCACTAAGGTCGCTGAGGGACTGAAGAATCTCTTCTATGAGGGGAAGCTGAGAGAGCTGGGACTGTTCAAACTGGAAATATTACTAATGCATGACATGCAAAATGCATGAAGAGGGGGCAAAGAAGATGGAGCCAGGCTCTTTTCAGTGGTACCCACTGACAGGACAAGGGGCAAGGCACAGAAACTGAAAGGCAGGATGCTTCCTCTGAACACCAAGAAACACTTTTTTTTTATTATTATGAGGGTAACCAATTCCTTGTGGAATCCTTATTCTTGGTGATATTCAAAAGTCATCTGAAAATGGTCTTGGGAAATCAGCTCTGGGTGACCCTGCTAGAGCAGAAAGGTTTCATGGCAGACCTCCAGAGTTCCCTTCCCATTTCCATACAAGATATCTGCACTCCTCCAGAATGAGACCAGTAAAAGAGCAGTGAGGCAAAACAAGCTACTTCTCATCTAGCTGCATGAGCTGGGACTGGCATCAACTCTGCGAGTTTTAGGTAGACTGTGGATGTAGGCTATGGTTCAGTCACAAATTACCCTCCAAGCCAAAATTCTCTGTAGGCACCTAGTCCTACTTTAGGCTAAGGTAAATCATGCCTCCGTTTCATTTCTGCCTTTATACACTAGGCAGATATCTAAGGAAAATCACAGCTCAGCCTGAAAAGGGTAAGTACTGAGATAGAACCCAGAGGAAAGAGAGGAGCAATGGTGGGCAAATGCATCATAGGTTGTCACAAATATTTTGTGGCACTCAAGTGCAAAAAAGCCTGGGCACAAGGACCAGTTGAGCAAAAAGCTTGTGAACCACTAAGGCACATCTTCTGTGGAAATTTGGCAACTTTCCTCACCAGGATCTTTTTCAGAAACTGCTGCTGTCATCTGTGAAGTCAGAAACTGAGCTGAGGTGAATCTCCAAATAACAAAATGGTGTTCTGACTCAACATTGCTTATTTTGTCTTGGCTTTCACAAGTAAATCAGTTTTCCAATATTTTAGAGGTTTATGAGGTGGCTCTGAGATTTCCCAGGTCCTTATTTCCATTCGAAGGTCAACCTAATCACATCTGAGCTAGCCCTACAGTCCCTCTGCAGTTTTGAAAGAGCAGG
Organism: Psilopogon haemacephalus; assembly: GCA_013396835.1. Taxonomy (NCBI): domain Eukaryota; kingdom Metazoa; phylum Chordata; class Aves; order Piciformes; family Megalaimidae; genus Psilopogon; species Psilopogon haemacephalus. Next base: position 1,982,404 of record VWZI01023917.1, on the reverse strand, counting down.
AGGGTCTGCAGCCTTGGCCTTACAAAGTATATTGAAGTGATAGAGGCTTACAGTGGTAGCAGTTAACTCGGAGGCATTCACCAGACACATGATGGCCCCAGCACATCCCCTTACATTTTTCTGTGTACTCCAGTACCAGCAAAGATCCTATTTTTGTGAATTCAACACTGTACAGTGGCTGGGGAGGGCCAGTGACACACATCCCACAGGGACTTGTGCCAAAACTCAGAGGCTTAAAAAGCAAGCTTTCCCTCCCTGTAACTACAAAACCTTTGCTCCTCCCATATGACAGGGGAGGTCTTGTTTCTTTCCAACATTTGCTCCTGCACCTTTTGCCTCTCATCCAAGAAAAACCCAAAAGGAGAACATAAAAGGATTGTATTAAGGCCCTCACTGGGAAAAGACATCTTTTCTAGCTAGGTACAGCCCCTTCCGGAATTATTGAAGCTCTTTAAAAAAAATCTCAGCTTGAAATGGAAAAATTAAGTCCCGAGTTTATGCCTTGCTTTTTTTTTTTTTTTTTTAAGGGAGGTTTTGTACAACTCTGCTTTAGCCTGGAATGTTAGTCTGGTGCCTGGAACAAAGACTCCTATTGGTCAGCATTAAACCCTTCTGAAACTGAAGAGTTTAGGTACAACCCTCACGTTTCAGTATGAACAATTTTAGAGGAAAATTTCCAGAAATCACCTTTCTGAGTTTGAAAAGCTTTGAATTCACAAATATCTCAGTGTGACTGGGACAGTTCTCTGGTGAATTTGAGTGATAATTTCCTGGAATAAGTGACCAAGTGAGCTGATGTGAGTCAGTCAGTGCTGGATCAGACATACAAGGTTTACCATTAGTCCAGACCAGCTCAGAACCATTAGCACTAATGTGATGTTGGTGCACTGACTGAGGAGAAGGAAAAGCTGCTGCTTTCAGGCACCAGTACCATGGGGAAACATGAACAGGATTTGGACAACTGACTGACATTTAGCCATAGCATATAGCACCATATAGCATCTGCTAGTGTCTCCTCATTTAGCCTTAGCCAAGTAACAATCCCCCTTTTTTTGGGCACAAAGCAATGCAACAAACTTAGAACCACGACAGCACACACTCCTAAATCATCTGTTCAAGGTCTTACTACAATTATCTGACACCGGAATTATTCCAGTGGCTGGAGAAATAAAGCAAGATCTCCTGGGTAAGAAAACAGGATGCCTTTACTAACTGCTGTCAGAAGACAAGCATGGTGGAAACCAGTCCACAGACATCTAACAATGCCACTTTTTCCTACTTGCCTTTCTCCAACAGCTAACAGATGAATGAATGACTCGCAAGCACTGGGTCTGAGCCACATTTCTGAAGGCAGAAAGACTGCATAGAAAGGCAGCTCCAGTATGAAGTAGAAAAAGACCTTTGTGGCAAATTGAATTTAGCAGCGTCACCAGGAGCTTCTGACTCAGAGCCCCATTCTGCCCAGCTGCACACTCAAACCACCACCATCACCCCAGGTATCTGCCAAACCAGCATGCCTCAGCCCACTTGGAGCTCTACCATGAGCAGCTGGAGAGATGACTGATGCAGTTGTAAAGCAACATCTAATGAGGACATTACTTTTTATTCCAAGGTTGCAATTAAGCCACTCTTTGTCACACTGCTACTTGCTGTGGCAGGAAGACTGTTGACAAATTGTACCAGGAGAAATGGCAATAATTAGGTCGTTATTCCACTTCAGACCAGTTCGCATTGACTCGAGTCAACCTTAGACCAGTTTAACTTAGCTTTTTCCTTGCCTGTTTCTGGCAGGTATCCCAGATAGAAGGGCTGTTTGCATCCCGTGGGCAGAGAGGAGGGTGCTTTGGCCCTAGTCTTTAGGAGGAAGGTGTTGCACAGGCTGCAGTTTCCCAAGGGCTCGCAGTGCAACAGAGGGGAACATCACTAAAACATCAAAGAGTGCACAACCTCATCACAAAATGCTCCACTTCCAGACAGCTTCTCACGCCTGTTGCTCCCACTGCAGACTAGTTATTGTGATTTTCCTTGTGTAGGGACACAAAACATCCCATAGAGACACTTAAAGCAAAAGATTTAAGCACTTTCAGGTTAGCATCCAGCTCCTGCAAGTTAAGCCTCACATCTTTGGCGGACCACTCAGATACTTAGCCCGCTCCCAGGTGGGCTGTGCAGGTCAATGCTGAGCTAACAGCTCCCTCCTCTGTCAGAAAGCACTAAAAGCAGCCTAAAAATCTGTCATCTTAACACCGCTTGGAGCAGGGAACCAGAATAACAGAAGGTATTATGCATTTTTTTTCTTACTTTTCGAACGTAGTCTCCAGGACAGTTGCCTGCTGCTACAGGACTCTCCAGCCAAATCCGCTGAGTGCTACTAATGCTTCAGTTCTCATCTTTTCCTGCTGCAGGTGATTTAGGTAAGCCATAGGGCAGGGCACAGCCAGGACTTCCTTCCCCTTTCGGCTGTACAAGCACATGCCAGGTGTTCCGCTCTGGTTCTTCTGAGCTGGCTTCGCTGGAGCATAGCAGCGGAGGGCAGGAAGTGAGCAAGCTGCGGCACTGTCCTGCTTCAGGAAAGGCAGGAGGTTCTTATAGGGCACTGGCAGGTCTGTCCTTGCTGGTCAAGGACAGCATATTTCATACTGAGGAGATACCTGTTAGTCCTTCTCTTCTGCACACAAGAAAAATAGTTAATTTAATAATATTTTTAAAAGTACTTCATGTAGTTAATGGCAGACTGAGGACACACATGAAAATTTAGTCCCAGTAAGATGTGTTTAGTCCCTGAAAAATTCTCTGTGCTGACAAGCCAGCCTGGGACATAAGCAGAGTGTTGTATGTGCTGTACATTTGAGTTTCATGTCTCTTTTGCTGGTTCTTGAAATAAAACCAGAACTGGGGGGTGGGGGGAAGCACATGGGTTGAGAAGGAAAACTGGTTTATTTTGCTTTCTCACAGTTTAATTCAATAGAATTCTTCCAAATAGTTCTCAATTCAGAAAAGGGGAAGGAAACAAATCAGATTACCTTAAAAGGAACCAAAAGAGACAATACTTAATGCCTTACTCTACAACTGAAATCTTCTATGTCCTTTCTATTCTAAAGTTTTAAAAAGCATTACATTTTCTGTAGAGTTATTGCTGGATCCTACTAAACATCTCTGAAATGTGTCTGTTCTGCTCTATTTTAAAACTCCAACTTCTGGATAAATCTGGTCTTTGAACATAAACTGAACTTCACTGGTCTTGCCTGCTGCCTGGTAATCAAACTGCAGGTTTCCCTGATTGGCTTTTTAATTCAATTATGTCTCTGCACATACCACAAGGTAAACTTACTTGCTTAAATTGCACTTCCTTGCCATGGCAACTACCGTGCATGTAAAGCCAGCAGAACACGTACAAGCTTAAAGCAAAGGTGTTGTGCTGGTGTGAATCATCAAATGGTTTAGGTTGGAAGAGACATTAAAGATCATCCAGTTCCAACCCCCCACGTGCCATAGGCAGGGACACTTCCCAGTAGATCAGGTCGCTCAAGACCTCATCCAGCCTGGCCTTGAACACATCCAGGGAGGGAGCAGACACAACCTCCCTGGGCAGCCTGTTCCAGTGCCTCGCCACCCTCCCCATGAAGAACTTCCTCCTAACATCCCTTTCAAATCTCCCCTCCGCCAATTTGAACTCATTCCCCCTCGTCCTGTCATTACAAGACCTTGTGAACAGTCCCTCCCCAGCCTTCCTGCAGTCCCCCTTGAGATACTGGAAAGAGGCTTGACCTGCAATTTTCACCTTTTATGAATCTGGGCAGACTCAGAACAGATGAAAGGTCTTGACTTTAAAAGGAGGTGGATATCTAGACCAGTTTGGAAGGATAAGTTTTTCAGGATTTTTGTTTGTTTTTTTTTTTTCTTCAAAGCAACACACACATGCCACCACCATACAAATAAATTTCTACTGGGGTAGACAGATGCTTCACTCTGCTTTGGAGCTGTAAGCTGAGCAAAGACAACATCGACATACCATTCCATTATGTTGGTGAACATGACTGGAAACCAGGAATGGTAGCTACAAAAAAAAAAAAACAACCTTATAAAAGCAAGTTATGATACTATTAACTAACAAAGCATTTGAGCTGGGTAAGTTACAGAAATATTTGCTGAGTAAGGTGGTGTTGGAAGCTCTGTTTCCTGACACAGAAATTACATTTACTCTTCTACCATGTGTATAGCTTGACTAAAATTCACATTACATTCTGTAAGAGAAAAAAAATCTTACCAGCTACTGCTATTGTTTTCTCTCAAAATTTCCAATAGCTGTAAACACATTTAAGAGCCTGCCTTAGGTGGAATTGATTGCTAAAGGTCTCTCTGCAATCAAAAATATTAGCAGAAGTGACTCTGGGATGTTTGAGCTACTCCTGGACCACCTGTTGAAATTCCTCAGGTGAGCAAGGAAAGAAACAAGGCAACAGATGAAGCAGTACCCTTCTTCAGGACACAAAGCAGGTACTGCATCAAGGACACAGCCTCTAGAAACAAGGTAGTGGGTAATCCTTGCCACTAGATAAACCAGAAACATGCTCAGATCTCGACAGGGACTCGTGGTGCAAAGAGCCACGATTATGCTGCCTGACAGCTCCTCGGCTTCCTCTAGCTCTCACAGACCTGCTGTTTTTCGCAAACGGCAGCAATTATCTACTCATCTAGAGCAAGGAACCTTCTCATAGCCCAAAGAGGCCCTTCTAAAGAGCCAGCAGACAAATGAGGTGCCCTGATACAAAAATCACCCCACGCCAGACACCTTCCCCGGCCTAACCAGACGCGGGTACCCTGGGAACCTTATCCAGCAGCGAGGCCTCCAACACAGCGGTTCTCGCACCGGGCACACACTACTTGAGCCAAAGCAAGCTCCGCAGCTCGCCCAGCTCTGCAGCAAGCAAAAGAAAGGCGTACACCCACCCCAATCCTCCATCAGAGAAGAAAGGCCTTGAACCTCTCTCCTCAGCCGCGACTATCACTACCCAGCAACAGCGAACACCTCCACCAAGGCAACGCAGGCGCAGCAACCCAACCCGCGCGGCGTAAATAGCACCCGGGCTTTTATAGCGCCCCTTCCCGGCAGCCCCCGCGCCCGGCCGCGCCGATTGGCTGCGGGGCGGCCGGGGGCGCGCGCGAGTGCGCGGTCCGGAGGCG
>VWZI01023917.1:1852704-1976784 GCA_013396835.1 Psilopogon haemacephalus | reverse complement strand
CCCTTCATCCGACGGGACCGGGTGGCATCGCGCACAAAAAGGGACGGCGTGCGTGGCGGCCTGGTGTCTACCCCGCTGAGAGACCCCAAGTTTCCGGGGCCGGTAACGGGGCCTTTTCCGGGTGGCAGTTGGGCTGGGGCGCGGCCCCGGGGGCTGCCCCGGCGAAGCCGTCCGCGCCTCGCCCAGTTCTCGGCGCCTGGGCCGCGGCGGGGACTGTACTCCCGCCAGCCCAGCTGGAGGCGGTGCGGAGGCGACGCCTCCCCCCCCTCCCCGCCGCTTTCACCCGCCGTGGGGTGTGACACGAGTGGGTACCCGTCAGTGGGGGTGACCCGGCTGACTGGCAGCTTGTTGTGGTGACGTCACCCGGGTGCGCGGGAGGCGCCGCCACGCCGAGCGCGGGGTCGGGCCGCGGGGGTGAGCCGGGGCCGCGGCCCGGGTCTGGAGGCCCAGCCGCACCCACACGCGTGGGCCGCCCACGAGTCCCTCCCAGGGGTGTCCTTCTGTGCGCGGGGCCCGGCCGGGCCTTAGCGCCCGTGGAAATGCGGGCCGCGCTCCGTCGGTGCTCCCCCTTGTAAGGAGGAGATGATCCACCTCTCGCAGGGCACCCGCGAACTTGTAGTTCTGTGTCTCGGCTGAAGCCGGTGCGGCCTCAGCAGGCCGCGGGCACGCGGACACGGGGGTATCGAGGAGCTCGACTTTGGGTAAAAACAACTTTTAGCGCGACCCAACAGCCTTCCCTGGCAAACCACCCGGTTTAGAGTTACGTACTGCATAAACCTTATTTGCCAGGAAGCCTGTTCCTTCAGGGGTGAGAAGACCCTTGAGACTGCTCTGGTTCTGTGTTTGGGGCCTAAAAAAAGACCCGAAAAGTTACTGTAGAGTTTTACAGACTTTAAGTTATTGCAGAGGCTTAGGACAAAGTATTGTCCATAATCAGACGATGCTTTATCTACTATGATATCCCTTTGTTTCTGGAGTGGGGGTTTGTTTGTTTTTAGTTGCTGTCTCATATCCAGCTTTTGTTTCTCTCCCAGTACAGTTCACCTGTTTGTGGCAGGGAACCCTTTGTGAGCAGCGGCTCCTACCCCCCTTTTTGTATGTGAAGTAGATTTGGAGAAAACTAAATCCAAGGGCCCACACAGGGAATGTTAGGTGTGTTGGTGCTTGTCCCCGCATCCCCTGGAGCTTAGATTAGGTGACAGCTCGATTGTCTCTGTAGCTTTGAAACAGTTTACTACTTCTAACAGCAAACTTTTATAACCCTCTGTTCATCTTGGGAATCTCAAAAATGGGGTTTACTTGTTCTAAGCGTTGCTTGTGACTCAAAGCATTAGGTTCGCCAATGGTTTTATTTGGGGATTTTTTTCACTAGGGAAACCTAAAGTCTCTCCCTCTCGGAAAAGATTATCTGTGAAAATATTTATGTTGAAGGCTCTTCTAATACATCTGTTGTGACCTCCTTCTGCCCTGCTCTAGCTTTACTCAGGTCTCCAGTCACATAGCACTGAGATTTCTGTTTCAAATATGCAGGCTAATTCTGGCTTTGATTTGGATCAAGGTTGCGTGTTTAAAAAAAGAAAAATTGCTATTAGCCTTATTTAATTTTAATTAGTTCACTGGAATGCTTAATAGCATATTCAGCATAAATGCCTGGCATAATTTTGATGGGTGATTGTGTCATATAACACGAGAATATGTGGGGCTTTTTAAAATAACATCTTGGGACATAAATACACCTTTGCACAAGGGGCAAAAGAAACTCAGTCGTAGAGCTCAGCTGAACAGCTCTTGTGTTATCTCTTAGTTCACCAAATTCACACTCTGGCAGAGTGCCACAGCAACTGAGCACCAGAGGCAGGGAGTTCTCTGAGCCAGGAATTGACAGTAAAAACATCCTAAATGATCTTAACTGCCACCAGGATGTAAGACTAGTGATGGCCCTTCAGATAAACAAATTCCAAATGAAAACAACTTGAACGTTTGGAGGGGCTTGGAAATGCTATCTTTCCATGTTTATTTTAATGACAACTCTTGGTTTTCCCACTCTGCACTTCCATCTTTTTCTCTCAACCTACAAACAATGCCCCAAGTCCTGTTGGTTCTTCTTTACAATGTTTCTGTGGTCCACTCCACTTTAGGAATTTCTGTCCTTGACTGCACATCTTCTTACTATAGGAGCCTGTTGCATCCTCTCATTCAGTCTCTCTATTACATTTTATTAGATTCTTTCCAAGTCTCCACTCAGACACTAGTTTTTACCTTTTAGACAAAGCTCTCCATAAGCTTGTGTTATTCCACATTCATATAAACTGTTACATACGGCTCTGTTGTCTTGCAACTTGTCTTCAAATACAGTTTAATGTGGAGGAAAGGTTGAATCTGTTTAAGGAAGTTGGCCCTTTGGTAAAGGCTATCCAGCATGCCCTTTAAATTGTAAATTGATCTGTGATGAGTCTGTCCTAGTAAACAAGTAATCAGGAACCTAGTAGACAAGTAATCACGGTGAAACCCCACAACACGGAACAGCGCTGTGCACAATACATGCACCAGATGACAGCTTACCTTCATTAACAGGGATACAGCTGTGCAAGCGCACTGTGGAAATCATCTATTCCTTGTCTCTTGGTGTGACTACTCTCCTGCAGCACCAGATGCTGTATAAAGCTAGGTAGTTAAGTAGAAAGAGGCAGTTCCTGGTGACTTTGGAGATCATCTCTAAAGTAAGCACAAATGCCCCAAAAACACTGTCTCAGTACACTGCTTAAGTGTCATTGCTTTAAGCCATTTTACACTGTCATTGTCTGTCCTGGTGCCTTTGGGTCTTGATTCGATCTCAGCTTTCGCCTCGTTCTGAACTGTGAATAAAAGCTACCGAAAGCATAATTGGAGTTGGTAGGGGAAGTGTGATCTGTCCATACTCTGTTCTGTCCTTTTCCTATCACCATGAGAGGCAATCGAGGCAGTAAAAAAACTAAGATACTCATAACCACCTTCTAATTATTTGTCATCCACTGTTGCATGCACACAATTAACAGCCAGTCCTTCCTAAGTGAATCATCTAATTAAACAAATCAGAAGGAGGTTTGCTGTCTTTCCGTGACCAGCCTTTGTGACCAAGGTCCTTAGTAAAAGAAACAGATGGAGAGCCACTAATATACTGAATAAAATTGGGCACTACACCCACAATGAGTTTGAGGTCTTTCTTTTCTCAAGCTCTGACAGTTGTGGGGGTTTTGTTTGCTTTTCTTTCATTGTTGATTGAATCAGAAACAGGGCTGAGTTCAATCACTGCACAGTTAATTAGCAGAGCTTTGCAACAATGAGTAGTTCTGTTTCACCTGACTCTGTACTGACATTGAACTGTCACAGTTGGAGGTGATTGCTAGTGTGAATGTGTACAAAGTGATTCCTCATCATCTTCACAGTTTTAAGGAAGGTTGTCTTTGTGTGTGTCAGTGTTTTGGATGAACTAGCAGCTCTCCAAGTACCAGTTATCTCTGTTTGCATTCTTCACTAACATGTCATTTTTCTTCTATTTTACACCTGGAGGGTCTTTGTTCTTCACTGTCTATCTGCCCTTTTGACGTTGTGTTTGATGAGAAGGTCCTCTTACAGGAGGATTTTGACTCTACTAACAAAGCGAATTGGCTCATTTTTTTGAACCACAGTCGAAAAGCTGTTTGAAAAGGCTGGGTTCCATGTAAACCACAGCAGAACTAGGTTTCTGCACTTGAAATTGAAAATGTTGTTGGGAAGATTTTAAATTATACTGTGGAATGTTGACAGATGAGAATGAACATGTAGTTTGGGATAAAAAACTTATTAGAAATAAAAATACAGCCTTCAGAAAGTTCAAGTCATGATGTTGACCAGAAAAGTAAATAAGAAAATGAACTCTCTGGCAAGTCAAATTAAAAGGTTTAGGTTCTGCCAGAAGGTCTCTGAGCAACATCATGCTAATACAAAAAAAAAAAAAAATTGAAGTACATCAGAAGCGAGAAAGGTGCTGCAGTCCAAAGATCCAACAGATGATGATGAAGTAAAAGAAATATTTGATGATGAAGCCATCAGTAGAAAGTTAGATGACTTATGTGCATTCCTGTTTACTGTGGAGGAGTCCAAAGAGGTTCCTGTGCCAGAAATTCTCTTTATGGGGAACAGGACTCATTGGAAGATATGTCTCGGCTTGAAGTGTCAGCAAATAAGTTTTTAAAGCTAAGTGATAAATATAGTTGCAGAATGCCAGGACCAGATGGTGCTTGCCCAAGGGTTCCAAAGGAAACTCAGGCCTGAAATGACCGAATTATTAATTACGCTATGTAGCTTCTCATTTAATACCTTGAAGCTAAAGAAACAGAAGATGGCTTACATAGTAGCAGTTCTTAAAGATAGTTCAGCAAGGTATCACAGAGTTCAATGCCTTGGGAAAAAAAAACAAGTAGATGGACTAATAACTGACAGTGGGGAGAAAGTGTGGCTTTTTAATATCTCAGCAAGCATAGAGAAGGGAAGTTTGGGACAAGGGAATAATGGAGATCTCTGTTACACCTATGCTAGTCTTCAGCATACCCTTAAATGATCTAAGGTGTTGAGTGGTAAGGAAAGACAAGAACTGGCTACAAAAAATTGCAGATTTTCCTTCTGACACTGCATTACAGGTAGTAGTAAAATATAGTAGTAAATACAGAGTTAGGGGGAGACCAACTTTGTCCGTGCACTAATGCGATGGAAGTTCATTATTGCCACTTAGGAGGAAGAGCTTGTTCTAATGATGTGGAAATGTGAGTTTCATATTCAGCAATGGTGATATGAGTATGTGTGAGGGGCTTTAGGGAGAGGAATAAAGAAATCAGGGTCGTATCATGTATCTTAGTTACTAGTGCACCAGTTACTGTGGTTTTGCACAAAGGAAGATGGTCTTTGAGGTGCAGTTCAACTAGAAAAGCAAAAAAGCTGAAAAGAATGATTAGATAAAGAATTAACTCCATGCGAGGGATGCTTAAAAAGATTTGAACTCTTCAGTCTGGGAAAGACATGACTGAGCACAATCTGGCCTAGATCAGAACTGATGGTGCCTCTTGTGCAGTCTGCACAGAGTCTGCAGAATGCAACACCAAAAAGTGCTCTACATGACAAGGATTTACATGGCTTAAGAATCAAACGTTGATGTTGCAGAGGAAAAGGCTATCAGCTGAGCTGTTGAGCACAGAGATTTTAGAAAAACTCCAAACAAACAAAAACTAAAACACCCCAAAACTCCCAAGCTGGAAACTGAGAAAATACACTTGCAGAGGTATCAGTGTGTTTGCTCCTTCTTTTACTCTTGAGTCATTTGAGATACCTGCATATGTCAGGCAGGGTGCTGGACTTGGGTAGGTGTTTGATCTGAAACAGGGCAGTCTCAACAGCTGTCTTGTGGTGTTGGGAGGAACACGAGTGAGTGTATCAACTATGGGTACAGAAAGATGGTGGTCTGGAGGAGTTAGTTTCTCTTGTCTGTATGTGCTTCTGTTGCCAGCTGTGGGGCAGCAGTAGGTGCCCAAGGACAGAGCCATCTCACCCAAGCAGCATGTGCCTTCTTCAGCATGTGGGTACCACACATTCCATTTGCCATGCTGGAGCTCTCTAGGAAGAAAGGATACCCAGAACAAAACTGGCACCAAATGCAAAGCATTTTGCAGCTTGCATGCGAGTGGAAATCTACTATAATTACCTCAATATTAAGCCCTAATCTCATTTTGTGTGAAGTAATCTTGGGACTTGGCATTGCGTAAGGTAAGTGCTCTCATAAGTCATTGTACTTAAAAGATAACAAAGATCTAGTCAGTAGGGGCAAAGTAGCAAGAATGTCAAGTAAGGGTGGAAGGACAGCAATGGTAGTCACATCTTGAGGACAAAATACTGCTTTCTGCCTGCAGCCCCAGCTTTGCCTTCAGCCATGGAGAGAGACTTGTCATGCTAGAGTAAGGCAAGGGAGACATGCTGGAATTAGTCTGCTTCCCTGGGTTCTGATATGGTGTTAGTTTACTAAATACAGCATTGGGATGAACTTTGCAGATAGTTGAGGAAAAAAAACAACTTGGAATAGACCAGGAGGATCTTGCTAAGTTTGTTTGCAAAACAGGATGCACCATGACAATGTTAAGGCAGACTTTTGGTTACATATGTTGCTGGCTTAGTTTCTCATAATTTTGGCTTAAATAGGCTTAAAAAAACCCGATGTTTCAGGAACCTCCTTTTGTGATATTTTTCCCCAATCAAGTGTTGAAAGCACATTAAATAACCTCACTTGGAAAGGAAATGAAGGCATCTGTTTTGTTTGCACTGAAAACAATGCAAGAAAGCCCTAGAGATGGAATAAGAGAAAAGAAGAAACTGAAAGTAGAAAATACAACACAGAAACTCAAATAATGAAAAAGAGAAAGGAGAAAAAGGGAGCTCAAAAAGAAACCTGTGACAAAGAAATTATGGATCTAAAAAGCTGAACTGTGATAGCAACAGCAAGTTTCACCATGTGACCTGCCAAGAGGCCGGCCTACCTGCCTTTGCTTGGAACCTGGGTCGTTCTGTGTGCTCTTGTCCTGCTTTTAAAACCTGAATGCTCAGGCCTCAGCTTTTTCAAGTACTGCTTAGAATTTTAGCAAAGTGTCCATAATTTTCTTCCTTGGCTGCCTCTCTTCAGACTGTCCTTTTTCCAGTTCTGCCATAGCTGTTCATGTGGATGCTGTTGTTTTCCTTTACATTTCTAGTTCCTTTACAGCCTTTTGACTGCAATCAGAAGATGCAGGTGTGCTTGTGGATCAGTTTAGTGATTTCTTTGTTAATTTTTTTCCTAGTTCTTAATTCTGATTTTAAAAATATTTTTTCCTTAGCTCTTCAGAATGCTGAGCTTCTATTTTAAAGAGATTAACTGTACAACCTGAAAATACCTCCCTTAGTAGAAGCAATCAGGTCCCTGTCCATCATTCCTTAAAGGATGTTAAATCTGAATTTTACCCATGTATTGTTTCAGATTTATCTATTTCAAGTTGTATTGCCTAGGCAGAGAGTCTGTTAAGGTTCTGAAATTCATCATGGTAAGACCTTGCTTTTGTTACCCAAACATCTTGGCATCATGAGTAAATTTTGTTGCATTGCTATTTTTCCTTGCCTTTTCAGGTCATTTAGGACTGTTGAACTGTTTGCATTCCACTCTGGTGATCCTCTGTGACAGCTGAGCGTTTGTTTTCTGTCTGATTTTCTATCTTTCAGTAGTTACTTATGCATACACATTGAGCTCCTCTAAAGTCAGGTAGTTTGCTTATCTCTAAATAAATTTTTTAAAAGTTGAATGGTATTGCATGCCTTATCTGACCAGGTTTGGTAACTGACACCTCTGTTTTGAGATTTAACTCAGCTCTGAAGATTTATGGCCTGAGAATTTAAGAGGTTTATATATTTTTTTTTTCCCCCAGAAAGCTTTTTACATACTGCATCAGTTTGAGGAATTTGAAAGAATGTTAATGTGCAGTAGTAATAAAGAGAAGTAGGACAACCTTAATGATTATAATCCCATCAGACTAAGACATCAATCCCAGGTACAATAATGGAATAAGTAACAAAGTGTTCAGGAAAGAATTAAGGCAGTGTCACTCAACCTGGGCTGGGGGAAATTGAAACAATTAGTGTTAATTGTTTCAGTTTGGTTTCTTAAGTACAGGTGTTCATCTTGGCCTTCGATTAGCACTTGACAGTAATTGCACATCTTTTTCAGTAAGAAGCTAAGCTAGGCCAGTGTAAAATCAATATGGTTCATATTAAAATTAATAGAAAGAGGACATCTTCAAAAGGCAGGTGGACAGTCAGGTGAATCTGCACCTAGTGAGAACACAGGGTTAGCTCTTGGGCTATACTTCTTACCAGTCACCTGGAAGAAACAAAATGCCAGTATGAAGAAGTTTGCAGGGGCCAAATAAATGAGGAAGTGACAAATAAAACTTCACTGATAATGCAGAAAATGTAACAAAGTGCTGGAGCAAGATACATAGTAGAGATTCTCTGTTACTGTCCATTTTTAAAGTCAAGATAGTCTGCACCTGAGTTAATGCAGGGAGTGAGTGCTGGGCATAGCCAAGCTGTAGCTTGTTTGCACTTGAAATACAGCTTGGGGTGTGGTTCTCTGATAGGGCATGAGTGGGTATAGCAGCACACCCTTGTCAAAACAAGGGTGTCCCTCAGAGCTTTGGCTTCAGCTTCTGGGCCTTGTGTTGCAGCAGCCCTAGTGTCTTGACTGAGGGACAGTATGGGATGGGAAGGTACACAGTGCTGTCCTGCTGGGCTTCCAAGGGTCCTCCTGGCTGAAGGACTTCACAATGACACTTAATTACTTCGTATGGTAGGAGCAACCAGCTGACAGATCAGCCAATTGCTACTGTCAAAGGTGTGAAGGTATTAAGAAAAAAATCCCACACTGAGTCTATGCTAGGGTATTTCAGTCTGGAAGGTCCTATTATGTGAGCAGCAGAGAGGATGAGTGAGGTAAAGGTAAACTGTTCACTCTTTCCATTTTGGAGTAAGGAGGCAGTAAAAGAAACTAATAGGGATAATTTTGAATTTTAAGGAAGTGGCCTTACACACAATATGTAATTAAGCTTTGGGAACTCCTTCCAGCAGGATGTTGTGAGTTCTGGAAGTTTACACGGGTTCAAAGGGAGTCCATACAAGCTTATGGAAGAGAAATCTGTTTGAGGTTACCAAATTCCTGGGAACCACGTCTGACTTGAGAATGGAAAGCATGGTGGGGGAAGCCTCTCATTCCTTTTTCCTCTTCTGCAGGAATTCACTCATAAGGCCATCTTGAATGGCAGGTGCTGGGTGGATAGACCCAAGTCCAAAGCCAATGTACCCTGTTTTATATATGTGTAGAACTGCGGTAAATTATGGCCTCTAAGTCTTGAGATGTAGGAAATACAAGTTAAGCTGCAGGGACAGGTTGGTTCCCTGGTCAGTGTCCATGCTGAAGGTGCTTTGGTATGCAGTGCTGGGTGTAGAGGGTTGCACAGGTCATGGCTTAGGTGTTTTAGCAAAAGGTAGTTTTTCTGGGGGTGTTCGGTGCTGAGGCATTGTTCCTTTAAAACACTGGTGGGTGGGCTCTGCAGGGAGGGAGAGAACAAGAACATTTATCATAATCCAAAGCAATTTTATTCTTGAGAGTTCAGATGGATTGTATGTTGTCATACAGGATTAATCCTGAGGAGGAAAGCAAGGGCAAAGGCTGTAATTTGATAGGATGAATCCAGCTTTGAGACTTCACATGATATCTCAGATTAGACATACTGTGTCCTCATGACACACAACACGGATCTACTGCTGGCTGCCGATTCAGGTTTCCTCAAAAACTTTGGATGTGGTATCTCCTGCCTTGTTGCAGCCATTGTAGAGGTAGTATAAGCATCATGCTGTGCTTAATTGGAATGCGTTGTATGACCGTGCCTATTTAACACCAGTTTCATGCTTTTGGATAACTCTTAAAGACTGTAAAAATTCATCAGTCATTAAGGGTTTGCCAGGGCTGGCACTGAACCAACGTTGTTAAGACCTAATGCAGTTAAGCTGACCCTGCTCCCTGTTCTGGTGATGTGGTACAAAGAGGCTTGAGCTGGTTATTTGTGGAGTTAGCTGAGACCTGGTGAGGTTTATTAGCTGGGGTGGTAACACAGCCATCCTTCTTCCAATTTAAAGCTTGCTCTGGAAACGCGCAGCTATGTTTGCAAAGCACTTTTCCCAAACTAGTAAAACTTGTCAGACTTGAGCATGGTTAACGCAGCCTGAGTAAATTGCTAGCAGAAAACTGGATGTTCTCCTTGCCCTGTCTGAGGACCTTTCTGAAGAAGTGATGTCCAGTATATTAATCCTGTTGGATTCTATGCTGACATTCTGGGTCATTTTTTCAATTGTAGTTGAATTTTATAATAGAGCACTCATGTTTCTCTCTGGAGTACATTTAATGTGCACTGTCAGTAGCTTGCCCTATGTTTTGCCAGGCCTAGGACTCTCTTCAAATACTAAATTCCATGTGTAACCCTCCAAAAAAAAAAAAACCCAAACCAACCCAGCAGATATCTTTTCCTTACCAACTGCTCCCACGTAGTGCCATAGTTGGAAATAGGTCTGTTTTGTGGTACTGTCAAACTGCTTTATATGCTGTATGCTATAAGGAATATAAATATAGTTGTTTCCTGAAGGCCTTGTTAGCAGTGCTTTAAATAATGTGGCTTATCAGTTCACCAGTTCAGGTGTCCACAGGAAGATTTGCACAGAATTAAGTATGCAGTTCTTCCAGGATTTTAATGAACCCTGAAGCAGAAGCATGGGTTGTATTTAACTCTTTTACATGATTGAATCACCTTTTTACTTTTTTCTTATTCTTATTGCAGTCCAGAGATTCTTTGCTATCCAGTTTGCAGCTTCTGTGAGAGGTGAATTTGGGTCACAGTTTGCTGCACAACTATTGCTATTTAAGAGCATGCTCACTCTGTATGTGCTATGTGAGAGAAAAAATAGCATGATAGTACACATAGGCTTGTGTGTGCTGAAAGGAGGTGGT
This sequence comes from Psilopogon haemacephalus, assembly GCA_013396835.1. Classification (NCBI taxonomy): domain Eukaryota; kingdom Metazoa; phylum Chordata; class Aves; order Piciformes; family Megalaimidae; genus Psilopogon; species Psilopogon haemacephalus. Next base: position 1,966,199 of record VWZI01023917.1, on the reverse strand, counting down.
GTAAGGTAGCATGAATACCATTTCAACAGCAAGGTACAGTGCTTCTGACATCTGTTCATACATACATTCACTAATGAAAAATGTAGTCAAGTACAAAAATGTACAGTTGCTGACATTTTCTGTTGGGACTTCCAACAGAGAGGAAGGTTGAAACACTTACCTGCTGTTGGCAGTTAAAACACTGGGAAATATGGAAATCCCAGATTCTGCTCTAGTGGGCGGGTTTGAGTGGTAACATCTTCCTGCTGTCCTCTTCCTGGCCACATTCTAGGATTATAATCTTTGGACCATTTTGCCCAACCAGATGCTGTGTATTCCTTCTCAGTTTCTTCACTGTCTTTCTACAGTTGCTCTAAAAACAATCTATTTGCTTTTGAGCTGATCTGCTTTCTGCTGCAAGCTAGTTTGGTAGTTCTGGATTCTGAGGCCAGACCTTCCTAAACAGCTAGAAGAAAACTATGGGAAATGCCTGCTTGTTCCTGTCCTTTTCATCACTGGAGTCTTTGGGGAAACTTGTTCCTCCTTCCTCTTCATCTCCAACAGTGAGGACATGCAAGAGTAAATTCAGGTCCTGATGCAGAGGCAGTTCTCCTCTGTGGTAGGTAGAGGGCAGGGCTTGACTGGCCAGGGTTGGGCAACACTTGAGTAGGGTTTAATCTTGTGGTCCCATGTTCCTCCTGCTGGCCCAGGACAGAGCTTACTGAACTAAGGGGCAAAAGAAGCAAGTGAGAATAATGCCAGAGTATAATTCACTCAATAGCAAACTGGTTTAAGTGCCAAGGATGGAGGAATGGGCAGCAAGATTTCAAAACTCTTGCTTTCCAACCTTTTGGTTTTAAGAATTTAAGCAAGATTAGGTGGAAAGAACTTAAGGGGTGTTTCCCTCTCAGCATCAGAAACAACATTAATGGTCCTGCTACACTGCTTCTGCTGAATTCTTGCTGGCATGTGCAGTAATCCAGGTCTTTTTTGACAAAACTGGTTTATGCAAGGAATCTGCCTGTATGATGTAGCAGGCAGTAAAAGGTGGCAGTAATTTATTGGGAATTGAAATTAAATCTACTCAGGGTACCTGTGTGGTAGTAAAGGGCTGTTTCTTCCACATTACTTTCTCCAGGATGAGATCTAGAGCGAGACAGGCAAACGGTATGTTTGTTACTAGCTTATCCGACTTCAGAATGGCCACAGTCTTCATTTATGCTGTGTGGCTTTGGGTTTTGCAGGAGAGAAGGCACTGAAAATGTTGGTCCTTGGAAAAATAAGTAGCATGTTGAAGAGAACAGACAAATTCCATTGCAGTAAACAATAATACTTTGGAGGGGGAGTACATTTAAAACATGGGAAAAAATATTTTCCCCACTTCTCATTATTGCAGAGTATTTGCTAGATTCTCTTAACAAGCAGGGCTTTATACTGCCTGAGTCTTGGAGCGTCACTACACTTAGAAATAGCAGCCCCATCTAACAAGGATATTAGTGTGGCAACTCTCAGCAAACAGGAGCTCCTTGTGTTGTAACCTCCTGTGATGTTAGTGGGATTGAGTAAATGATGTCTAAAGCTCTTGTAATACCTGCAAAAGGCACTGGCCTGTGCTGAGAAAATGTCATGATTGAGTCTTTTCCATTCAGATGAGTCACTTGAGTCATGTTGTGAGAGTTTCCACTTTGAATATAGCAGCCTAGCTGGTTTTAAGAATCCTGTAAATGCAAAGTGGTAGGAGTGGTTCATTTAAGAGGAGGAAAAATTGCAGATCTGTCATCGTGCTGCAGAAGACAGCACAGATTCCCTTAGAAGATGACTACAGCCACTCTGCTATCCCAACTGGTGTAGAATATTTCTTGCTCAGTGTTCCATGTGCATTGTCAGTGATGCTGTTCCAGCAGCTTACTGGATTTATTGGTCTCTCCCTGCTCTAGACATTGTGTAAAAGGATGAATGTGTAGTATTCGTGTTCAGCTGATATGAGGTAGTAGTAGCTTCGATTTGTTCTATTTGTAATACCCTCTTAGGTAGTTCATATAGATTTTTAACCTCTACATGTAGCCACATTCACTGGTGACAGACTGCACTGTAGCAAATACTAACTTGCATGTAATGTTAGTAATACACATCTTCAGTGAAACTCTTATGCCAGCAAAGTGCTTTTTGATTCCCATGTACTGCTGGTCCAAATTTGATATATTTCCAGGTTTCAGCATACTTGATTAAGATAACCAAAGCATGTCAAAATGTAGCAAAAAAAAAAACCCTGATGGGTGTGGTTGCTGTTGATGTCCTTGTGATAACACATCACCATGATGTAGCTCAATTCTAAGCAATTGATTTTTTTTAACTTTAATGTACTAAGGAGATGTTGCTTTTCTAAGTATTTGCCAGACTTGACAATCTCTTGCAACTACTGACTGGAAAGGCCTGTATTCATTTTATAGAAAATGAATTGGCTAGAAGATGCTCTGAATTAGGAAATTATTTTCTTAAATATGCTCATGCTGCATGGATTACAGGACGCTGGTGCTGTTGCCAGATACCTGCTAAAATTTCAAGACCGAATATGGGGGACTGGGACATTGTAGCACCACTAGAACAATTTCCATGCATGTGGAGGCCTTCACTGATACAGGCAAGATGTGTCTGCCATGAGAAGAAAACTGTGTGTGGGCCCAACAGCACTGTTTCATCCTTAACCTCCCCAGGTTAAACAGAAATGAAGGATATTGTTTTGGCAGCAAGCAAAGGTTCAGCCTCACCAGGAGAGAAAAAACTTCAAGACTGTAAGTCTGTAAAGTTTGTAACCACTAATATCAGGAAGAAACAAGCAGTTGTGATGTTTGGTGACTACTACCTTCCAAGGTAGATAGTGGGGTTTATCCACAGATCTGACATTCTGAGGCATCTATATATACCCAGCATTTATAATCTAAACCGTTTCTGAAAATTTGTTGTGGTCCATAAACAAACCAGCCTCAGCCTGTGCTGCATGCCCAGGGGGATGCTTGAGGTAAGCAAATCAAAAGCAACTCCTAGGACTTTGGAGGCAAGTGAAAGCTTCAGGCATATATGTGGTGATCTTTGCATCCTGAAGTGAGTTTTATACATATTTTTTCTGAGGACATTATGCAGAAGGAATCCTGTGGTAATGCTCTAGAAGATGAAATGAAGCTAAGATGATGGTGCCACAGCTCACCAAGAAAGATAAAGTAGTGGAGGAATTTTGCAAGCATCCCTTCAGGGTCCTCTAGAAGTTGATTATGAGGAAATTTTAGTTACGTAGATACTCAGTATGCTAGGCAGAAGGGACTATTCAGCAGGTTTGAGATGTTTTGGTGACCATCCTGCACATGAAAGATGGTGTACAAGGGAGACTCTCTTGAGGTGGAACTTAAGCAGTGGGAAGGAAGTGGTTGAGAATACACTGCTAATGAAGGGCACCTTGATTAACAGAGTGGTCGTCCAGTTTGGGTCCAAATAATATCAGCAAATTTCAGGAAAGATTCAGGTAGAGAAAGCTTTGTGATAAGCTTTTCTAAGGAAAAAAAAGATATCAAGGAGATAAGGCTCCTGAAATAATGTCATCTATATAAATATATTTTTTCAAGCTGTTTTTTTTTTTCTAGGGAATAGTTTACATAAAAATGATGATTTTTATTTTTTAACAGAATTGCAGGACTTTTTTAGACTTTAGGCATAAGTATGTAGAAAGCCAAAGTGTAAAATAAGATTCAGCTGGCAAGGAACAACAACAACAACAAAAAAATCTTGAGTGACAGAAGTATTTAGAGGAAGATAAGAGTTGATCTGATAATCCACAGAAAAAGACAGTTATCCATAGGTGATGCTGCAAAGGTCACCTACCCTAGATGCTATTGCAGGTAACACAAGTGATCAAGTGCCAGAGCCCCTGCCACTAGCACAGGAGGGAGGACACTGCAGAAGGACAGGTTATCCCATTTCATCATCCGCCTACTTTGTCTTCATTGTGGTTTCATCAGAGACCTAGATAATTATCTGGGCATCTCAATTATTAAACTTGCATCTGAGAAAGACTGCTAAGCTGGAGAGGGAAAGAAATAGAACTTGAAAGTAGAGTAAAGCATAAAAGAAGAATAAATAAAAGTATGACAGTGGAACATTCATCTGTGTGAGCAGAGAGCAACTTACTATGTAATGGTCCTAATGAAAAAAGATCTAGGAATTGTCCTGAGCTAAAAGCTGAATGCATCAACAATGTTGTCTTCAGGGGATGGGTTGGGGGGGGGAAGTGACATCATACACTTCCAGTATGGTGCTGTAGCAGCAGTATATACTGGGAGATCAATACAATAATCCTGCAGCTTTCCTTAATGTTAGTAAAGCCCTAGGTGAAACACTGAATTCAGCTTTTGGGCTCCATGCCCTGATAAATTTGTGCCAACTGGACTGTACCCAGAAGGGAGCAACAGGAAAGTCTAGGAAATATGATTTACAGAGAAAGCTTGAATGAGCTGGAATTGTTTTGCCTGAAGAGAAGACTAAATGAACTAAATGTATTCTCAGCTGCACTAGAGAAAGAGAATCAGCTATTCTCCTATGTCCATGACAAATAGGATAAACAGTATTGGGCTTGCATTACATCAAAGAATGTTGAGGATACATACTGGGGAAAATTTTCTCAGTAAATATTGTGGAACACAGGGGCAGACAGCTTCAGAGGTTTTGTAGGGGACAGCACTACAGTTTTGAAGGGCAGATTAGACGAAGCTGACATTAGAACTTGTAAGTTGTTGATCTTGTATTTGGTACAGGGGTCAGATGATCTCTAGTTCTGTAAAAATCAAGTATTACTATTGCTAGACAGTATTCAAAACCATCTAAAACCACTGAAATCAAAGCTTTTTAAAGCTTGGATCAGTTTAAACCTTCCACAAGTGTAAAAATAACCCCAAGTCCCTAAGGTAAATAATTTGAATATGGGTACATACATATTCACAAGATGAAAGAAGCTCATTTTAGAGATAGGTTTGGATTACTTGAGCAGCTGTGTCTAAGTCATGCTCTACAAGTTCTTGAGCCCTTGCTGCTTCGTGGGCTGAAATAGTCTTCCTGTTTGCACCTGGAACAGAAGTACAGAACCTCTGTAATATCCACTGTTTCTTCACCAACTAATAGTATTCAAGATTGCATCTTGATGGTTAGTTCTACCTTTTTATTGAATTTCATAGGGCAAGAGAAGAAATAGAAAAAAAAAATCCACTTTTCATATGTCCTTTAATTTTCTGGTCTGCTTCTTTAAACCCTTCTCCCGTAGCAGCCCTATCCTGCCCTCATAGAGCTATGTACTGGGACTATCATGGCAAATGTTAACTCAGAAGGGTGCTCCCTCTGTGGTATTTTGGTCATGCAGTGGTAGATGTTATGGTGACATTGCTGCTTGCTCCATTTCCAGCAAGTTTCATGAAATGACCAAGCAGCTTCCCCTTGGAGTGCCTTTATGTTATGGAGAGGAAAGCAATCAAGTATGTCCTCATTCCAGTTCCTTGTAGCCAAGTCACTCTCTAAATCTCTGGCTTATTCCTGTCATGGTCACAAATAATTGTCTAGGGAAAAGAGTGCAAGCACATACATAGTACTTCCCGAAGCACTCACTCACTCAGCCTCTAACTACTTCCGTGGTGGAGGTTTTCTAACACAGATATGATTTCTGCATTCTTTAACTCACATTAGGTTTCTGCCCTATACTTGTCCAGTCCTCTTTAGGCCTGTATAAACTTCTGTCCATAACATCCTCTTGTTGGAGTTTCCAATCCTGTTGCTTTCTGGAGAGTTCAAACCCTTTTCTACTGCCTTTGTATCATCCCACAATGTGGAAAGCGATGATGAAGAATCAATCTGTATCCATACGTTTTAGGCCACATTAGACCTTGTAGAAATTTGCCAAATCCGACACAATCATCTCCTTCAGTCCTACCCTGACTCTAGGCCTTTGTTAAAACTGAGCTTTTATACTACCTTTTTGAGGCCTAAGTTTCCTGTGAACAAGTCACTGATTTCTGTGGTCCTAGTACAAATCAATACATTGAACAGCAGTGATCTATGTGGAACACCAGAGTGGTGTCACCCTCTGCGTTCCTGCTTTACTTAATGTAAACTGATATCAGGCTACACTTACCTGGTAATAGCAATGAAAGCAGATTAAGGAGTAGGATGTGTCCTTCCAAAACCATTTGCAGTATGGTGGTTGTAATTCAAGGAAGAGGCTGATTACTGTGAGATCCTTCAGTTGGTGTTTTGGTGGCAGCAGATGCTCCTCAGTCCAGATGACTAGCACTTGGTAGTTACAACAACTGAGCGTGACAAAAAATGTTACTGCTCTTGAATTGAAGCTTATCTTTTTTGATTACTTCAAAGATGGTTTTCAGAAGGTGCTCTTGTACAGTGTTGCTTCCTCACATGCTCTCTCTGAATGTTCCCATCTCAACCTTTAGAATAGGTCAAAAAATGCTAAATGCTAATCTCTGTTCTTCCGTTTTTGCACCCAGTAGTTCACCAGTGTCTTGGCAAACACTGGGGGAACATTTTTCTCAGAAGGATGGGAGTATGAACTGATGTGATTTCAAATACCTGTCTGTGGCTCTAGTGGACATGTAGACCCAATCTGAAAGTCTTTATTGATTGCAAACTTAGTGCTTGTTAATTATTATCACCTCAATTAAAAGCTGTGGCAGAAGAATTAATAAGCTGTTGTTTTGTTTTTCAGCTATGGCAGCCATTCGAAAAAAGCTGGTTATAGTGGGAGATGGTGCCTGTGGGAAGACCTGTCTGCTGATTGTATTTAGCAAAGACCAGTTCCCTGAAGTGTATGTTCCCACCGTCTTCGAAAATTATGTAGCAGATATTGAAGTGGATGGAAAGCAGGTATGTGTAAGCTTCTGAAACAGAGAGCGAGCCTTGCCTTTATTCACAGCAGCATGGAGATCTCTGCAATTCTTTAATGAGTGGTTAGTGCATGTACTTGTCTCTTATGTTACAAATACATTTTTAAATATCAAGCATGTCCCTGTGTTAAAAATACTGGCCTTGCTAGAAGCTGCTTATGTCCAGTGTCTCTTTAACAACCTTTTCCCAGCCTTACGTAAGTTGAGATTCCAGAAACCGTACAGTTATTCCAAGTAGAATGTTACAGTAGGTGGGAGGGGATGGAGCACTTCAAAGATATGCCTATGTGCCAAGGACATAGAACAATTAGCCTTTGGAAACATGTAGTGGAGTCCCTGGTTTGATAGGGACTTGGTATTGTGATTAACAAAGACTAGTTCCTGAAGGGAGTCTTTTCTTCTTATCCACTCCTGGCAATGTATATGATCCTCTCCAGAACAGACAACTGACAGACTTCAAAGGGGTTTAATTTTCATAGTATCCATCAGCATCATCTGTCCTACTTGTCTGAAAAAATACAGTTCTTAGCTGACAAGTATACCCACAACTCAGCTTCCTTTTCAGCTTGTAAATGAGTCACTGAAATATTTCATTTTAGCTCTAAATGTTTTGAAAATCAGATTTCAGACTGTGACCTCAGAGTCCTTTTGTTTGCCAAACAAAGTCCCAGATGCCTGCTTTGCTCCAAGAGCCAGTTTTCAGAAGGCTCTTTCTGAACATCAGCCAGACTGCCTTCTGCATTTGTCAGGCAAGGTAGTGTGTGATGTGCAAAACTGTCACTTTTCAGGATGCTCCAGAACACAATGCAAGAGCTATGCACCTTGAAAGCTCAACTATTTTCAAACCCTTTTATGCAGCCATGATACCTCTGTTTTGTTACCATGACCACACAGAGCTTACCTCAGTGCCATGGATCCTCATGCCAAGCATATTCTTGATATTGACTTTGATGAACTTCCTTGTTTGATCTCTTGTGACATCTGACCTTGCTCTGAGTACAGCCAGAACATCTTTCAGTTGGTTCTAGTTCAGATGCAGTGACAGATTAATTTAAACTGCTCAGTTTCAGTCTTGGTTTGAGCAAAAACCTTCTGGGTTAATTTTGGACTTTCTTAAACTTGATTTTGCCCTGCTACAGGCATGGATTATGTGTGCTTTTAGTCATGATATAGTTCATGCTATTAGAGTCTAAAAAGAGCTTTTCTCTCCCATGATTTGAACAAGTTAAAAAACTGCTTCTAGACTAATACTAGAACATGTTTTTCACCCAAGTGACAGTTTCTGTGGTTTCCATATTGTATCTTAGATTCTAAGTACCATTGTTTAAAGTATGTAAAATTGCTCTCTCATCATCTGGTCAAACTTCCTCATTCCCTTCTGCCTGAGTCTCTGCATCTTTTAATAGTGGAGCAGGGAGTCATGTCCTATCAGCTATATGCAGCCAGTATCTAAGTAAAAACTGCATGAGCATCTTGAGCTGTGCATTTTCTGTTATGGAAATGTCAACTGATTTTGTTTAAACTAGACATCATGTTTTATCCAAGCACTTTGTCTTCAGGAAGCTTGATTACAAAAGCTTGTAGGAAAGCAGTGCTTCAGACTGTTCTGTTTGACAGGCACTTAGCTCCGCTTTCCTAGGGAAGTGTTACCAGAAATGTTCATTAGCCATGTGAAGACAAAACGGTGGTGGTATGAGATGCATTGTTTAGACAGAGCAAAGGGGCTGATTCCAGTGTCGTGGGAGGGAACCCTCAACAGGCCTCTCTGTAAAAAATGCGAACATCTGCCCCAAAATTCGCATTCGTACATGCAGAGGTGAGTCTGAGACTGACCATGACTGAAATACAGAAGACTTTTTTGTTATATATGTGTGCAACTAATGGTTTGTATCTTCACAGTTTAACCCAAAAAGTGGCATTTTACACTCAAGCTCACATTTGGGTTCCAGTTCTGCCTATCTGTCTTTATCTGAGCTGCTGTGGACTTGTTTTCCATAATTTTTGAACACAAGTATTTAACCAAGAAGGACTTCACTCCATTGCAAAGGCAGATGTGTAAGAGAATGATAAGCAAGAGTATACCTTAAGAGCTTGATTCTAGCTTTCATATGTTATAGTTTAAACAAGTGCCTCTTCCTTCTGCAATTTTAGACAGTCCTATTGGGATGATTTCCCCTAGCTCCACCATAAATAGAAGTATTGAGAACATTACCTACTTTAGTTCTTACTATCAAGAAAACACAAATCAGGTTTATTTCAAAGCAAAATGCAAGTACATTCCTGCAGTGATGCAGTTGTGATAGGTCCCAATTGTAAACCAATTGAAAATGTGCATAATCCTAAAAAGCTTATGGTTAGGGAGACCACTTCCACTGAAAATGCTTGTCAGAGATTCCCAATCCTTTGGAGCAAATTCTCTGTGATTCTTCCATCTTGTTTTTATGCTAATATCTTGTCCTTTCAGAGGATCAGCACTGGTCATGGGTAGAAATTAGTGTCTACTCCTTTGGCATGGTGTTGACTGGAATATTTAATCTGCTTCAGAATCAAAACTTGCCTGGTGATCTGGTTAACTGCCTTATCTTTCTTCTGCAGGTGGAGTTGGCTTTGTGGGATACAGCAGGGCAAGAAGACTATGATCGACTTAGACCGCTTTCTTATCCAGATACTGATGTTATACTTATGTGTTTTTCAATTGATAGTCCTGATAGTTTAGGTAAGTAGATCACTAACTGATTCAGAACCCCTTCTCTGTGTCACTGCACTAGCCTTGGAAGTCATGCTGTAAAATATGTTTTTAATATGCTTCCCTGATTGCAAACACTCCTTATCTCCAAATTCATACTGATTGGCATCTCTAGTTTTCAGACATGAGGATCTTAAAGGAACCTTTGCTCTTCAACCATGCCAAGTGGCATTTTGAGAGCTACAGCACCAGGCTGTGTTTATTCAGGGTTCTGATGCATAATTCAAGCAACATTTGGCAGGGAGGCAGCTCCCTGGCCTAGATCAGCACCCCCAGCCCAGCAATGTTGTCTGTTGAGCTAGTGCAGCATACTGTGTGCTTGTCCCTTGGGAAGTGCTGTCTTGGTGACCCCAAGCAGGCAGGAAGGCCTTGGCTTCACTCTCCTGTGTCCAGCAGCCCTGTGAGTGCATGGTGTCCAATGAGTGGCTTGGCCCAAAGAAGGCTGAATTTCTTTTTTCTTCTTTTTCTCATCTTAAAAGTGTTATGTTATACACTCAAGACCATACTATATCCAGGGAAACAGAGTATCTTCCTTTCTCTGTAATACCACTTTTTGTGTTTATCCCTTCCACCGCTCCCACTCCTTCCTTTTATTCAAGAGAGATCACCTTGAAACACTCTGAGTTATTAATCCCAAATACCCTGAGGTTTTTTGCTCTCTGCTTGGTGGGTGAAAAGCATGAGCTAGAACTACGCTGGGTGGGGGCTTCAACTGAAAGGGGGTGTGGCTCTCTCACTGGTGGAAATGATCAGAAACTGGACACTTACACTGTTGCAAATCACTAGAAAGCAGACTACATTTGCTTCTAATGCAGAAAAGAGAAGAAAAGAGTTGCTTTTGGAGCTCCAAAAACATACCTTGCAAAAATGTGTGTATTAGATGGGCATCTCTTCTGTGTGGAGTCCAAGACTGAAAATTTCTAATTGATTTATAAACATGATGCATAGATAACCACGTATTTGATTTTACAAAGAGATCTTTGTTGAGGGAAAGGAACAGGACATAGAGATGCTCTGAATTCTAAGATTCAGTGTCTCTGCAACTTGTCTTTCTGTCCCTTTATAATGACTCCACCCAGTGTAGTCTGCTAAACAAATACATCATGGTAACACTTTCTTAACCAAGTGAAATTCTATAGAAGTTATTCTATAATTCTTTTTGCTGGGATTTGTTCACTAGTGTGTGAATGCAGATCATGTTAAGGTAGATCTCTAGGCACATCAGTTCTGAGTTGTATAGGTGTGTTTGTAAAACCAGATGTACTCTGACAAGAGCCTCTTGTACAGTAATTGATTAGTACTTGTTTGTAACTGGTCAAAATTATGTCCATGCGTTGGGTAGCTCCTAGCCAGGAAATATGAGAGTCTGCTCTGCTTTTTCTGTTAATGACAGATGTCAAATTGTTTTAACTGGTCCTTGTACATGGGATACCAGTTCACTCTTAAATTGATAAAACCACTGAATCCTTTGGAGTTTTCTACTGTCAGGGTTATTACAATTACTGCAAGCTTTTCTTAGGCTTTTTTTTGCACTTCTCCTCTGTCATACTGCTGAACCCTGCCTCCCAGAGTTGAAGTTAAGAAGAAACAAGAGTGAGACAAAAAATCCAGGAAGCATGGGAATGTAGTTACTAGAAGGATTAGTCCTGAATGCAGGCACTATAATGGCTCAAAAATTGTCATCCCTACCACAGTTCACAAAAGGTTTGAGTAAATTCCTTCAGATGTTACAGCAGCTTTACGGTCTGGCTGAGATAACATTTGGTATCTGCTCAGTCTATTTTCTCTCCTTGCCTCTGAAGGGTAGCAGCTTTTGAATAGGCAGTTGGGTATGAAAGTGTCAGGATGGCACTGATTTTGCTAAAAAGACATCAGGCAAACCCTGATCTCTTTCTCCATCCCTTCCACTTGATCCTGCATTTAGAGACACCTTTCGCAGTCCTCATCTCTCTGCAAAACCATCTGAGGTTTAGTGGCAGCAGTGTTATGGTCATGCCTGGTGTGGCTGTTAACAGCTACATATGAGGTTTGGGCTGGGCTCATTTCTACTGCACAGGCTACTCCCTAGGCAGCTGGAGAGCTGATTAACTGTCCACCGTGGAAACAAGATGGGTTACTGAGCCCTGGAGGCAGGGAGAGTGGGTTAGTTAAGTCAAGTCTGATCTGGGCTATTTCTTCCTTCCTGCTCACCAGTATCAGGGCTCTTGTGTCCCTCAGAGCAGTGGAGCAAGCAGGGAACTGACAAGCAGCTTTTCATGTGTGCAGTGTCTACAGGCCAGCACACCCTGAGTGCTCCAGGTGCAGCTGCAAAATTGCTGTTTTGGCTGTGGTTCAAAAACTGGCTTCAAAATACTTGTCTAAGTTGTTCTTTCAAGCAAGAAAACAATGCCATAATAGTGAATGTCTGTTCAAAAGCTGAATGGAATTTCATTAAGATAAAAAGGGATTTTGTAGCCTGCAGGTACATCCAGGTGAATCTCAAATGTCTGAGAGCTTCTGAAATCAAAGCCAAGTGTTTTGGGCTGCTCAGCACTTCCTACTATGTAGCATTTAGCAAGGTTTTACTTTTTTAAAAAATTGATCTGCAAAGTGAAGACTTTAGGGCTCTTAAAAGTCACATAGGGAAATCCTGTTGGGAGAAAGTGTCTTGTATGTGAGTGCAAATTCATTTGTTGCAGATAAAGAGAAATGGCAAATCTGGAAATTACTTCCACAAAGTCTTTGTTTCTGTACCTCTAATTCTACTGCAGTTAATAGGAGAATTCAGAGTGGTTGTATGTTGCTTTTTATAAGGAAGAAGTGGTGTAAGTACTTGCTTCAGGATTCAAAGAATCAGCCAGGTTGGAAGAGATCTCCAAGATCATCCAGTCCAACCTATCACCCAGCCCTATCCAATCAACTAGAGCATGGAATTAAGTGCCCCATCCAGTCTTTTCTTGAACACCTCCAGGGACAGTGACTCCACCATCTCCCAGGGCAGCCCATTTCAATGCAAATCACTCTCTCTGTGAAGAACTTCCTCCTAATATCCAGCCTATACCTCCCCTGGCACAGCTTGAGACTCTGTCTCCTCATTCTGTTGCTGGTTGCCTGGGAGAAGAGACCAACCCTAGCTGACTATAACCTCCCTTCAGGTAGTTGTAGACAGCAACGAGGTTATCCCTGAGCCTCCTCTTCTCCAGGCTAAACACTCCCAGCTCCCTCAGCCTTTCATCATAGGGATGTGCTCCAGGCCCCTCACTGGCTTTGATTGTGCCCATCTTTAGCTTCTGGAGATAAATAAAATGTTTCTCTTGAAAATATTCCATGACACTGTTTCAGAATTCTGCATGCTGTTCTTTAAAGTACCTTATGCTAGCCCTTGTGAAGTGGCTACTGAAAGATGTAGAGCAACTAGCACTTTAGGTGTCCTTCATCCTTAAAAATGCCATAGACAGGCTTGTCCTTGGTGATAACATTTTAGTACAGTCATGCTTCTCTTTATTTTTTTCCAGAAAACATCCCAGAGAAGTGGACCCCAGAGGTGAAGCATTTCTGCCCCAACGTGCCTATCATCTTGGTAGGAAACAAGAAGGACCTGAGGAATGACGAGCACACAAGACGAGAGCTGGCCAAAATGAAGCAGGCAGGTTCTTTTTCTTACAGTGTTAGGAGAAATGAAGAAAGTCTAGCAGTGGTTGTACCAGAGCATTAAATGAGCATCCACAGCTTGCTGCCAGCTTCCTATGGGCTGCATAATGAGCACTTACCCTTGGCAGAAAGCAGAAAGTACATATTACCTTTAATTGAGTGTTTCTCATTTCACATTTGGAGATTTCTCTTTTAGAAACAGGCATTCTTAACAGTGAAAATGGTTGTGTTGAGTAACCAGCAGTCAGCAGCTCTGCCTGATGGAGAACCTGAGGTAGAAGGTAGAAAGGAATTGACTAGGGGAGACACATCAAGTGCAAGCTCTGTTGAGCTGTGCTTTGTCTTGTGTTAAGGTAACAGATTTATTGGTCGATGGCTTGAGGTGATAAGCACAGATGCTGTAGCTTATTCCTGAGCCTATCACTTGGTTTCATTTTTAGATTGAGTCTGAAACCTCTCCAGCTTGGGTATGTGGCAGCAGATAGCCTGCTCTGTCCTGGAATTTTTGCTCCCGTTGCATAGCGTTTGGGTTGATACAGAGACTGAGGGAGGGAAATAATTACTCTGGGGATTTATTCATAGGTTTTTGGCAAAAAGAGTTGCATAAATGTTTCCTCAGAAATAAGCAATTGTTTGCTCAAATTTCAAAAGGTCTTGTAGCCTTCAAGTTCAGAGGCACTAGAAAACTGTCCTCAAGCAGTAGCACAGCATGCAAGCATACCCTGTCTGGGCTGCATGCTGCATCCTGACAAAAATAACAGATTGTATTTTAAATCTACATTTATCATCTGAAGGATCACTCTCAATGGAGCAATTAATTATTAACTAACTGGTGAATTCTGTGCACTTAAGCCAAAAATTCTTTTGCCTCTGGGAATCTGGGTAGGAGAAGGGAAGATTGGTGTGTGCCAGTGTGGCTTTGGGTTGTTCTCATCTGTTGCCCTTTGCCCTTACAGGAGCCTGTCAAACCCGAAGAAGGAAGAGATATGGCAAACCGCATCGGTGCTTTTGGGTACATGGAGTGTTCGGCAAAGACCAAAGACGGTGTGAGGGAGGTTTTTGAAATGGCCACTAGAGCTGCTTTGCAAGCCCGGCGTGGCAAGAAAAAGTCCGGGTGCCTTCTCTTATAAAGTGTGGCCAGAGGAAGATGGCCAAAGCAGCACCCTGCACTTGAGTAATTTTGAAGTGCTGTTTATTAATCTTAGTGTATGATTACTGGCCTTTTTCATTATCTATAATTTACTTAAGAGATTTAAAAATCGAGTCATCTTGCTACCAGTATTTAGAAGCCAACCATGATTTTTATAACAATCTGCATCAAATTCATCTGTGCACCCAAGGTTAACCTCAACATTCCTCTAACAAACCTTTTCTGCACTCACAGGATATGCCAGGCGCTAATTGAAGACAATTCTCTATCTCCTTTCTTCTCTGTAGAAAGAGAAAAAGCTGTCAGCAGAGGATTGGTCTGTAACTACTTTATAACTAACGTCCTATTCTAATTGAGTACAACAGTTACATGGCTGTATGTGGAATCAAGTGTAGCTTCAGTGCTATCACATTTAGGAAGATCTGATTTTCATGGCTCAGTGGTGTAAAACATTAGTTTGAAAAATGTGATCACTCTGAAATGACCAAGTCCCATTCAGCTAAGGAAAAGTGAGGGTTCTGTGGTTTCATGTTAGTTACTTTTTAGTTACTGTGTAATTAGTGCCAGTTTAAATGTATGTTACCAAAAATAAATCTATTTACCCCAGCTTAGATGTAGTATTTTTTGTATAATTGGATTTCCTAATACTGTTACTTGTAACCTCTGCGTTAAGGTGTTCTGGGTTTTTTAAGAAACTGTATTTGAAAATAAAGTCCGATGGAAAGCAGCTGATCCTCTTCCCATGTTCATTTGTAAGAGTCTGACCCATTTGAATGATTTGAGTGGTCTGCACACCCAGGAGGAGTTTTTTCCATGACGTGCCGTAGGGATAAGAAAAGACAGCCTGCTCACACTCAAAGCTTCTGAACTGTTCAGTTGCCTTAAGTTCATTGCTGGACCCAGTTTCAAAAGTTAAAAAAGAAAAAAAAAAAAAGAAACTTTTTGTGTAAGTTTGGTTACCATGTAGTGATCAGACTCCTAACCTGTGAACTTCTTGCTGTTCTGCAGCCAACTAAACTCTTTCTGTATTTTCATTTTTCCAACAACTAATAGAATAAAGGCAGTTTTCTAAGCTCCCGGTATCCTGGTGTCTGTATTCCTCACTGGGTTTTTGGCCCAGCATCTGACAGTCTCAATCAGAAATGCCGTTTTTGATACAGCTGTGCTAGGACTTACTGAGCAGCTCTAAGGGCTTTAATACTTATTTTTGTTTAGCAGCAAGTGGTACCCATCCACTGCTTGCAGCAGAATAGAGGTGGAATCCTTTGCCCTGTCTGACCCTCGGCAAGACTTCCCAGCAGCTTCTTTTGATAGTCAAACCAGATGAGAGTGTATCAGCTGAGTTGAATTTGCTGGTGTTGAGCAAGGGAACAGAGGAGCAGGAGGAGGCTACGTAGGAGGGGAGAGTAGGAAGAAGAGAGGAGAAGACAGCAGCGTTGCTGTGGAAGCATGTGATGGTACAGGGCGTGCTGCTCTGAGCTGCCGTGTACCCCATGTGCAGCACTGGCGCACATGTGAGACCGCACAGCAGCCCATTTCCTGTTCTTCTGAGGGCTGCCTTCAAGCACTGCAACAGGAGCTGGGCTCAGGCCGTTGTGCTGCGCCCACACTGGAGAGCAGATTATGCTTCTGGCCGAGAATAGCAAACAGCAGCATGCATCCCCCACACCTGCGCTGGTATTTACTGAGGCTGTTGGAGAGCCCAGGGCTTCTGCCTGCGGGGCCAGGCAGTTGCTGCTGACAGTCCGTGTAAGTGAACTGCCAGCTGCCTCTGAGTGGTGGCCTCGGAAATGCCAATGTCACTGCTTTTTTTATTTTTAAAAAAGGTGTTCCCGATTCCTTTTCCTACAAGAAGGGAGAAACGCCTGTGGCTGTGGGAGTGTCCCGTATGTCTGGTCCTTGTCCTCCGTCTGCAGCCACGGGCACCCTGGAGCGAAGCATCTGGCCAGCCTGGTGGTGGCACCCACTCCACTCCTTCCTCTTCTGGGTGCCTGCCCTCCACCCACATGGGGTGATGGGATTGAACGGAGCAGGAAGTTCCCAGCTGGGGGACTGCCCAGGAGGATGTCCCGTTAACAGGCTTTCTCACTTCTCTACAGTTCTCCTTTTTTTTTAAGTTTTTATTGTTGGGCGGTTTGCGTAGTGGTTACAGTTGTGCAAAGCTGGAGTTTTTCAGTCTTGCAGAGCCACTGGGTTGCAGTTCTTTTTTCAGCTGCCCTTTAGGGGCTTTGAGTAAGATCTGCTTGTTTTTCAGACCCAGGTTGTGGGTTTTGTATCTGTTGATAAACTAGAAGTGAGTAACTTGTTATCCCTATTTTAATCTAAGGTCTTGTTAACTTACAGCACTACCTTCCCATTTCCTCTGCTTTGTCCACCAGTTGGCATTAGGTTTGCATTCCTGACCTGCCTTTCTCCAAGTTCAGATGTGTTGCTAAGTCAGTGTCTCCTGTGTATGACCAGAAGCTGCAGTTCGTCCAGCTTGTCATTTGCATCAGAGCAGAACCCTGCTTAAGAGCACGTGGTTGTGAAGTTAATCTGTCCTTGGCCTTTCTGTCTTTGAGAGATGCAGCCTGTCTCTCTTTGGGTTTCTGTCACATCTGTCACCTCTGGAAGCCTCTTTTGTTCTGGATTAAAATCGGGACACAGACAGACCAGACTGGGGAAATATGTGCTTGGCACCTGTGGAGAAATCCTCTCAGGCAAGGAGCTGTGGAAGAGGCAAGGGAAAAGCTAAGAGCCAAGTGCCAACCCCCTGGCCAGGGGAAGGAGATGTGTACAGGAGGCCAGAAGGTATGTTTCACAACCTTTGCAATTACTTTGCAACCTTCCAGCCTCCTAGGATAACTGTCACTTGTCACAGATCTCAAAAGGGGTCCTCCAAGTCCATCTTGTCCCTCAGGAGTTCTGGACACTCCTTTGGATACAAGTCCAGCTGGTTCCACAGAACTTGTCCAGGCACAGGGTGTAGCTCTAAGCAAACAAGGAAGTTGAACTCAGTTTCCTTAGAACTCACTTAGCAAGGAAAGGAAAGCCCTAACCTGTGCTTATCTGAAAGTGACAATGAACCAAAAGTAACCTCCTGCTTCAGATGAAATCCCCAGGTCCAGTCTAAGGATTGAAGGTGCCAGTCTATGAACAAACATCATAAGCAGCAGTGAGATGCCTCTGTGGTACTGCCCTAGAGGTCACCCCTGAAGAGAAATTCCTCTTCTTCAAATCACTGTGCCTGAGAGGCAGGTGAAGAGTCTGTGTGGACTCAAAGCATGGGTCACATGCCTCTGCTCATCAGCCATCTCCCACCTGCTCTGATCTCTCTCAGGACATTTGTCATGGCTTCTGATATCCATGCTGAAACACTGCAAAAACTGGGGCTGCTCAAAGATGGAAGATAATCAGGTGAGTCCCCAAAACACATCAGAGCCAAGAACTATTCCAGTTCTCAGTCACAGGGCAAGGTCCCAAAACTGGCCCAAAGTAAACCCCCTGGATCTTGCAGTCACCTGGGACCTCAGAGCAGAGATGAAGCATGATATGGTGGCCTGTCAGTGACAGCTGGTGTTCGTGGTAAGTCCCCACTGCCGAGAATGACAGATAACAGCCATGGAAGGGGCCTTGAGCACATCCCCCCACTCGCAGAGGCCCAGTCTGCCTTGGCTGGGGGCCAGCACTGATAAGCAGCTGTCTGACCTTGGGGCTGTTGTGAATGGAGCTCACTCGGCACAAACACTAGCTGGAGCCTCCACAGGGGCTCCCTGCTTCCCTGGGGAGCCATGCTGAAACTGAGGCCCCCTTGGTCCTATCCATCGGCATCACTTCAAGGACCAGTCCTGCCGCAGATTATGCTCTGGAGGACAGTGATGTTACAGCACGAAGAGCCGTGGGGGAGCGGCTGGGCCATGCTGCCTGCAGTGGATGCAGGCTGCAGTCAGCGTAGCCCAGATAGGTCTGCCCTGGGATCCATGAGGAGAAAAGCAGTTGCTAGCGAATGATTTAAAACTCTCTCAACCGGACCAAAGCAAGGGAAGAAACAGGAAAGTCAGAGATGGAGAAAATGAATAACTGCAGTAAAGGCAGTCTTTACCAGCCTCAGCAAGGAGAAAAAATTATAAAAGGAGATTGAAGGCGCCTGTTCTCCTCCTGGTATAAAAAAGGTGCTTCCCTAAAGCCACTCCCGGTGGCAGTGGTGTTTCAGGAGGATGCTGCAGTCCAGGTGCTGCCTTGTGCCACCTCAAAGGTTTCAGCTCCTGGGACCACTTTGCTGATTTACTCCAGGAGGTCTGAGAATCGGCGACGTTTCCCCGTGTATTACCCGCGGGGTACATACCACCCGACTCCGAGCTTTAACTGCTCAGAGTCTTTCCGTGAGGACTGGGAAAATGGCCGTGGCACCGCTGAGCACGGCTCCTGGAGGGAGTCTCCGTGCCCCCAAAGGAGGCGGGAGGGAGCACGGGGGCAGGCAGCGAGGGAGAGATGAGGGCGGCGGGGGCGCGGCTGGGCGGGGCGAGGCGGCGGGCAGAGGGGAGCGGCCCCGGCCCGCCCAGCAGTGCTGGCCATGGCGGCGTCAGGAGCGGCGGTGCTGTGGGGTCTGTCGGCGCGGCGGCTGGGGGCGGGGGAGCCGCTGCAGCTGGGCGCGCTGCGGGGCAAGGTGCTGCTGGTGGTCAATGTGGCGTCGCTCTGAGGCACCACCACGCGCGACTTCCTGCAGCTCAACGAGCTGCAGCAGCGCTACGGGCCCCGCGGGCTCGAGGTCCTCGGCTTCCCCTGCAACCAGTTCGGGCACCAGGTATGAGGGGTGGCCCGGCTGCAGGGCCCGGGGCCGCGGGACGAGCCGCCCGGCCCGGCTCGGCGCTGACGGGCTCTGCTCGGGGCGGCCTTGTCTTTGTTTTTCTAGGAAAATGCTACGAACGAGGAGATCCTGCTGTCGCTGCAGCACGTTCGTCCCGGTAACGGGTACAAGCCCAATTTCACCATGTTCGAGAAGTGCGAGGTGAACGGGAAGAACGCGCACCCTCTCTTCACCTTCCTGAAAGAAGCGCTGCCCTTCCCGCACGACGACCCCTCCTCGCTGATGACCAACCCGCAGTACATCATTTGGTCCCCGGTGTGCCGCAACGACATCTCCTGGAACTTTGAGAAGTTCCTCATCGGCCCCGACGGCGTGCCCTTCAAGCGCTACAGCCGGCATTTCGAAACCATCAAGATACAGGATGATATTGAATTGCTTCTGCAGAAGGTCTCCCAGAAGGCTTCCCAATAAAGTGGGGTGCTAGCCTTCACTGCAGAATGCCTTTGCTTCCAGCTCAGCTTGTGCTCCTGTCTGGCTCTCTTGCAGGAGGCTGCTGCTCTGGCAGAAAACCCAATGTCTTGTGCAGGTTTTGCTTATGATGGTGTGTCTTCCAAATTCTTGAAGCACACCTGATGTTTTCAAAAGTTGTATGTGAATGTTTGGGATACTATGCTGGGGGGAAGCAGCCGTGAGGCTCAGTAGCTTATTGTGATTCTCTGAATTAAAAAAATTGTTACTTTATTTAAGACTTTGGCTTGATAAGTGGGGCAAATTGGGTGAAATATGGTGGCCACGTTACCCATACTTCAGCTGATGTGGGTGGTCAAGGGGCTGACTCAGACCACTCAAGCATTATGGTGCAGTTAGTCTGAAGTCTGAATGCAGACCTAGGGCAGTGTGATGGGCAAAGAGCATTTCTGTGCTCTGCAAACTAAGTGCCATGTCCTACACAATGTGTAACAGCCTTGGCAGAGCAGGAGGAAAGCACAGGCCAGGAATACCTTGTCAGCCTCACTTTTAGGCTTGTCTGCAGAGAAAAGACACGGTGGCATGTGGCCAGGGTGTGACTTTACACTAGCTGATGAACTTCCAACTTGGCTACCAACAACAGGCTGCATTCAGGCAGATAGGTGGATGATTCTGCA
The DNA here is from genome assembly GCA_013396835.1 of Psilopogon haemacephalus. Classification (NCBI taxonomy): domain Eukaryota; kingdom Metazoa; phylum Chordata; class Aves; order Piciformes; family Megalaimidae; genus Psilopogon; species Psilopogon haemacephalus. The sequence goes on along the minus strand of VWZI01023917.1, from coordinate 1,945,831 downwards.
CGGCTATGATCATGCTGGCAGAGGGCTTGGAGGGGAAGATCCCACTGGCCAAAGCCCATCTTGTTATCTGGTCTCTGCCAGCAGATGCCTGAGGGGACCTGGAGCAGAAGCTGCACCTGCTGTCCTTCCCCCTGTCCCAGAACCACTGTCCCCTCAGTGGCTTAGATGTCTCCTGGCTCTGTCCTATTTTGCACTGGTGCCAGCCTAACACAGATCTCCACATACTCACCCAGTCTACGTGAAACCTGTATCACCTTTGCCCAACCCTAGTGCTTGGCCATGCAGGGGATCTCATAAACAACAGTTCCATGGTGTCCCAGAGCAGAACACCAGCCTATTCAACCATTTCTTCCATGGAAATTGTGTCTTGCCTCAGAATGTCTTTGTTGCCCTTTGGGCACAGGAATCACAGGTGAGAAAGTGCAGGTACACCAGAGTTCAGGCAGTTGACTTCTGCCAACCATATAGCTGACAGGTATTTAATGGAATTCTTAACAATAATCCTGACAAATTCCTGCATGGTAATACTGGGTTTACAGGCTGTTGCTGAATGGCTGGGAAACTGCAAGCCTGTGCCAAATTTCACCTGCCATCCTTCTGCCCAGTGCCTCTGGTCCTTCTGCAGGTAAATTTTCACTACTCAAATGGCTCTGAACACATTTTCATTACAACCCACTCCTCACAAGGCACTTGGTGCTGGAATAAGGGGTACACTAGAAACTTGGGCTTTCAAGGGGAAGGCATAGCACTTACAAGCAGTAGTGCACTGTTTTCATAATTAAAGGCACTTGGGATTTGAGGTCTTGGGGATTACTTCTTGTTCATAGTTTCTCATCTCACCAGTTCATTGGCTGCTTTGCTACTGTACCTACATTCAAAGTCTGCTCCAGGCTGAGGAGAGACCCTGAGGCAAAACCTACAGCAGACTCCACCCTGCTTGCTGCTGCCCCTGAGTCATCGAGCTTTGAACTCGGATTGCACAATCCCCCAACGGACTATTTCTTAACTTCCAGTACAGTTTCACAGGAAAAAAAAAACAAAAAACCCCAGGATGTTTTCAGTAGCTATTTCAGCTTTGGAGCTATTTCAGCTTTTGCAGCTTAATTGGGGGAATATTTTTTCAGTTACATCTACTTCCCTCATAATGAAGTATGCTGAAATAAAGGAAGAGTGCAGGAGATCATGGGCACCAGGAACTCACTGCACTGGAAAACCTTTCTTGCCATGAGCTGTGGCACTTCTTCATTCCTGACTCACCAAATTTGAGCTGTTTGCAAGGGACTTGCCTTGCTTTGCCTGTTCCCACTGAGTACTGCCGCCACGGGGAGCAGATCCCAACACCTGTTGCTGGCAGCCCTGCCAAAAAGGGTCTCTTGCCAAGTCAAGGGCACTTTACACTGTGTTTTGCAGTGCTGGTGCCCAAGGGACTTATTTACCTGTTGGCTCATGGGGCTGTGCCTAACAGAAAAATAAAGCATCAACTCCAGAAACATATACAGCCCTGCCAGCAGAAGTACAACGATTTGGTTACAGGACAAAAATTAGCCATGCTGGCAGGAAAATGAATGATCCCAGTGTAAGCACACCAGCAGGAATCCCACGGCAAAGGTAAAAACCTTCCTGCCTTATTATTCCTGGTCTCCCTTGAGCACTCTCCAGCGCAGCTGGCTTCTGGGGTGAAGTAGGCTGGAACCTTGTGGTGGCAGGGAGCCCATCAGAAAAGCACAGCCTCTATGTGGGCACTCACACCTAAACCTTATTTGGTGTTGTGATCAGAGGGGATGGAGATATTTCACTGCAGGTAGAAGCTCTGTGCTGAGGGCAGACCAGGTGATTCCTTAAGGACTACAAAATGGCCCAGTTCTATTTTTGTAACTTCAGAGAAAAAGACTGACTCAATAGGAAACCTTAACATAAACATGACTGTGTTAGTACCCTTGGATGCTTGAGGACCATAGTCCTTTCAACATTTCATCATGTCTGTTACATCTATGCTCCCACACTAATTTTTTCTACTTCTACAATTGAATTCACACAGCTAAGCCCTTTGTTAGTGTTTACTTTGTTTGCCTATCCTACATAAAAGTCTCCCTTCAAGAGAATGTTTGGGCCTACTTCTCTTCCCTCCCAGTGATTACCTCCACCCCTTAACTGCCAATAATTGCCATCGACTTCATAAATCTTCAAACGAGTTCAGGTATTTGAAGCTGTTGGGAGTGTTAATTAGCTGCAAGGGACCCTTCCAGATTCCCTAGTGTTCTGTCCTTCGAATCCTTGCACATCTCCTGAAAATGTGACTGCTGATGTGTGGTACTCAGGAACATCTACTCGACAGAAATGCTGTCAAGTGGAGCCTAAGGCCTTTATTACTCAGTCTGTTAAACGTTCTTTCTGCTATTAAGATAGTCACAGGTTCTGCTCATTGCTACGGTAAGGCAGGTAGGAAAAACCTGCCTCCAGCTGGGTGGTAGCTGAAAGGGCTTTGTTCCTCCAGTGCCAGTCCCACACTGAGCAGCCACTAGGTCCAGCTGGAGACAAGGGCAGGAAGCGGAATGGCTGAAAGCGCTGGAGGAGATAGAACAGAGACATTCCTATCTACGGTAAAACTATAATAATGTAATTTCCTAGTATTGAATCAGAACACTCTGAATGAAACCCATTTTTTTACAGTGCTATTAGGACTAGGTAATTAATTAGCAGAGCGAGGTCAGCCACATAAGCACTACCTTGGACTAGCTGACTCATTTCAAAAACACACCCAGTCTTGACCTCACAGGGGTGTTGGTTTATTGAAGCCCAAAAGGGGCCCTCCGCTTTGAGAAAATGTTTTTTTTCCCACTATTAATTCTAGGTACTTGCCTTGCTGTCAGCAACAACAACAAAAAAAAGGTAAAAGCCTTTCAGCCTAGCTGAAGGTGTCAGGAGGCAGAGCTCTTTGCCCACCGTTGCTGCCACAAAAGCGCTCCCCTGCACAGGGCAGTCATGGACCCAGCACATCCCTCCCTCTGTCGATCTTCTTCTGTCAGGTAAAAGGATTTATTTTGTCTGTCAGTTTAAAGTACATTTCTATGTCTCTGAATCGTCATCTGAATCCTTCCCAATTTTCCCACTCCTCAAGAAGAGGCTCCCTACACAGCACAAGCCATGCTAATAGAGAGACAAGCGTCCACATCATTTCTTGAGAGGCTCTATCTACAGAAGACTCCTGACCGGTGCCCAAACAAATCCCCAGCTGCGCTGGCCTCTCCTTCCCTAGTGAACGCCCTAACCCACGGCCACGACCGCCCGGGGCGGGACGGCGCAGGCCCACAGACTGCGGCTGCAAGATGGCGGCTGCGGCCATGACGATCCCGCCACAAGCCTCGCCCCTGCGCGCGGCCTCGCCCCTCCCGTCAGAGGGCGCGCGGGCGGGCCGGAGGCGCGCGGCAGGCCCACTCAAGGCGCATGCGCACGCGGGCCGACATCCGGCCGCGCCGGGGCTCGCGTACGGCCATGGCAGCGGCCGAAGGCGGCGGCGATGGCGGAGCGCGGCCGGACGCGGCGGTGCAGCGGGCCGAGCTGGAACCGCTGTTGGCCACGGCCCTTAGGCCGGGAGAGTCCTGGTGAGCGCAGCCAGCCGCTTTTCTTCTCCCGTCCCCTTTCCCTCAGGGTGGCGGGGCCTGTGGGAATGAGCCGGGCCGGGCCGGGCCGTCTCTGAGGGGCCTGCGCCGCCCGCTGTCGTGTTTCAGGTACCTGGTGGAGAGCCGTTGGTTCAAACAGTGGAAGAAGTATGTGGGCTTCGACAGCTGGGACGTCTTCGGCGCGGGCGATCCCAGCCTCTTCCCTGGGCCTATCGACAACTCGGGTCTGTTCGGAGGTAAGTGCTGCCTGGCGGCGTTGGGCCGCGGGGGAGTACGGCCTGGATCATGGGGGCCTTGGTGTTCGGGTCGCAGCCCGGCTGCGGGTAACTCACTCCCCAGCGCAAGCGCAATCGTCCTCTTGTGCCACTTTCGTTTTTGGAGCCGTGTGTTCTGGGAGGATCCAGTGGCTGTCACGCTTTTGTAAATAAGGAGCTTGTTGCGGTTTCTGCACACCCGTGGGAGAAGTGGTATTTCTTTTTGTTGTGGTGGTCCTGTGTACGTATCGAGAAGAAACTGTGATGTTTAATGCCATGCCTTCTGACGTCTGTCTGCCTTTTAGATCCAGAAACTCAGACTTTAAAAGAACATCTCATTGACGAGTTGGATTATGTATTGGTTCCCACCGAAGCCTGGGATAAACTAGTAACGTGGTACGGCTGCATAGATGGACAGCAGCCTATTGTCAGAAAAGTAAGTATGGGTGTGAATCAAGTTCTCTTCAACCTGGTTGCATTACCTGGTATAAACCAAACTTCCATGATGTTTGTTTTTATAAAATTGACTTAAGACAGAGAATCCTCGGCAGCTTTTTGAAGATCAGACTGAGAGGATTTTTTTGGTGTGTTTGGAAGAATGACCTTCCAGTGTTGACAATTAAAATGCCTGACTCCTAAGTGATTATCATTTGGTGATTTGTATGGGATGACTATCTTGAACTTTGTTCTAGTTAAGATTTTACATTGTGATTGTTTGGAGTGGGGTCATGCTTTCTTGTTACATGATTCAGTTTGTGCTTTGTTGAAAAATGCAAGTTGTAAATCAAGCCTATCAACCTTCTGGGACAGAATGAGACTACCTTTCAGTACAGATGACTTAGTTACTGCTAGTTCAAGGCAATTCTTTTTTTTTCCTTCCAAAATTCAGTGATTCTGCAATCATTGGAAGATACATATTTGTGATTTTGTTCATTTGGCAAATGCATTCATGAATGCTCAGTATATAACCTCCTCTGGAAGGTGAGGTTCACAAATTGTTTCTTTTGAAATGTGTCAGACACCTACCTGTTCATGGCTTTTTTTTTCAGTCTTAAGTTTTTGCACTTATTAGGCTGAACACAGCCAGTCTGGGGTTCATAAAGACTGATCGCTACACCAGATGAGTAGTGCTGGTATACTGTACAGGATTAATATTGCTTAAATCTGGGGCCCTCAACACAAGAAGGGCATGAAACTGATGGAGTGAGGCTAGGGGAGGGCCACAAAAATGGTCAATAGGTTGAAACACATTTCCCACAATGACAGTCTGACAGAGCTGAGGCTGCTTGTTAAGAAGAGAAGACTCTGGGGAGACCTTAAAGCAGCCTACCAGTACCTAAAGGGGGACTACTAGAAGGCTGGGCAGGCATCGTTTACAAGAACAGATGAAGGGTCAATGATTTTAAACTAGAGAAAGGTAGATTTAGATTGGATGTTAGGAAAAAGTTCTGGACTATGAAAGTGGCAGAACACTGGAACAGGTTGCCCAGGAAGAGGTGGTGGAGGTCCTGTCTCTAGAGACATTTAAGGTCAGACTTAATGGGGTTCTGAGCAACCTGATCTTGCTGGAAATGCCCCTGCTTACTGGAGGAAGGTTGGACTAGATGACCCTTAAAGGTCGCTTCCAACCCAATGCATTCTGTGATTCTATAAGTAAGGGTTATGGTAAGGGTTGCTTCAGGGTGTGCAAATTCAGGGACGTGTGGCACCAGAATGGCAAAAGGAAGTAAGATCTGTGTCTTGCAGGCCAATTCAGGCTGCTCACTGGTACTGGAATGTTGCCGTTCGGTGTGGGCTAGAACTGACATCTTCAGAAAGTTCAAATGATTCCAAGTTCATGGCTCTGCGTTCAGTGCTGAAAGGCAGAGCTGTCGTCCAGTTGGGCCTAAAGTGAGGGAAGTGAGAAAGAAATGCAGCATATAAAGGAGATGTGGTTTTAGTAGAAACACGTAATTTCTTGGGGAGTACTGAGAAGGAAAACTGGAACTATTACTGATTGGTGCCTTTCTCAGTGAGGAAGCTTTTGTCATGAACCAGGTAACCACTTTTGACTAACCTGATGTGTTATTAGAGACTTCCTTTCCTGAAAAATTGGGAAGTTGGACAAGGTTTGAAAGTTATTGAGGAAATACTTAGGAGACAGGCTTGATTGTAGGACCCTCCTTTCCATGGGGTGTGGGATGCCACCATTCAACACTAAGTACTGAGGGCTAGAGCTTGGAGCTAGTGCTGTTTTACAGACATAAGTTACTGTTGTCCAGTTAGGAGTCAGTGTTTTTAGTTTTGAGTCAATATGAGAGTGCTGGGCTCTGTTGTTTATTGTTAATCTGGTAACTAAAGTGGATTTTTACTTTTAGAAGTTGAAATACAGCAGAATAGTAGTTTGTGGGATGTTACAGCCTCTTACAAAAGACAAAGTGGAAGGTCAGTGGAACACACGAACTATAGAACTGCACCTCAATAGAAAGTGGTCAGTATTTGGCCACAGTATTTTCCAGATAGTGTTTGAAGTAAAGCACTTGATCTTCTAGTCCTTGAATGGTTTAATCCTTTTCGTAAGGCTGGATCAACTGTAATTCATTCTTCAAAATATCCATAAAAATAGGATTTCTAAAGCAATTTTCAGGCATGTTTGTAATTTTACAAGCTGGTATTTTAATTTCTGTGTGTCTGATGGTCAGAGACAATTTCAGGAGGATTAGATTAGATTTGTGGTTCAGGTTTCTTTTGAACTATATTTTCAGGCAGTCTTTTACAGAGTCTCACTGCGAAATGTATTAATGTGCAGAATAGGGAAGAGCATGATTCTGCAGCATCTGAATGTGTTTTGTGCTCAGATTGCTGTCCAACAGGGTGACCATTTTACTTTGGCACAGAATGAGCTAGCTGATCTGACACTATTTAAAAGGCATCTGCAGGTTATTAGAGACTTGTCTTGCCATTCATCTGTCCTAACGGACATGGTGATCTGATGAGAAACTGCTTGGGAAGAATTCTTTCATTTATAATGCCAGTTTGTGTTTGTTTGTTTCTAACTATAGTATCCTGGAGAATGAGAAGTCCCACTGAATGAAATCCTCCTGAAAAAGAGCTGGAGAACTTGTGCATCAGTTCTTTTGCATTCTTAAAAAAAAAAAAAAAGTATAATTTGCCTTTCAAGAAGCTGTTCAAACAGGGAGTTTTAGTTTCTCTTTCTGTTGTAACAGTGAAATACTGAATATCTTTCCAGATGTATTTGTTAATTATTTACCTTTAAAGCACCTTGTATATCTAATACAACGCTATAAAAACTTAGAAGAGGGAAACAATTTAGCCAGATTTTCACAATAAGTCCTAATGATTTGTTTTTTCCCAAAGCTGAGTGAATATATATATTTTTTTCCATGTAAAATAATGTAGAGTATGTGAATAGAACAGATTATTCTAGTTGGCAGTTGTCTACCACAGTCATCTAATCCAACTGCCTGACCACTTCAGGGCTGATTATTAAGGACAGTGTCCAAAGGTCTCTTACACACTGTTACTCTTAAAAATTATTCAGTAGAGAAGATCTCAATTTCATAGGTTTTATAATTGCAAAGAATTGAGGTGTGGGGTGTTTGTTTTTGGTTTTGTTTTGTTTTTTTTTTCCCTTTGGTCCCACTTTTTTTGTTTCCTTCCTGTTACATCACAGTTCTCTTGTAAGTGGTGCCTGAGATATACGCTTCTTTATGGTATCATGTGTCTTATAATGTATAGGTGAGGATTGTTTTCTAATCTTACAGAATAGCTTTATAAAAATATGCTGGCGGCTTGTGGATGGGTAGGTATATTTACTAGGCTGTTCTCTCAAATGTGAAATTGATCTGAAAATGACTCTGAAATAAAGCTGTGTCATCAAAATGAGTTCTGACATAGCTGTCTGTTTTTCAGGGAGAGAGTGATGAGACAGACTAAGCAGAAAAATAATTAGTGCTTTGCTTACTGTCTCTTAATAGAAATGATTTTGCTCAGTCATTCGAAGCTTGCTTGTTTATGTTTTTTTTTAAATGTAAACTTTAGTCAAAGACTGGAGACAGAAGACAATTTTTTTTTCTCTAAAATGCTCTGTGATCTGCTGTTTTTCATGGGTGATTAGCTGGCACTATCAGTTCAGTTGTTGACTTATTAAATTTTGGACTGTGGATGGAAAGCATGGAGATTTCTTAACATTTTGAAAATAAAACCCCCAAGAGAAACTGACAGGTTGCGACTGCACTTGAACCTGACAGCAACTCAATATTCAGTTTATGGCATGACTTGCAAGACCACTAAAGACTTAAAAAAAATTAGGCAAGTGTCCCCTGCAGAAGACTGCTGAGAGTTGTAACTTTTGTGTTTTGTGTATCACATCTGCCTTTTCTTTGCAGGTAGTGGAATATGGTTTGTTCGTGAAGCACTATAAAGTTGAAGTTTATCTTCTTGAGCTGAAGCTGTGTGAGAGCAGCAATCCTGACAATTTAGTTAGCTGGCACTTTAGCAAAGCAGATACTGTTGGTAAGTATCTGATATGTGAAGTTGTGCTCTGATACTACCTCGGGAGATTTTGTGCCCTTCGCAATAACGGCAGTGTTGATCAACTGGATCAGCTCTAGTGGGTACCAATAGTACAGTTGGAGTGTGTGAGAAGCTGAGGGAGCTGTGTTCAGTCTGAAGCAGAGAAGGCTTTGAGGGGCCCCTCACAGTACCTGTGAGGAGTTTACTGAGAACATGGAGTCAGGCTATTCATTGAGTTACAAAGCAAGAAAACAAATAGCAATCATAAATTGAAATAGGACAGATTCCTACTGAATGTAATGGAAACATTTTCCCTATTAGGACAGCTGGATGTTTTATCAGGGCCCAAAGGGCAAGTTTTGAACATTTGTTTGGCTAAGTCTAAGCAGCCTGATCTGAACTCAGTTTTGACCCTACTTTAAGTGGTTGGACTAGGAACCTTTTGAGTTTCTTCCATCCACTGTGTTTCATCACACAACACAGGGAGCTGTGGTTAGGTTTGAGGAGCACTTTACCTGCTAACTCATGTCCTTAAGAAACATTCATGTCACTCATGTAAAGCAATTCATTCTCTTGTTCTCCTCCAGTTGTGTCTTCTTAGGATGTGAATATTTTAGACATCTTAATGGCTCTTCCTACATTTCTGTTCTTCCTGAAATTTGGCCTGTCTCTCTGTGTCTTTGCTATGTTGTCCCCTGTGAAAATGTTGCATATCAGCTGTCATTTATGTCCATAAAGATGCTTTTTTCAGTTTTCTGATGTGTGGCCTGACAATAGTAACTGAAACAATTTCCTCGTTGAACCTGTTTTCAAATGATGGCTACTTCATAGAAATTGGTCTTTGGACAGAAACTTCTCAATGGGTTCTGAATGTTATTGATTTAAGGACTTGAAAGGTAAATGCATGACTGAAACCAGACCTCTTCCTAGTTTCAGACTAAATATTAGACAAGTTATGTGAGCAGTAGTAGCTTCTATGAGACATCATCTACTCAAAGGGTCTTGAGGGATCTCCTTGCTGAATGTCTGGCTTGTCAGTTTTTTTTCCAAAACACTCAAGGAATTTTGGTGCTTGTGGGTTTTGTTTTTTTTTTTTTTAAATTTCTTTTTCTCCTGCACAGCTACCATCGAGAAAGAAATGAGGAAACTATTTAATATCCCATCTGAGAAGGAAACTAGGTTATGGAACAGGTATATGAGTAACACTTATGAGCAGCTCAGCAAGCTGGATAGCACAGTGCAAGATGCAGGGCTCTATCAGGGTCAGGTAAGGAGCTTACCTTACTTTGTTTACTTTGATTATTTATTTACTTTTAAGAGTATTCTCATCTAGTGCTTTCTCTGGTGCGTGGGGTGTTTTTTTTAATGTACCTTGAAAAAACACTGAAAATATGATTTGTTAAATACTTTGTAAAACGTGTACCAGTTCAGCAGATGTCTGTCCTTATTACCTGAACTCTCTTTCAGGTTGTTCTCATAGAAGTGAAAAATGAAGATGGCACCTGGCCTGGACAGCATTTTCTGGCAAAGTAAGCAAACAAGTGTGTTCTAATGGGTACTGCTGTGTTGTCAGGCTTGTTTGCTTGTTTTTAGTGATCATGTGTTCTCTGTGGAAGGCTGTTTATTGCTGGCTGTTGTGGATTTCTTTGTTTTGGGTATTCTGAAGGAGGGTGATAAAAATCTTGAATATAAATATTTTTTGGTGAGTCTGTTGCCAGGTTCTTGTCTTAGCAGCAGCCTTCTGATTTAAAGCCCATTTTAAATGGGTTGTGAAAGTTTAGGTTCCTACAGTGCTTAGGAGATGAAAGGGCTCTTTATGTTGAGTCAGTGTGCGTGTAAAGCTACCTCTGCAGACTGCACAATGAAAAAATAAATGTTTTTTACCATTGTGGAACAAAAGGTCTTTGAGTATATTTCTAAAGCTGCCAGTAGTGAATACTCGAGTTCTTTTAGTTCCTCCTTGAAAAGGCTATAGAGATAGCTTAACAAACCCACTGCTGTCCAAGACAACTAGAAGCCTCTTAATAATAATACAAAAATTTTATCTCTCTAATCTGTAATTTAGAGAAGAAATGAGTAAGGTGGGGGCTGATGAAATCATGCATAGGATGTCCCTGCTAACTGCAGGGAGGTTGGACTGGATGACCTTTGGAGGGCCCTTCCTACCCAAACTGTTCTATGACTCTATTCATAGAATTAATGGTATAAACAGCTACTCTTAACCAGCCATACCACAAAATAGTGAATTCTCATTATTTCAGAAGTTGCTTCCTTTCCCATGAGTAAGCCATCATATTTCATAATGATAAAAAGCCCCCACAATATTTCTGCACAATATAGCTAACTTGTAGAGCTGGCTGCCAAGTGATCTCACTTGAGATCAGGATGTTACTAGTGCTAAACTTGAAGAATTAATCAAATTGATCAGTGGAACCTGTTTTGAAACACTTGTGTGTTTCTGAGCTATACTGGGTAGATGTGTCAGGAGAATGTTCATGGGATTATGACCTTTTGTGGTGATTTGGCCCTAGCTGGGGGCAAGATGCCAACCAAAGTCACTCTATCACTCCCCTTCTTAAGTGGACAGGGAAGAGGGAAAATACAACTAAGCCCATGAGTCAAGAGAGAAGCATTCCTTCATCAGGATCAGGGGATGTAGTCTCGATGTAACTTCAGTTCTCCTCTGCCTGTAAGATCATTGATTGCCTCCTTGAATCTCTATGGCAGATACATCGACTGATTTCTTAGGTGACCCTTTCTTAGCTACTATCTTATCTCAGTTCATGCACATGAGCTCCCAGTTTAGAAGTAGGTTCACAATCCCGCTTCCTCATGTCCTCCTACACACAGGAAAAAACAGGGTGCTCCACATGGTGTGCACCTGGGACTTGGCTTCCCTTGGACTGGGTCAGGAGAGGACTCTCCTATTAATCGATTATAGGGACTTGTTGTCCTCCCATTGTTTCTTCTTCACTGTTGGGGCAATCATTGCAGTTATTGTTTGGGTTCCCATCTCAACCATGGTATCCTCAGATGAAATTTGGGTGCCTGTTTCAACCACAGCCCTTTGAGAGTACTGGACTGTGGCTTGATAAGCACAGGCCAGCCCCTGACATAGTGCTAGAAGTTGTTTGTTTTCATTGGGGTAGACAAGGCACTGTTCTCTCAAGTGGCGCGTCAGCTTACCAGGATTACTTACCTCTTCTGGGACAAAGTCCCAGGCTATGGGAGGTGATAAGCATCCTAGGAATCTGCCCAATTCCTTCCACACGCCCTGCTGCCCAAGGATGTTGCCTCAGGGCACACTGTCAGTATTTCTTCACCTGGAGACTGTCTTCTTTTATGCCATTAGGAGACCAGGTTCCACAAAGCCCTTAATATGCCAGTAACATTGATCAGCAGTATTAATGAGCTCACATAAGGGTGGAAAAGAACCTTGGGAGCCTGCATGATAAAACCCTGTACATCCATTTCTGACAGGGAGAGGGAGATGATAGCCCCCACAGCACAACAGGGGTGCCAGGGCCATAGCCATTATGTGTTTTGACGCATTCCTAAATGAAGTAAATATTTCAAAACAAAGCACCACTGCCAACATGCTCCATGACCTGAACAGGAGCTTGTAACTTTACTACAGCAGGTTTAAAGCAAAACAGCAGTTACCTTCATTTCTTATCCAATGCACCAAAAAAGGCTGTGGGTGGTTTGGCGTGGCTGTGGGGGCCAGATGCCCAACAAGGCTGCTCTATTGCTCCCCTTCTTAGATGAACAAGGGAGAAGGAAGAATACACCCAACAGCCTATGAGTAAAGATAGAAGCAGTTTAAAAGGATGAGAAGAAACAGCATGTGAGGAACTGAAAGCAAACATACTACTCTCTACTGCCTGGGAAGCAGGGCTCCAGTATGCATAGTTGTATCTCTGAAGGAACAATTCCATCAATGGATGGGCCCCACACTTCCTTCTATCCCTTAGCTTTTGTATCTGAGCTGGTGTTCTATGTCATGGAATACCCTTTTGATCAGCTGGCTTGTCCATGTCCTCTCTCAAGATTTTGCCCATCACTCAACCTACTGTTGCGGGGGAAAATGTTGGAAAAGCAGTGTTGGTGCTTGGCTCAGCATTAGCTGAAATCCCAGTTGCATCAAAACACAGCATGAGAAAAGATGCTCTGGGGAGAATTAACTCCATCTCAGCCAAACCCAATACACCTTTCTGTAAGAGTACAATGTGAAGAGCATCTAAACATTCATATCATGTCTGGGTTGACAGCATGAGGAAGGCATCTGTGCAAAAATCACAGCTGTGCAAAAAACAGTTCATAACCTTTTGTTTCCATGTGAAGCAAAGCTAAAAAGGAACCTTGCAGCATTCCCAGGCCTCAGTCTTTTTTGAGCAGCTAGTCTGACAGGTAAAGACTTCTGATAATCTCTAGTGATATTTGAATGAAAATCGTTGTTAGTATGCAGATGAATATTTTCTAATGACGTAGTAGAAATAAAGATTTGCTTATTGTAATGTAGAACTGGGAAATTGTTTGACTTAATGCTGATAATTGTGGCTGAAAGAATTGCACTAAGTCATACACCTAGGGCTATCTCTTCCTTTGTTCTTTGTCTTGCCTACCTATTTCCTTTGCCCTTATCTCTGTTAGTTAAGAAACTAAGCATGTATGTCTACATAACATCTTCCTTATACGCTTGAATGTGTTGGTTTAGCAAGTTCTGCTCTCTGGCTCTTGCGTCCTTTTTTAGTCTTGTAGGTTAAATGCAAGGTAACTGTTTAAAATGCTGTTAGGGAAGCCAGAGAGGAGAAGGGGAAGGGGAAACAGGACAATCCCTTTTCTTTAGGATGGACCTTGGCACATGGTGGTCAGCACACAAACTGCCGCTTACATGAGAAGGACCTTTTTAAGTGGTATGGGCAAAGGCTCAGCTCTCTCAGAAAAGAAGTTTGCTTTAAGATCTCTGGCTTGTAACAAGTCGTGGCAAACTAATTTTATGCCTTCCTATGCCAAAGGTGACTTTGTCCTGTAAGGTAGAAAGACTAGACTTCTTTCTGTGTTTGAAATGGAAGGAGGAAAAAGTTGGAACTCATTCTTCCATAGACATAATGGTAATGAAAGAAGATAATTAGCACTCAGTATTTTCCCGTTAGGTTCAGTGATGTTTTATATGGCATTTCACGGCTGTAGGCTACAGCTGGATAATCCTTGGAGTGTGTCTGAATTGTACTCATACTATTGAAAATATAGTAGAAGGTTGTGCTGCATCTGTGCAGGTGTGTCCAGTAGCCTGCCTTTTAGTGTGGGCAGTAGCAGATGCATGTAGGAGTAAAACAAGTTTCCTGTAAGAAGAGGGCACAGTTAACAATGCATCTGCTGTGGTGCACTCCTGTCTTCTGGTAGCCTGCATCTCAGACTCTTCCTGAGACAGCTGAGTCTAGATACTTGTGTTGAATATATGTTGATGGTCCAGGGGGACTTTTCTTTTGCTTCCTCTGTTGCATGTCATCACTCCTTGCCAAATGTGAGTGGGCTGGTGGCAGTCTAGACTGGATCATTGTTGTATGTTTTCTTTCTGGTGCTTTTTGAAGAGCTATTTCACAAAGCTTTAGGCCTATTTTAAGGGATTTATGACTAAAAAAGAAGTAATGAAGCTTTTTGGTTTTTTTGGTCCTTGTTACTTAATACATTCTTAGTGAATAAGCTAAATTCAACTTCTCTTCCTTGACTCATTGGTGTTGCTCCATATTAATGCATTTATGATGGCTCTGTGCTTCCCTTTCATATCAGTTATAATTGAGTCTGATGTTTACTTAGCTTCCTTCCCTTTTTTAGCTTATCTTCATATAATGCATAAATATTTAATACTCTGTAGTGTGTAAATTGGTGTTTGAATAGTCTCCAACTAGTTTTCATGTTTTATTGAGACTCTTGACTTTTTTCAAGATGCTCTTTTTTTAAGGGTGGTTTCATATTTAATTTAGTTCTGATTGCACTGCCTAAATTTTACTTCCCCAGGATGCTGAAACATAGCAAAACACAGAGCAAAGATTTCCTTGTAATTTAAGGTTGAATCTTTTTCATAAGTTGATCTAGGAGCAGCATGATTTTTTTTTCTCCATTCAGAGCAGGTATTCAATAAATAAGATTGATAAAGCTTTTCTATGTAATAAAAAAAAAAAGTTGCTTTTTAAAAGCATGTTAATTCAATTTCTAGGTATCTCAACCAAAAAAATTAAAGTGAGAGCATGCTCTATGATGTAGAGTGTGTTATGATCTGTTCAAAATTTCTTGTTTTGGCAAGATTTAATGTCCGTACTGCAGTGAAACGTTGCCAGCATTTTAAGGGGTCTGTGGGCTGGTAAGAGACTCCTAAAGCTTGTGTGTAGGGTTGAAATGCAGTTACTGGACTGGGACTTGGTTTGTTTTTCTGTGGGTGTACATGCATAGACATGCTGTGTTAATATTATATGTTGAAGACTTCAGATTAGTAAGTAAAGTGCAAACTCCTACAGACTCTGCATGTATAAAATCTGTGGGTGACTGTGGATCATTGAACCATGCAGAACTGGTGAGACATGAAGAGGGAAAGCATGCTCAGTCCAAAGAGTGTGAGCATCTTATCCTGTGCACTGATGAGGTGGTCAGGGTAGGTATACTGTGTTAATATTGCAGAAAGTAATTCTGTAGTAAAGGAGGTTTTTGTCTGTAGTGGAAAAGGGATGCTTTCTTTGAAGCTGAATATGCTATCAGAAGTGAGTGGAAGGCTCCACTAAGAGCATAGCTAAGGAGAAGTGAAACTATAACCCTGACGACCTTTTCTGTTCTGTGAGGCTAAGCAAGTCTGTAATGTTGATAAGTTGTATAAAAATAAATTTGGATATTTGAAGCTCTGAAGAATCTGAGTTTTCTAGCTGCATCTAGTTTCAGCAGGAACTGCAAATGCTCTGTACTGAGGTAACTCCAAAATTTAATCCTATCTCAGACAAAAATTTTGCTCCAATGTTCTGTTTCCTATCTGGTGAAGACCGTAGGGAACTTTATATTTGGAGATCTTTCTTTGGGCCTGTCCTACATGTTATTAATAATTATGTCCAAGATGGCAGTTGCAATAGTATAATTATTTTTTCATCTGGGAAAAATTCTGCTTGAACTATATACAAAATTTAGAAGTTTATTTACAGATCTGGGTATTCTGTTGGGAGATATTTTTCACAATAGGGGAATATTGATAATAGCAAACAACTTGGAAGGCTCAGAAAGTAGGAAAAGACAAGCCACATGTAGCCTTTTTTTCCCCACTATGGAACAGCAGGCAAAATCCCCAGAAAAATTTAGGAAAGTAAACAAAAAAAGCCAAATTTACTCATGAAAGAGTTCCCATGAGGGTGGAGAATTTATTGTGGTTTTCCTGGTTTGGGAAACAGCCTCTGAAACTGCAATTTATAATCCACGTGCAGAATGCACATAACAAAGGGAAAATGGCTCCTGTGAACACAAGCCCTGAGAATATACTGATGAGGGCACTGCTTTCACAGCAAAGGTGTGCCCCCGGCCAAGAATGCCTTTCCAACATGCAGCAAACAAGCGGCAGCTTAGCATCAGGCGGAACAGGATCCAGGTAGCAGAGTGCACTGAGAAGCCCCTCATGCTTTCAGATCACTCCGTTTAGTACCTCCTTGGACAAATTGTGTCCAGTGCCATATATACTGGTGGGAGTTACTCAGCCTATGGCACAGGGCACATCACCTTACTACTAAAAGTGCATGAGGTTATTTTTCCATATTTAGAGTTTTGCTGGCATAAACCAAATGGAATCTAGAGCTCCCTGCTGTTGGCAGAGAGTGGAGAGCATCTGCGTTGCTGCTGATGTGCCAAGAGTAGCCTTCGGAAGCTGGGAGTTTGTGTCTTTAATGACTGACAGAAAATGTGTGCAAAGTGGCTGTGGGCTGTGTGGGTTCCCTTTTGTGTTCTTCTTTGCCCCACCATTTGCTGCTTGTTGGAGGCCCTGGCTCCAACTGGAGCAGGATATTTTTCCGTATCAGGCAGCCTTTTTGTGTTTCCCCAGCCATCAAGCTGCCAACGTTTTATGGAAATACACTCTTAAACTCTGCAGACTTCCTTGTCCAGCATATTCAGAGTATGCCTAGCCACTTCTGCTTGTTAGTTTGCTCCTCCTCAGGGAACAAAATAATTTATTCTTGTAGTTTGAAACTGCTTTTATCTGCTAGACAAGGTTTCATAAGAGGGAATGGATTACGCTTGCTCTAGGAATTTCAGAATTGGAGGCATAATGATTTTTTGAAGGGAGATGGTATCAGTGACTCTGTGGATCTTAGTCCTCTCTAATTGTTATTTTTTGTTGGTCTTTCCTGATAGTTCTTTTTTGTGGGTGTAGGATACTACTGAAATACTTCGTGGAGCTCTTTAATTTGTCTACTGACTCCTGATTATGCACTACATTTATGCTTCTATTGGAAATGTTGAAATCCCTGAAGAGGTTGCCCTCCTTTGCTCCCTATTATATTTTCTTCATATTATTTTCCAAATGTCTTAATTGGATCTCTTACTGCAGTCAGACTTGGCTGTAATAGCCACTGTTGCGTGGCTGTTGGTGTCCTGTAGCTTTTGACATTCAATTTTGCATGTTTATTTGGGCAAAGGTTGAGAGAGTAGACTGTTTTCCAGCTAGCTCTTGTTGCTGAGAAATTATTAGCAAAGTAGTTTATTTATGCTTGCTTATATAGTGCTATCCTGTGGTTTTTCGTTTGTGTGACAGAGCCAAAGCTGCCTGTGACAGAATACTGTTGAATTTTAGTTCGTTGTTGGTCTTTTCTAAAGCTGTGTTCTGGTTCTTTTCAGGACCAGGACAGCAGTAGTGTGAAATAGCCTGGGGTTTATCAGTGGGTAGAATTGAGGCTTATGAACTTTTAAAATCAATTTCTTCGGTCTCAGAATGCTGAGGATCACTGTGTTCACTGCATGTACACAGCAGTGTGATTTGTCTCCACAACAATGTAGTTGTATGATCTGAGCTCAGTAGCTAACTCTTGTAGTGCCCACTTCGGTTTATCTTCTTACTAATTAACATTCTATCTGAGCAGGTGATTTGAGTTTCAGGTAGGGGAGGATTGACTTGCTTGTTAACATGGGACAAGTTTTAAGAGTGAAATTATTTTGCTTGCTTGTTTCAAGGTGGTTTACTCAAAAGCTTGAAGCTTGCTTCCCTGTCACTCATGCCCTCTGAGTTGCTTTCTTATTTTAGTCTGGTACCCGGGTTTTTCTTTAAACAATAGTGGTTAATCTTGCTTCTGAGACTCTTGTCTCAGGTTTTCTGTTCCAGACAAGTGTTTGGAAGTGTGACCAAAAGAGTAAATTGTATGTGTGGAACTGTAATGTGGCACTGCTTTGGAGTTTTGTGGGAGGTGGGGCTGGAGGTGAAAAAAGCAGTAGCACTGTTTCTACTTCTTTTTCCTTTCTCCCAGATCAAGCACTGCAACTAGCAGAAACTTTACTACCTCTTCAAAATCATCAGCGAGTTCTTATTCCTCAGTGTCTGCCACTTCTGTCATTACTAACGGTGATAGCAGTAACTCCTATGGACTGAACAGCTCCCATCTGGGCAGGGGGTAAGAGCAGGAATGTTCTTTTTGTTTCTTCGTCCTTTGTGTGAATGAATGCACCTATGCATCCTTGCCTGCCTTTAAAAGGAGTGTGACAGTGCCCTATGAGGAGTTCTGTGACTCTTGTGTACCTGTTTATCAAACTTTGCTTTTGAAACCACTGCCTTCTCCTATTCCTTGCTCACTTGCAAAAGCAGGGCATGTTCCAGAGCTTACTAACTGCTAGGGCATTGCTTGATTTTGAGGGAATTTGGAGTATGAGGGAAGACATGATATTCTTTTCTTCATCTGCCAGCGTGCTACAAGTCTTTCTAGGTAGATATAATTTTCTTATTAGGTCTTGCAGTAGATCATGTAGACTCATGTAGACACTGCTGCATTAGGATGATGTGCTGCATACTTGTAGACAGAGGAAAATCGTATGTTATGAGCCATAAATTAATAATAGAATGTGTAACGATTATTGTTTCCAAAGCCAGCACATATATTTCACATTTCTGGTATTCAGTATTAGGCACTATGAAGCAACAAAAACATGTGGAATGGTTAAACAATTTTATTAAGCCTTTTTTTTTTTTCACATGTTTGCTGTGACTTTTAAATAGTATTGAGACACAATAAACTCATTGTGGAGTTCACTGTGTTGTCTTTCCTCCAGAGGATCTGGGTTTGTCTGTAACTCTTACAACTGCAGGGACAGTCCTTCCCTGTCACAGCCTGGACTCTGTGGACTCAGTAATCTTGGAAATACCTGCTTCATGAATTCAGCATTACAGGTAAGAATTGCAAAGAGCCCTCTTTAGAAAGAAATAAAACAGTAGTCTTGCAGATTGTGGATTAAAATCTGTGAAGACAGAAGGATGTTTTAACATGATTCAGTGAGGAGACTGCACCCAGAATGAAAAAAAGAAAAAACAGACCACAAAAAACTAATCAGATGATAGTGTGATTTAGGTTAGCTTATGCACAGCACAAAGTGTAGTATTAAGGACTGGATCTAAGATACTAAACAGGTGTCTAACTGTAATGTAAGGTCCCAGTGCTGTGCTCTGACAAAATCAGGCTGATATGGAAGACATTTTGACTTGTGCTGACCACATAAGCGACATGGGCAATTCTGGGATCTGTGGTTAAAGATTCTTGGAAAACTAGGGTATGGGAAGTCTCAAGAAGGATTCAGGGTCCCTGCGTGGAGTGGTAGGTTGTAACAGGCAAAATTAATAATTATTGCTATACTTAATTCAACAATCTCTTGGGTTTATTTGGTTCATTAAAATAAAAGTTAATGTGGAGGGATGTTACATTGAGAACACACATCTTCCTTCCTGAAGCTTGGCCTTTTAATTTTGTCTAATCCCAGAAGATCATTTGCTGTTTGCATTGCTGAATTATTAATTACAGTAACTTTCAGAGAATGTTTAAAGTTGTTCTGCACCAAAGGAAAAGGAGGTGACAAATGTGATGTCAGTTCTAAAGAAATTTCAGAACAAGAACCAAGGAGCTGCAGACCAGGCAGCTTTAATGCCTTAAGCAAGATAAACCAGTAGGAACTGCTGCAGACGGGAGCTTTACACTTGTGAGCAAATACATTGTACAGGAGATAAGTTACTGTGGCATCTGAAAAGAGAAACCATGTGTCAGAGATGAGCTGTTAGGCTCTTGAATGCTTCTTTAGTGGCAGTTCTTAGTTTTCTGTTAAGCTCTTGAGTCTCAATGCTTAGTGTCCTACTATCCCAAGGAGTTTGTTTGTTTGTTTGTTTGTTTGTTTTTTCCCCCTATGCTAAATATAGACTCAAATTCAGTCTTGTCAGTTTTATGAATAGCTTAGTGTGTGTTCTTTTGTGAAAGCTGGGTTAATTTAATTGCCACATAGATTTATTTTCTTGTAAATTAATTTTCTTATTGCTTTCTCAGTGTCTGAGCAATACTCCTCCACTGACAGACTATTTCCTGGAAGATAAATACGAAGCTGAAATAAATCAGAACAATCCCCTGGGGATGAGGGGAGAAATTGCAGAAGCCTATGCAGAGCTAATTAAACAGATGTGGTCTGGGAGACAGTCTTACGTAGCCCCACGTGTATTTAAAGTAAGTACTCCCTGTTCCTGTAGCATAGCTTTTTGACAGAAGGAACAGGAAAAGCTAATACACCTTCTGTGCATTTTGGTTTTCTAAAAGCAGCAATGGCAGAATGGCAAGGTGATGTGAATGGTCGGCTCTGAACTTCAATGGGTGAGAACAAGTGCAAGTTATAAATTTGAAAAATGTAATAATAGGGCACAGAGCAAAATGCATTCCTGTGGCTATAATGGCATTTACTGGTTCAGTGTTGTGCTTCAGTGTAAAGAGCTGCTTTCAGCTGAAGTACTGCAATGTTACAGTTATTTATGAACCCCTAGGAAAAGTCGTAGCTGTCTTTTGTTTTAAATATGATACAGAGGTGTTCCAGTGCTGAGCAATGCAATTAAAGCATCCAGGGACCTCTAAGAGATTGCTTCTGTGGTGCAGTCTCAGTATGTTGAGGAAGAATTACATCCCAAATATGTGAAATAATCAGTGACCTGATAGCAGAGTAGATGTGCATCCTGTTGCTGTTTAGGTTTTGCATGGTGTAGGCTAGAAGTTGAGGGTACATGCTTTCAAGACCTGGAGCAAAAGTCTTGTGGACTACAGATAGCTGTCCTCTGTAGGTAGTTCTGAAGCAGCAAGGTTTTCCTGTGGGTTTTTTTCCTTTTTTTTTAGAAGCAGGAACAGTAAATGGTGGTGTTGTGAGATAGCGCTTAAAGAGCAAGCAGTGTATCCAGATGGCCAAGAAAGCCAATGGCATCCTGCTTTGTCATAGAAATTCTGTGTCCAGCAGGAGCAGAGAGGTGATTGTCCCCTTATACTCTGCTGTGGGGAGGCCACACCTTGAGTATTGTGTTCATTTTGGGGTATTTCAGTATGAGAGATGTGAAGGTACTGATGTGAGTGCAGAGGGAGGGCAATGAAGATGGCAAGGGGCTTGGAGAATAAATCTTACGAGGGAGCTGGGGCCCTGTACTTTGAAGAAGAGGAGTCTGAGGGGAAACCTCATTGCTGTCTAAACTACCTGAAAAGACATTGTGAAGTGGTTGGTACTGGTCTTTTCTCACAAGTAAATAGTGATAGAACAAGAGGGAATGGCCTTAAGCTGCGACTGGGTATGTTCAGACTGCATATTAGGAAAAAAAAATTAATGGAAAGAGTGGTCAGGCATTGGAATGGACTGCTCAGGTTGAGACACCAACCTGGATGTGTTTAAAGATTGTTTGGATGTGATGCTTCAGGATGTGGTTTTGAGGGTGAACTTTGTAGAGTAGGGTTATCAGTTGAGCTTGGTGATCCTGAGGGTCTTTTCCAATCTGAATGTTTCTGTGATTTCTGTGAACTACGCACTTAGGAGGCTGTATATGGGTGTGCTGCTTCTGACTCTTGCTAACTCAGACTATAATGTTTCTGACTTCCATGTCACAATATTGGAATAAAAAGAGATTACTGTGACAAGGATTTCAATCTTAATTCCAATCCAGTTTTGTTAGTCCATGAGTATCTTCTGCAAGCATCTTCAGTCTTGTGGTCTGCTTTCTTCAATATGCTACCTTATAGCACGTCTGCACTATTAGAACTGCAGGTTTTTGAAAGAGAAATTAAAATGACAAATGCATCAGGCAGATAGGTTTTGTGCACTGGTTGTTTGTAGATTCCTAAATTAACATTGATAACTTTGATTTCTAATGTCAAAGTACCAAATGTATTCTTCAGTCTCAGCATCCAGTTAATTGAATCCCTTAATTGCATCCAGTTCATAGTGTTCTGCTGCTAAAATAAGATAGCACAGAGGTGACCTCTGCAAGAGCCAGCCTGTGAATGTTTTTATTTCTGCCTCTTACACACAGGTAATGCTCACTCCCCTCTGACCCTTGCCTTTTCTTTTGCAGACTCAAGTTGGCCGATTCGCTCCTCAGTTTTCAGGATACCAGCAACAAGATTCGCAGGAGCTCTTGGCTTTTCTTCTAGATGGCTTGCATGAGGATTTGAACAGAGTGAAGAAGAAGCCCTACTTGGAGCTGAAGGATGCCAATGGTAGACCTGATTCGGTATGGTACCCTTTACTTCAGGGTAGGGCAGGTAGTGCTTCCCAGGGAGTTTGAGTTTTGTGATGCTTCCTGACCTTTATGCTCACAGGGCACACAAACATCCTCTCTGCGAATCAGTGTACCAGAGAGGGGAGATCCTTGTTGTGCTTTATGGCCCAGCTTGACCCTTCATGACACTTTGCAGCATACTGATGTTGCTCTGCCTGACAGCAGAATGCCTGCTCTTATAGTGGTGTGCAGGAAGGTGTGCTTATGATACAATACTTAAGCAGGTCTCTGGTGGAAGGGAAGTTGATTTTGTGGCATAACATCTGAAAATAGGCTGTAGGTACTACCATAACCTTTTGATTATGCAAGGCCATCTTCTTCCTTCAGGTAGATTGAGCAGCCACTCTTAGCACCAATTTGAGGAGAGTTCTTACTGTGCAGGGCATCACACTTGCATGTGGATTTGAGTGGGACTGGGAGTAATCTCATGTGGAGGTGCCAGGGTTGCCCCTCAGATGGGGGTCTAAACATGGGCCCTGGGCATGGGGTTGTAAGCAGCCCTTCCAGTATCCCACTCGTAGACAGCAAAGTGTTAAATGTACTCTTGTGCCCTCTAGACAAATGTAACTCATGAGCTAGGTCTGAAACCTAGCTGAGACCACTGGTCATGTAACTCATGAGCTAGGTCTGAAACCTAGGTCTGAAACCAGGCTGAGAGCACTGGTCAAGACAAGGAGAAAACTAAAGTAAAGGTGACTTGGTTGCAACACTGGATCTTGATGGATTTGTACTGCTTGGTGAACTATGTGCATGTATCTCCTTAATTCAGTTTGTTTTTTCTGCTTCCTGGTGCTGTGGAAATGGGTGCTCTGATATTAAAACAACTTTACATTTTATTTAATTTTGGTTTTAGTTTAAACACCCTTGAGCTCCAGTTACCCACTCTCCCTAAACAGAGAAGAGTAATTATTTTGTTGCATTTTTCTGACAGAGGCCAGAAAAGTCTCCGTTCATTTTAGTTTCTGCCTTTTCTCTGTCCTCTGTTTTCAGTCAGCACTGGTATGTGAGCTTTTGCTGGCACTTCTTTGTTTTTCTGAAGCTGGCAAACAGCATGCTCCTGTGAAACTGAGACACGTGATAGTGACATGTCTTTACCTAAATGAACTCTGTCTCTTGATCAGACTTTTACCTCTTGTTACAGTATAAACAGCTGCAACATACAACAAATGCAGAGTACGGAGGAAATACAGCAGGTGGAAAAAAGTTTTAGCAGACTCCAAAGGCCAGATGTCATAATTATTTTTAGGAAATGTGTGTGACTGGTTGGTTTTGCTCTTAACTGTCAATAACTTCATGTCTTTTGCCTTGTCTTGCATAATACAGTGCATGTGGCAACACCATAATAAGTAATATATTTTTTTTTCTCCAAGAAATGCTAATAATTTTGGGGTGTATAAAATGCCCAGCATGCCTTCATTTTCTATAGGTACTTCCATCCATTGTTGACATCCATACTGTAAACCTTTATTATTCTGTTCCCATCTCAGCATCCTGGTTAGCAACAGTAGCATTTCAGTGGGTGTATCAATGGCATTTGCTTTACTTGAGATATGTTCTATATGTGTGCTATTGTATCCCAAATGAAAAGTGTCATAATAAGGAGAGTCTCTGGTTGCACTGAAGTAAACACATGCCAGCTATCAGATGTCCTTAGGTGCAAGGAGTTTAGCAGTTGCATTGTGAGTCTTCAAGGGATTGTACTTTGTCTCCTTTTGTTCTTTCTTTGTGAGACGTAGTCCATCATTTTGCAAGAAGAAGAAACTTTTTCTCAGAAGCTGTTAACTGCAGTTGTCTTTCAAAAGCAGAGGGCAGCAGTCAGTTCCTCCGTGGAGGAGAGTGGAGTGTATCTTGTTAGCAGCTTGCACAGCCTGCAGCCTTGTCACTGTCCCTTTGGCTCTGTTCATGCTTCTTGTGTGCACTGAGAAGTACCTGACCAAATGACTCAGCTAAAACAGATGTATTAACACCTGACACAAGGTCTTAGTTTCACTAAGAAAAAAATCCCAATGTGTTGTGCTGGGCACATGAGTAGACTCTTTTCCTGAAAATTACATGTCACTATGAATTTCAGAGATTTTGATCCTTGTGCTTGCTATGCTATGAAAGTGTAAGAAATAACTTTTTTTCCCTTTTTTTTTTTTAATAGGAGGTTGCAAAAGAGGCCTGGGAGAATCATAGGCTGAGAAATGATTCTATCATTGTGGATATTTTTCATGGTCTTTTCAAATCTACGCTTGTTTGTCCTAAATGCTCCAAAGTATCTGTGACCTTTGATCCCTTCTGTTACTTAACCCTTCCACTGCCCTTGAGGAGGGATCGTCTTATGGAAGTTACCCTGGTATATGCAGACCCGCAGCGTAGACCTGTCCAGGTGAGGCATCTTGAAGACACAAATTTCAGTCAGCTGAGTCTTTCTCTTAGCTTTTAAAGTTGACACTTCAAAGTGTTCTAAGGACCATTAATGTCCACCTTTGAGTGAGATGAGATGGGGCTTTTAATTGAGCATGTGAAATCTTAATTTGTGATGCTAAGGTCATAGGTTAGCTGGAATTGGCTTACCTGCGATGAGATTACTTGTGTGATGTATTGCTCCCTGAAAGCAGTAATGTGTTTGCACTGGCATGTTTACCTCCTGTTATACTGAAAAATATAAAGGTGAAACTTACCTTGAATGGATGAGACATCTGGATTTCAAACAGCAATGAAAAACAACCCCTCTTGATGGAAAATGACTATGGCATTGTCTTTGTTTCTAGTACCGAGTTGTGGTGCCGATGATGGGGGCCATCTCAGATCTGTGTGAATCACTCTCCAAACTTTCTGGTGTTCCTGCAGAGAATGTAAGGATAAATGCAGAACAATGATTTTGATAAATGTCTGTTCTTGAAGCATTTTGCTGGCTTAGCTTTTAGATGGGGAATAAGCCGAATTAAATGAGGCAGTGACAAAAGCCAAAGGAGTTTGAGTGCTGTTCTTTGATTACAAAAATGCATGAAACAATGTATGTTTATTGCAACACTTCCACTGCAGTTGGGAACAGAAAGCCTCCACCCTCAACATTTCGTGTAGTGTGGTTTTTCAGTGCTAAGAGGTGCTCAGTGTCTATTTTGGGTCAGTCTCTTCTTGGGCATCCTTTTAATAATGAAGAGATCAAGTGAGTTTTTGCAGAGGGAATGGTTTTGTTGTTGGTGGGGGTGTCTTCAGGATGGCAGTGTAGCACTTCAATTTATTTCAGTTATTTATAGATGTGAGCAATCCATGCCTGAAATCTTAGTCTGTTGCAACTGACATTGGGATCTCTGCTGGTTGTTTCCACCAGGCTGATATGCAGCTGTTGGAATTGCATCACCTCAGCATCTCAGTAAAATCAGATGTTATTTGCTTTGGTTTTTCCATCCATCTTAACAAATACCTGTGTTGGTGTGTTGAAAATTATGATTTAAAAAAAAAAGACTAGGAATAAAATGTTGCTTGACTTTAGTTTGTCTAACTCTATGTAAGCTTTTATTATAATCTCTTTGCAAATATCACTTGCTGTTCTAGATGGTGGTGGCAGACGTGTATAATCATCGGTTCCACAAAATTTTCCAAATGGATGAAGGTTTAAATCATATCGTGCCAAAAGACGACATCTTTGTGTGAGTAAAGCCAAGAAGATGCCGTGATGCAGAGAATGCTGCAAAACATTCACTTTGGTTTCAGGATTAAAAATCTTTCTGAAAAACTAAACCTTCCTGGGGACCTTTTGCGTGGCTGAGTGGTAATGCTGTACTTCAGTAGAAGGTCAGCATGGTGCAGTGTAGGTGTTTTCCTAACACAAAGGAAGTTTGTGGCTCTGGGTAATAATGAACTTTTTGTTTGTCTGTGTTCTGCAGTTTGGAACTTTCTATAAATCTTTGAGGTGTCTGGATTACAGTTGCATTTTCATTGGCATTTTTTGGCGACGACAAGCTTGCCGTTCTTCTGTTCCCTATCAGCAAAATGCTTTGTAGCTGGTTTTGATCATAGCATGAAGTCTTAGCTGCTGTACTCTGCCTCTCCTAACACCCAAGACGGTCATAATAGCACCCAGCTAACCATGAATGGAGGTTCTTTTCAGACTCTTGACTGGCAGTTGCACTATTTGGATCTTAACGGTGGTTGTGAGGGACTTCATCAAAGCAAAGGATTTGATTTTGCTTGATGTTTTCTCTGTTTGGTGAAAGAGATATCTCCAGTCACCTGTGAAATCTGGTGAGGCAAGTAGAAGTGTTGCTCTGCTACAGCTGGAAAATGAAAATTATTGCAAATGAAGTGTAAAAACAACTTGAAGGTTTGCAAACCTGGGGTTTATGGGGTCAAACCCATCCCTTCATCACAAGTCCTCTCTTCCTCATGTGCAAATCATTTCCATTAAAATAGTTGTGCCGGTGTGAGGTTCTGCGCTTACTTAGGGTGTACCTTTCACTGAGTGGGATGCTGGGGCTGTTCTGTCATGCTGTCAGTTGTGACCTTATTGCTGAGGTGCAGTGTCTGAGTTTTTCTGCAAGTTCTTGGCATATTATTGTTTTCTTCAGTCGCAGCTGAGGTTATGGCTGGTTAGGATGCCTAGGAAGGACATTTGGCTTCTGTGAAATTCGTTTTGTGAGGGTATTGTAAAGGGTTAGTTTGTAAGTAAGTCTGTCTCCACAGCTAGAATGTTGGAAAAACAAGAAGCGCGTGGTGCTGCAGCGGTAATTAGAAGAAATCCCTACTTTCCTGCAGGCATAACATGTTATGTCTTCCTCTCCAGAAAACAGCTGTGAATCAGCTCTGCTCCAGGGTGGAGGGAAGCATTATCTGAACTGCACCTCTACTGTCTTTTCCTCTGCAGTCACCACTTCCTTTTATGCGTAGTCACAACTGTAAATGAGGTGATGCTGTGAGTCACAGTCCTAGTCAGTGAACTGACCTGGGTTAAAAATAACCCTCCAAGGAAAAGGACATGTAGCAGGAGGAAGTTTTGCTGATCCTGTTTTTCCATGTATACCCTCTAAGTTGTTCCCAGTGCTGTGGGACCAGAGCAAGTAGCCAGGCATCAGGGCAAGAATTAGGAGAAAGCTGCTCATAGGAACTTTCTTTAATGGGTGATGCTGCTAGGAGAAAGGTATGTGAAGTACTATTCTAACCTAGACCTAAAAAACAGTGTTGAATACAAAGCTTGTCTCAAACCAACAGAGAAATGCTTGTTCGTAAAGACAAGTGCATAATTCTATCGCAGACTATCAACTTACCTTCTTGGGTTATAAAAAGTCTGTTCTTAGATGCTCCAAGGTTTAATTAAATAGTTCAAGAAATGGTAATAGCATGAAGGTTCTTAAATTCTGCTCTATCTCTTAAGTTCTTGTATCTGCTGAGGAGGGTTTGACAGTGTTAAGATTGGTACAGGGAGGGAGCAATTGGACTGTATCTTTGACTTGGGTTTTCTGAACTGTGGGTTTGAGTGATTCTGTAGGGATTTTTACCATTTATACAGCCTGAAGAGGGCAGATTGTGAGCATGTAATGACACTGGCAGAAACTTTGAAGATTAAGGGTAGTCATGTTAGACTTGTACTTCAGGCTCTTGTGAACTGATACACTGATTTCTTTGCATTGCCTTCCTTGTCAGCCTCTTCTCCAAAGATAGAGCAGGAGCAGCTCTGTTCACTCTTCCTGTGCTTTCTGGTTAACTTGTTCTTTCTGGTTTAGTGTTCTGAAGTTTCCTGCTTTTTATGGTTTTGGCATGAAAACATAGCTTGTCTTACCCTCAGTGCTGGTTGGGTAACACTCATCATTTGTTCCTGTGCCTTGGCTGGGTTGATTAAACTGTGGAGCTAGATGATGGGTTGGGTCAGGATACAGGGCAGTGTTGAAACAAGCATTCTCTTTATTTGGTGTGAAGTACAGTGTTGCTCTGCATGCAGCTGCCCTGGTATGTGCATGTAAGTGGCTCAAGAGTGGGGCAGGGGCAGATTTTAACTGAAGCTCCTCAAGTGCTGCTGAAGCTGGTACATTTCTGGAAGAAGTTATCAACAATAACATGTCAGAAGAGGGCTTCCTGAAGATGCTGTATGATGCATGCTTGAGAATGTGACAAGCTGGTTCAGATTGCTGCTGCTGGTAGCTTCAGAAGTTTGTAATATTCTAGAAGCTTACTTACCTTCTTAGATTCTAGGCAGCTATCTTGTTGTTTTATTAAATGGAGGCATAGAAATTATTTTAAAACTTGAGTCAGAATCTTCTGTCTTTAAAGAGTAAACTTACTTCCACCTGATACTAAAAATATGGAATTGAAATTTTGTGTAGTTGAGAAACATGTCATGTTGCTAAAGTCAGTGAAGAAGACTTGAGTGCCCACTAAAAAGCATTTTGTCCTTTTAGTTTTAATTTAAGGTCAAATCTTGATAGAAGTGACAGGAAACGATTTACTTCTTATGTCTGGGAAGGTTCTCTCTGTGTGCCTGCATAATCTGCAAAATGTTCTGCTTGGAAAAGATCTGCTGTGCTGACTGGTGATGTAGTTGTGGGGTCTATCAGTGGTTACATTGGGTGATGTGTATCTCTTCTGTTCCTGAGAGAGAACTATCTTTGTATTGATTAATGAAGGGGAACAGCTGCCTTTTATTAGAAAGTGTAACTGTCATGTTTTACAGTGACAGTATTTTCACCCCAAAGTCATAACTGAAATAAATAACAACCAAAATCAGATTATATAAATCATGCTAACCCATCAGAAGTTTGTCTTACACTTATACTGGGTGTTTCCACAAAGTAAACTTCTAAGAAGGCTTTCTAAAGCTTTAAGTTGTGTTGATAAGATAGCAATTGATTTATGAGCGAGGAAAAAGTCTCCTGGAAGCTGCTTGCTTCCAGTGTTTGCAAATGTAATTTTTCCTAAGATTTGTGTGACTTACCTTGTCTAGTAAAACTAAAGCATAGCAGGTTTTATTCTGAGAGAACAGAAGTTACAGAAAAAATGAGATGAGGTTTTTAAGAGCATGACTTATGTTACAAATCAAATAGGACAACTGCATTGTGCCAGGATGTTGTGCTCACAGTGCAGCCAAGCTAAGCGACAGATGTCAGTTATCAGGTGGGAAAACAAACTGGAGAGTAATCATGGTACCTTTTGTAGGATGTTTTTAGGTTAAAAATATTAACCCAGATGTTCTTAAAGCTGTCACGTAATACACAACCTAGGATATTACTGAACACCATTAGTTAATTGTATTTAATAAGGGCTGCTTACTAGAATTAGAGTATCTCTTGTATTTAAATTAGCATAATATTCACTGTCTCCCATGTTTGAACTCTTTCCTAATTCATGTTTTACTGATTCAGCTCCTTTTATATGCTGGTCATCTGTTTTTACTTACCAGTAATGCCCAGTGACAAGACTTCCTGCTGGCACACTGTCATGCTTACATCTCATTATTTGTTATAAGTAACTGGAGGTACATGCAAAGTCTCTTCCAATGGTTAGAAGACAAAGTGCAAAGAAATAAGCAATTCAAAGTAGAGCTAGATCAGTACAGCAAATTCACAAGTACTTTTCTCATCTGTACATCCCCCAAATGTACGTTTTAAAATTGCACAGTTCTCAGTAAGTCCTATTGATTTCTGAGCTGTTTTCCTGAAGGATTTTGCTGCCTTGGGTGTGTTCAGTCTTTTTGTCTGTTCCTTCTTGATAGTTACTCTGAAAAGCATTATGAGGGAAGCTGTGATAAACTGAAGACAGCAGCCTTCCATGCCTCATGCTAGTGCTTAAATCATTTTAACAGTATAACAGTTTTCTTTCTTAAAAGTACTCCTCTCTTCCCCTGGCGGAAGCAAACCAAGGTTGTGTTAGTGATCATCTGTTGTTTGTTTGCTAGAGCCTGAGAATGCAAAGAATGCCTGTTTAGTGACAGGGGGAGCTACAAAGCTCTGGGCTCTGATTTCATGTGCAGCTGCCCTCAGATTGTTCCTTGCTTTCACTGTTCCCTTCTAAACAGGCCGTTGCTGAGAGTCCAGCAGATCTTCTGCATGTGATCACTTGGTTGTCTTCTGTAACTGAAAGCAGTTGTTTCATTGATTCTGAAGCTTTAGCATCTTGTATTGACTGAAACTGGCAGTTCTGACCTTTGGACATTTCTTAAGCATCAGCTTAAGTTGTCTCAGGACTGAAAAAACTAAATATAAGTGGTCAGTCTCTTGCAGTGTTTCTTCAGACTCGTTTGCTGGAAGCTGCAGCCAGACCTAGGTCTGCGTGTGACAGCAATGCCCCTGTTGGTTTGACATACTTGTGGTTTTAGAGCGCTGTGTGGCAGCCATCTGGCAACACAAGTCTCAACTCAAAATTCAAGGAAGACTCAAATACTGTAAGAGGTCTCTGCTCCATCAGGGATGCGATTTACAGGAAAAACCTGAACAAACCCCAAACTCCTTTTACTTTTTGTATGGTTGTCTTGCCTGTGACACTGATGTCTGTGAAGTCTTAGCTTCAGAGGCCTCTATATTGGTTGGTTGCTGATTTCCATGAAATGCTCTAGTTGTAAAAGTCAGTGAGCAAAAACTCACAGAACATGTTGCAGTAGGAGTAGTGTAGCTGGAATATGCTTTATTGTTTCTCTTATGTTCGCTTGACAGAGAGGACATGGTTTGTGGGCACAGATACTGTGGGTGCAGTACATGAGATGTATAGAGTGTTGAGCTTGCACCTTTTGGGGCTGATTTCAGCAATTGGAAAAGTGGTATTACTCTCTTGTTTTCATCATCAGGATAAAAGAGGCATGTTCAGCCTTCTGTGTTTTTTGCAGGACACAGGACAATTTGGACATCTAAAAACATGTGTTGTGAATTTTTGTCCCACCAAAGTGGTGAGTGATGATGACTCTTGGGAGGTGTTTGGAATTTAAGCTGATTGGAGAGCTTGGAAAAAAATAAATAAAATCTGTCCTGGACAGCTAAGATATATTGTCCTTGTCAGCTGCTTGGTTACTGGCTCTCTGGTTCTTTTCATGTATTACCTTTCCAGTTATGCTCTGTCACAGTAAACCTTGAAAAATAAGTGTGAATATTCCTGTGCTTCTTGATATTTATGTGAGTTTAAGTAACTCTCAGATGTGTCCCTTACTGAACCTGGTTCCTTTTTGTGTGACAGGATAAAACTCTGCCCTTTCTTCTCCAGTTCACCTGAAAGGGGAGGGGGATTTGGGGTTGGAATTCTCCAAGCCTGTTCTTTCACAAAGCTTTGCACTCATCTCTTTCTCATCAGGACTTAGAAAGTAGTGTAGTCCTGATACAGCATCTGTGAATTTTTAGCAGCAGAGCTTTGACGCTTGCAGAAGTAGAAAAATTTGGGTGAAGATTTGAGGCAAAGTTGCTAGCATGATGTGTAGGGACCGTTCAGCCAAAGAACATTGGGACTAGCCCTCTTCTCACAGCGCACTGTGTTTCTCTCAAGGCATGTTTTCTATATGAAAGGACAGGGAGATTTGTGGCAAATGATCAGGAAGTTCTTATCTAAAGGTGGTCTGCAAATCAATTTGGCAACGTTGGCTCAGTGTTTGTGCTGAATGCTCTCATCCTCCAGGCTAAGCAGAGGACAGCATTCAGCACATAACCGAAATGCTTACTATTTCTTTTTCTTAGGTTCTGTGAAGTCCAGCCCCACTAGGACTTCCGGCTCCCGCTCCAATGTAACACCCACACATGCACCATATGGGTGATATCACTCAGGGATCCTACTGGAGCTTGGAGCCGGCCTACAAGGGGTCAGGTAAGTACCACTTGAAAACAAATTTCACAGCCCATTTCAATGGTATCACTCTCAGTATTTCTTCTTAGTTCTTAAGGCCTAAGAAGAAAAATCTTTTGATGGATAAACTAGATACCCTTGTTCTCTTAGCCTGGCTAATGAGGCATATAAAACAATATGTATTGTTTACCTTGATAAAGGCGTCACAAATTGATTTGCAGGTCACCTTTAACCTATAAAAGTCTGCGTATCCAAATAAGATATGTTTAGTTTGCCATATGTTTTTCTGCCTTCTCTTACAACATGCTGTATCTTACATTTAGGTGAGTTCATGGTCCTGAAAAACCATGACTGGCTGCAGAAATGTCAGGTTTGTTGATGTGGCTACAGCAGGTTAGCAAAAAATCTAGTCCGGTAGTTTTGTGGGAGGTGTGTAGGAGGTGTTTGAGATTTTTAAGGTCTTGTGGCAGACTGATCTACAAAGTTTGTTCTCACTTGCTGAAATTTGTGTTTTCTTGTTTGAAATGTGCGTTTGTGCCCCTTCTAATATGAGCTTCTATTTTTAAGTTTTGTTAAAAATCTTGCTGATTGAATTCTCTCATCTGTTTTAACATTCCTTCTACTGTAACCCTGGCAAAATGGCCAGCTTCTGCAGGGCAAACGACCTGATACCTGAAAAAGTTACATTTGCCATTTTGTGTCTCCTAGTTTACTTGCTTATGTGCTCTGGTATTATGAGAGTAAATGAACAGAACAGCAGTATTTCCACTTTACAGAGAAGATCAGAATTTTTTTCCTACTCTTCTCTGTTCTCTTACAAAATGTACTTCATTCCTTGGATGTTGCTGCAGGCTGACTTGTGATGCGCATGGTGTTTTTGAGCTGGAATTGATACCATTGATTCCAGCACTTGGGAGGGAAAGTTTCAATAATGTACAACATGGATACTAGCTTGGTCTTTGGCTCACAGTATTTTTTTCTGTCATATACCTTTGCCTTGTCTTTCTGTGACTTCTCCTGCTCCCGTGCACTTGTTCTAAGTTAGTTTGCAAGGGAATAAGTTACCTAATTCATTGCTCACTGCCTTCTCTCTGAATTGCAAGCACAGACCTGAAGCCTTTGTGATGCTGAAGAAGACTGGTCAAGTCCTAGCCTTTTCCTTAGTAAATTTCTGACACTTTTCAGAGCTGGGAGTTATAAAGGCAACCAGCCAATATCCAGCAGTGTGGTAGCAGCTGAGCTAGTGACTCTGACTTCTAAAACTATGTTGTGTAGTCTGGTGTAGCATTATCTTTATGCTCTCTTATTTCAGTTGACATGTAAGATATAGAATTGCACTGTTGGCTCTGTAGCCTTTCTTAAACCAAAAAGTATTTTTTAAATTGTTGTTGTTTGGTTGTATTTTATTGTTTGTGGTTTTTGTTTATTTGGGTTATTTTGTAATAGGGGATGGCTGTTCCTCAAGAGATTCAGAAAATAATAGATCTTCATTTTGCTATGTCTTCCTCTAACACTAGCATGTAAAAACTGTTCTGAGGTGGAGTGAGTAGAGTGGCACAAAGTGATTATGTCTCAGCAGTGTGTGTGATGTCCCTTTGCAGCGTTACAGGGGGTGCAGCATGCTGGCTGTTTGTGGTGAATGACATTTGTGTATGAACAGTACTGAGCTTTTTCACTTGTGTGTGAATAATGCTGAGCTTTCTCTTTGTCTCATCTGTTCCGTCGCATAGGCAGGACTTCAGGTGGAGTATAAATGGGGTTGTGTTAATTGCTGCTGGCAGAGCACAGGGTCTGAGATGCTGTCAAAGAATGTGGAGGAAGACATGCGTGTTGTGAACTGATCTGTGTTGCATGAGGCCAGCTAAAGGGTCCTATAGGACCCAGAGATAATTGTAGGTGTTATTCTGGGACTGAGTATGGTCATTTGTTATTTATGCAGTGCTAAGTAAAATAATTTATCTCTTTGTGGTGCTATTTCTTGGGAAACTTGAAAGTGTGGACTGTAGCCAGTGCTGATGTCCAAGTGAATATCATTGACAGCCTAGAAAACCTCAATAGCCATTGACACAGGACTGTCTTATGCTAACTTGTCTCTCATGTTCTTGATGGACTGGAACTCCCTGGAAGGATAATTTTTCTCATGTTCTCTACTGACTCAGTGCGAATCTCAAGCTGGAATCCCTCTTGGTTTGAGCAGGGTGGAATAGAAATTCAATTCTGAAATTGGTTTTTTCCCTGCTCTACAACGACATTTTGAACAGAGAAATAATAAAATGTTTCCTGGCCTTTGAGAGAAGGGAAGTGACTTTTTCATGCAGGAGAAGATTGTGGTCCTGGTTCTTACATGTAGTGACGTCTTTCATAAAATCTTTCTTTCTCTTTCAGTTTTAAGATAAATCTGGGACAGTTGACTCACCAAATTTAAGAGCACTGTGACTTGATATTCCTGAAAAATAACCTTTTGTAATGAATAGTCCTGAAGCAAACTGTGTGCTAGTGTTTGACTCTGACATCTGCAGATATCTCATTTGCTGTTTCATCCAGTAGCACAAGTTGTATCTCATTCGCCTCACTGTTCTCCAGAGCTGTTTGGGATTTTTTTCCCCACAATGTTTCCCTTGTGTTTTGTTACTGTCCTTGGATTTTTCTGTGAAGCATATGTTTCCAGACTCTTGGTTTTCTGAAATGTTGACTGCTCAGTGATGTGAGCTCAAGCCAATAACTGTAGGAGAGGCTGAGAGAATGCAAGACCCAAGGTATCAAGAGTTTCTTTCTACAGAGGAAACAAATACAGTCTGAGGCACTTCAAAGTGCATTTAGTATCTTTTCACTGATGCTGTGATGTGGTTGAAGTAACACATAGTTGTCAAGGTAGTATCTTGAGTGAGTGGCAGTAGGAATGTGAATTGGGAGTAAAGGCAGAGGGAAGGTGGTAGGGATATATCCTGTGCCACCATGAGCCATGGGAACTGTTCAGAAAACTGCTCTGTAGTGTGAAGACAGAGTACAACCCTTTTTTTGTCCTTCTGAGGATCTGGTGGAGAGACTTGTTGAACTGAGTTCATATTGGTTCTACCTGCTGTGTTTCTTGGCAATGGAAGTAACCTGTGGAAACACCTCTTCTTTCAAACAGGTATGAAGTTTGCAAGGCAAGAGAGGATGGCTCAGAGGACGTGACTCTCTGTGTTTACTTTCGGGAAAAGACAGTGAGACAATCCAGCAACACTGCAGGGACTGTCCTCTTTGGTCAACCACTCTTAATATCTGTGCCCAAACACAAACTCACTGTGGAGCACTTGTACAGTGTGGTTTTGGAGCAGATCAGGTGAGTCATGTCTGTACTTTTGTGTTCTACACAAAGTTCCAATGGCTGCTTGTTCGGATTTTCTGTAATGTGATTACTGCATCCTCGTGAATGAGAAGAACTTCTGCTTTGTATGGGGTGTATAGACCAGGATTTGCATTGTGTTAGTGTCCAGGGGCCCCAGGCACATACCAATGTCTTGATTGTTTTTGGGCTCTGCAAAAAGAGGCTGCTGGTGGCAGTTACAAGGGAAGCGATCTCCTTGGTGTTCGCCAAGAGAACAGAACTCAGGCCATGTTTTCAGGGCTCTTAGATGAAGCCACCATAAGTTATTTTTGCATTTGGTATCTACTGGCAGTGAAAACAGAGACTTAGTAACTGATTGTTGAAGATTGACTCATTCTGAGAGCTCCTGGCCTGTAATTGGTGCTGTGCAGGATGGGCTCTGGTTTGCTGAGGGGGACTGGACAGCAAGAGGTGCTTATGGTGGAGCATTGTGGTGCTGGTATAGCGCTGCAGTTTGACTTTCTGATAATCATCTTCCCTCTTGCTAGCCGCTACGTGAAACTCCCTTTGGAAAAAGAATCCTCTGTGCCCTGTCAAGACAAAGGAACCTGCAATGGCTCCAATGGTGTGGTTGAAGGTAGAGTCCTCTCAAAATCACTTAAAAGCACTTAAAGCTTTGTGTTAGCAATTGTTTTTTGCCATGTCTGTTTGGCTTAAGCTCTAGCAGATTGTTCTTTCACAGCCATTAAGCCAGGGTATTGCATAGTGCGGTGAGAATTCTTGTAAACCATTTCCTTTCCAAGGGAGACGGGAAGTGCCTAAGCAGCAGCAGGTGACCAGGGTGTGGTGTACATTTGTCTTTATTAGTGTTGGAGAAATTCTTGTTTCCCTGTTAGATGTTCAGGTGTCTCCCTCCAGAGGCAACTTCTTTCCTGATATGCCTTTATTTTGCATTGAAAACTGGCCTGTTAAGAGAAATAAAGTGGAAATGGTGTTTTTCTGTTCATGGGCCTTAGAATTACAAGGTCTCATTCCTAGGTTGGCTGCTTCAAGGAAGCTTTTAATGCTAATGGCAAGTGCATATTTCCATTTTGTCTTTAAAATGATTCACTTGTGCTGCAGTGAGAGTAATAACTGGAACAAATGAAATTGGAAATTTTAAATGGGGGGAAAAAGTATGCCCATTTTTCCCGAAGAAAGGAAATACAATTCCTGGAGACTTACACATTCTCTTCTGTAAAGACAACCAGCTGCAACCCTGATGATTCTTTCTTGGGTGTGCTGTCAGAAGGTGTGATATTGTGAACTGAGCACTCTCCATCATGTCTGATAAAACCTAGCACATTCACCTTTAGCAGATGGCAGGTAAACTCCAGTTTCAGATGTAATGGTTAGCAGGCACAAATTTCTTTTTCTGTGGGTCTTTTCATTACTTTCTGTGTAATCAGTGTGTGTCATAACACGCTCGTGGGAACAGCTGTCCATGTGAGGTGTCAGTCTAAACTTTCACTGAAGCTCTTTAATATAGTGCTCATTTTAAGTTTTTCAAGGTGACATCGAAGAGATGGAGCATCAGGATGGTGGACAGGAAGGCAGGGAAAAGCTGGCAGAAGTTGATCCCTGCCACTCTGAGGGTTGTATGCAGATTGAGTCAGCAAGAGACGTGCAGCCTTGCAAGAAGCAGTATTTCACCTTTAGCCTCGTGAATTCCTCTGGGACTTCTGAGATAAGCTCCATTGTAGAAGGAAAAATCCTAAAATTGAATGGTAATTATTTTTTACTTTTAAAAAAAAAATTAATTCTTCCTTCTCTTTACATGTTTGCAATAAACATTTTTTCTTTT
Source organism: Psilopogon haemacephalus (assembly GCA_013396835.1). Lineage (NCBI taxonomy): Eukaryota > Metazoa > Chordata > Aves > Piciformes > Megalaimidae > Psilopogon > Psilopogon haemacephalus. The sequence goes on along the minus strand of VWZI01023917.1, from coordinate 1,908,759 downwards.
TTACAGCTTTTTCTGCTCTTGCCGTTGACTGGGATTCTGATACACGGAGACTACTTTTTGATGTACAGGAGGCACAGGTTGTAGTGTGGTTTTGTTTTGTTGTTTTTTTGTTTTTTTTTTTAAATAATCTGCTTTGACTTTCATGGTAGCTTAAAAGTTCACAATAAATAGTTCTGGAGTCAGCAGGATGAGATGTATTTACTTAATCTTTTATGAGTAAGACCTGTAGATCAGCAGTTGCTCATCTCTTTCAAATCTGTTCTGAAAAACGGATTCTTTAATTTCAAAGCTAAGTAATCTAGTTCTTACTTAACAAACAAATCCCTAAAAATCCAAAGAAACATGAAACTGAATTAATGAAACCAAGTAGAAAGCTCAATATTCTTTCTGAGAGAGTTCTGCTGCGTTGTTTTTATAACCTGTTGTTACTGTTTTGCTAAACATCGCAAACCTGAAGTGAGGACTAATGCCCTGCCTCTTGCTGACTCTGTAACACAATAAAGGAATGGCAGGAAGCATGAGATGATTGTTGGGGTGGGAAAGGAGGGAGTAGAAATTGGCAGCATGATGAAGGGCATGTTCCTTTCTGTGATGTCAAGGACGTGGGACATAATAAAGCATGCATCTCCTTCACTAGGCATTTGAAAAACATGGAAGTATGTTGCAATCCCAGAAGAAGAAGGCTGTGGTAGCCCTGAGAGACTGCATAGAGCTCTTCACAACTATGGAAACACTTGGAGAACATGACCCATGGTGAGAACCTCTGCCTACCCTGTTTGTTTTAAAATGCCATAAGTGTTTGAGTTCACTTCATTCATCCTGGGATCCTGATGATAAACCAGGTCCGTCTTAGTCTGTAAGTGTTCTCAGTTCTGTCTTAGTTGTTGACTCAGTAGGCTGCAAACATGAGCTAACAGAAAAAATTAGTTTCCTGCCTTTATTTAAAAAGAGAGAAGTGGCAGTGGGCATGTAGCTTCCAAAGATCAGGCTGGGTTTAACTCTCTCTTCAGTTTTGCAGAAGCAGTGACAGAGCAGAAGTGTGTGGTTACCTTAGAGTAGCTTGAACCGGTTCTGACCACCTCCTAACTTTACAAAACATCCCTAGTTCAGTGGGTCTAGGTACAGCAGATCCTAAATTACCTGCTGTGTGAGCATAAGAAGGTTTTTAGAGGTTGTTGTTAGGTGTTAGAAAATCTATAGTGCAGTAGGCGATTGTTTATTATTAATTTCTGATTACATGCAATTAATAGGATTGCAGCTCTCACCTGTTTAAGATAACAATGAAGTAATGAGACCTTTCAAACCTTTTTTTTTTTTTTTAAATTTATAAGAGAAAAACAAATTTTTGCATTTTGGTTATAAAGTGGAAGCAAGTTGCAGCTTGGAAACCTCAGAGGAACTGTACTTACCTCCATATTTTACAACCAGAATTCTCTATAAGGAAGGGACCATACTGTCTTATGGAGGTACCTTTTAATGGAAGGCCAGAAGATTTTCTTTCATTGTTGTCATTCACTTTCTTGTTACTCTCTTCATCAGGTACTGCCCTAACTGTAAGAAACATCAGCAAGCCACAAAGAAGTTTGACTTGTGGTCTTTGCCCAGGATTTTGGTTGTGCATTTAAAGCGTTTCTCATACAGCAGATACTGGAGGGATAAACTTGACACTGTTGTGGAATTCCCTATTAGGTAAGGTTCTTCCCTCAAGCTTGGAAGAGCTTGAAGATCTGGTCAAGAGAAATCTACTTTTGATATTACTGTTGGGCTTGTTAAAGTTGTAACTGCAACAGCTCTGTTTCTGGGTTTGAACTGTAAGGCAGCAGGTATGAGTTGAGTTTGTTTTTTTTTTTTATGTGTGGTTGGTGTTTATTACTCTTAATCAGCTCCACATGTCTCAAATAACACTGATTACTAGCAGGTACTGATTCTTCTTAAAATGGGTTAAACTCATGATTCTGCTATACCAAGAGAGCTTCTAGAGAGAACTGAGCAAGTTTTTTGGGCAGAGCTGCACTTGTAGTACTGAGGATTGCACAAGAACAAGATGAAAGCCTCATTCCTCTGCTCTGCTTGTCAGGCCTCTGCTGCAGGATGAAGCATACTTCTTACTAATCCTATGTCACTTTTCATGCCTACACAGGAATACTCTTGTCTTTTATTGAATACTTCCCTCTAAATCTTTTGGCAGCACTTGCTGTGTTTGCCAGGACCTGCCCTGTGTGGGAGAGGTAACATGTCTAGTCTTGACAGTAATAACATCTGGCCATTTGAGCAGCAGAGTGCAGTGGTTCTCTGCTAGTGCTGCCTGCCTGCAGAGCTTCACTGGTGTCACGCGTGAGTTTAGAAGGTGCTGGTTACTGATCTTCTGATACTTTTGGATTTCCTTCCAGGGGTTTAAATATGTCTGAGTTTGTCTGCGACCCAAGAGCAGGCTCTTACGTGTATGACCTCATTGCCGTTTCCAATCACTATGGAGCCATGGGAGTAGGCCACTGTAAGTAACTGCTTTTTTTTGTCCTGTTTGTGCAAGGAAATATAGGCAGAGGGAATGTTGGAGGGGCTCTGTGTGTTGGGAGACATGCATCAGCCCTTACAAAAGGTGTCTAGTTCAAACCATACCTCTGTTCTGTATGTAGGTGAACATCATATTGGCAGGTAACGTACTTCCTGTTAGGACTTGCAGAACAGCTGGGCAGTTTTTGTAGTTTGCTGTTGCCTGAGGTCTGACTGATGCCTGTGGGACCTGGGTTGGTATTGTTAGAGTGTGTAGAATTGTGAATCTGACTGGTCACAGAAGTGTTACTTCAAAGAGACTTTGCAGGACTTTAGTCCAGCTTCATTCTTGAGTGAGGCTGCTCGCAAGCACTAGATGAGTTCCATCTGTCACAGAGGCACTAAGCCTCCTTAACCACACCAGCAGCAGTTTGGTGTAGGCTCCAGAGGAGGTAAAGGGCTGAGCTGTAGCAGAGCCAAGAACTCGTCTAGGAAACTGACAAAGCAGGAGAGTGAGCAAAGGAAGTTGTGGGTACAAACAGTCTTGTGCACACCTTTCCCTTTGTATGCAGTTTGACTAACACGCCCACCACTTTAACCCATAAACATAACATGGTAGCCTAAGACATTAATTTTATTGAGAACTTGATTATTTAGGCTAAACAACTGCTAATTTCGTAACAGTGGGAGGTGTGCCTGTTCAGGGGAGAGTTTCCTGGTGGGCAGTCCAATTGCCGTCCAGGGGGAGTTCAAACTGGGCTCATCCACTGATCCGTCACTGATAAAAGGTCTCTTTGCTGGAGATCAGCACCATGCAGCCATGCTGCCTAGTGAGGAGAGCTCAAAGAAGGCTCACTTCATCTGGAGCACCATCATAATCAGAAAACTTCTCTTTGTGTGAAAATGCTGAGTCTTAAACTGTATTTGGGAAAGCTATGGCTCACGGGGAGTGAATGAAACACTGTGATGTTTTTCCTAAGTTTCTTTGTCCTGTATCTTGGCTATCAGAAGTACATCTGGTATGTGGGACAATGTTCTAGACTAGTTGGAGTACCTTGTGTGGACTACCTTTCTGGAAGGTGTGTGTGCTGGTGAACTAGGTTTAGGTCAATTGCAAAGCTAGCTCCTGGCCTCCATGCATGCTCAGTTTGAGTCTTGAGCATAAGTAGTGCAGCACAGCTGGTATGGTGTTACCTCTGGAGTGCTGAGCTGTGCTTTCTTCTCCTGACAGACACTGCCTATGCAAAGAACAAAGTCAATGACAAGTGGTACAACTTTGATGACAGCAGCGTATCAGTGGCTTCAGAAGACCAAATAGTGGTAAGTATTTGGCCGGAGGCTGATCTGAGTTTGTGCTGAAAGTGTGGTTCCCTGCTTCGGGTGTTTCACTTCCAGCCATGCTGGGCGGATGGCTTCAGATGGTTTTCTCTTTGTTTGGTAGACAAAAGCTGCATACGTGCTGTTTTATCAGCGCCGAAACAGTGAGGAGCATACTGCCCCCTCTCCTCCCCAAGAAGAGTGTGACGGCATGGATACCAACTAAGCAGCACCTCCAGCTCTTGGCCACCATCTTAGCAGTTGCTCTTCTAAAGCCATGCCTGAGGCATCTGAAAATACTTCTTCCCTCTGTAGGATTCAAAGCAGAAAATCTAGCGCTGGAAGATTCAGTGCTGGGGGTTGCAGAATAGCACTGGAGAGCCAGGAATAGGTGCTGACACTTGGGATTTTAGAGGCCAAAAATAATATATATTGGAGCTTCAATAAAGTTCTTTTTAAAATCTGTCTGACCTGTGTGGCTAGAGGCAAGGGTCGGGGCTGAGCTGGGCTGGGGCTTTGGGTCTTGGTCTGAGGTTCTTAGCTGAGATTGGGAGAGTACAGCCTGAGCTAGAAGTCAGCTCACAGCTGAGCATTGCAGGCACCTGTGGAGGAGTCCAATGGGTGATGATTCTGTGAATCGGTGTGGGGGCTTCCTGCCAACCTTCCAGCGTTGCTTGCTGTCAGGCCCTGCCTGTGTCAGGGAGGCTTGCTGCACCTTTTCTAAAAACTCACTGCAAATCTTTGTACATCTGGCCTGTCTGTTGCAGTCTCTGCCGTGCTACCTTGGTCCCTTTGCTAAGCAGCAAATGATTCTCTTGTACCTTTTCACTGAGGCTCTTCTGGGCAGTTCTGACTCAGCCTTTTTCACGTGAACGCTGGGTTCTGTGATGTAGACTTCACTGGTAGCAAATCATACCTGCCTGTGGTATGGCACCTGTGTAGGCTGAGCTACACAGCAATGCAGGATGCAGCTGCTCTGGCTCCCATTCTGCAGAGAAAATACCCTCCATAGGTTGACAATTCCTTGTCCTCTCCATCCGTCTCCTATATTTCTTGCTTCCAGACTACCCTGTAAGCACTTTTCAGCCTCCTTCATTTCTCCTATGGTTTGTGCAGTGGCAGCATTTTTACACTTCTTTGCTCATTCATGTGACTCCTTAGAGCTTTTTCTCAGGTGAAAATCAGGACTGTGTCACCAGAGCTGCCACCTGTGATGATGGCAGCCCAGTGCAATGGGTTGTGATTTTTCAGCCTTTTCTTTTGTGACTTTTTTTTTTTTACTACTCTTTCAGCCTTTTCCCTCCTTTGAGTGCTGCCCTTTAGATCCCCGACCCTGTCATCTTCTGTGAGGCAGCAGGTGTGACAAGTCCTCTTCAAAGTATTTCTTTGCCTTAGCTGTTTAGTAGTTCTGCTCCATCCTTTCAGCACAGCTGGCAAAAGCTTTTCCCTGTGACCTCCTTTTCTGTGTTCCTTGTAAGACTTAAGTCCAGCTTTTTTCTGGGATGAGAACTCCTGTTGAGCACTAGATCAGGTCAGTCCTCAGTGGAAAGCTGGTCATCTGTGTGAGGAATTGGAAAAATCTAGAGCCTTAATCTTTTTTAGAGAAAGATCTAGATGAAGGTGGTGAACTACACAGGAGCGTTTTACCTTCTTGGGGCCAAGTGCATTGGCAGAATAAAAAGCTAAAACAAGCTACTGCCCCACTCTTCTTCCTGAAATGTATTGCTTGCGACCACTCAGTTCTCTTTGCACAGTCCCTGTGGCTTCACTGCTGATCATGTCCTCTTCTGATGATCAGTGTGGCAGCAGTAATCCATTTAACTCCAAATATGCCAGCTCTGCTCCCTTTCCACAGTGCTTGGTGACAAGCCCCATAACAAATGCTTGTGTGCCTGTCCCTGCACTTCTGCTGTGGTGCAGCTGAGCAAAAGCCCAGCCAGCTAATAGCTGTCATCTCCTCCTCTGAGCACTGGGAAGGGTGGGCAGCACCACCCAGCTCTTTCACCAGAGCACTGGGAGGTGATGGAAGGAAGAGGAGGGAGGGCTGCTTCTAGCTGTCACACTAGTGTTGTGATCCTCTTCTGCAGAATTTTTGCTTTTAAAGCATTGAAGTAAGAATTTTGAGATCAGAGTTGCTTAATTGCTTCTGCTGTTTTGTTTTTGGGGTTGTTTGAGATTTTTTGAAACTCTTAATACTGTATTTCTGTTTTTTACCTTGTCACTGAGGGGAGCATCCAAAAAGCAGTTTTTAAGCTGTAGCACTGCACTGAATTACTCTGATCAGCATTTTGCTTGTAGTTTGTTTTACTCTAGAGGAAAATCACGTGGGCATTCCAAAGTATGGAGGAGAGGAAAGGGAGTGGGGAGTAGCTTTGTTCTCCTCCTCACCTCTCTATGCTGACACTGAGAAACACATTGGTGGGGCTACATCTCCCGATGCTCAGGTGCTGGACACTTAGTTTTTACTGCAGAAAAAGTGGCCCAGTTCTTTCTTTCTGTGCTGCCTCTGAGCTGATGGGCTTGGGCTGGTGTATGTGCACTGTAAAACCAGACCTGTTTTTTTTAGACTAGCACTTTGTAAGTGGCTGGCTCTATTGTACAAAGAGGAAAATTAAAGAGTGGTTTGCACTGAAACTTGGGTTTTGTTGTGTTTTCAGCTTTCATTATGTGACGTGAGGCTGCTGGTTGTGGGGAATGCCTGGTGCTCAAGGAGCTCTTCTGGCTGGGGAAAGGAGAGTTCTTTGGAGCCAAGCCCTCCCTGCTTTGCCAGTGGGGATTTAGGAGAGAAGCAGCTGTTGCCTGCCCTGCTTTATATATCTGAGGCTTTGTGCTTGCTTCAGGGTTGCCTTTTAATCTCCTGCAGAGATGGGTTGCTGATACTGGCTGCTGTAACAAAGCCTGTCCTTGCCTTTTTGTGGCACTGGGAAGCTTCAGCTATGTCTTCCTCATCATTCTGCTTCCTCTCTGGATCTTAGTGGGGTCCTGGGCTGCGTTCTGTCCATTTTCTCCAGGGATGTCAGGACTGCTTGTGGCTGTACCCCTGAAATAGTTGTCCTGCAGTCGCTGCAACTTCCTTCTCAAGGCAACCTGAGAGTGTATAGAAGAGCTGGCTGGACAAGGCCGGGGAAGCTTGCGTGCATTCAGCCTTGGTGTGCGAGTAGGCAATCTGGAGGATTGTCAAAGTCTTTGAGGTCAAGGCAGGCTGTAAAGCCCCAGAAAGGAGGTTTGAAGTTTTCATGTTGTGATCATGATATAGTAGTGGAGGAGCTTGATCTTAGATGAAGTTTTAGAGAGAGTAGAGGAGCAGATAGGTTTGCTGTGAAATGTGGACCTCCAAAGCATGGCATAAAACCAATCATGGGAAGAAGGGAGAGTGAAGTGGGGGCTGCTTTTCAATGATGGAGGTGTTTGGGATTTGTGACCATACGGGCTAGCAGGAGCAGCAAGGGCATGAAGCGAAGCGAAATTCCTTATTGCAAGAGAAGGAAAAAGAACCTGAAGCACAAATTGTGCTGTCAGTGCAGCACTGCTGTTAGTGTGCAGGCCTCTGAGGCAGAAATCTCTGAGCTAAGACCCTTGTTCAGAGGGGAGATGGTTTTAGCAAGAGCAGAGAACAGGTTGTGTTCTGACTCACCTCTTGCTTTGAAGGGGTGTGCAATTTCACACCCACTAACCACCCAGGGAGGGAAATAATAGCCAGAGTCTGGAAGAAGCATTTTTCCAGGCTAGGGCTGTTTGCTTTGGAGAAGAGACCTGAGTAGCTCCTGCATGACCAGCTGGAAGAGTTGTTCCCTGTTCTCTACAGTGCAAAGAAGACAGGCAGGCAGGAGCCTTAAACCAAGGTATTTGTTTTCTCTACCTGTCACAGTAAATAGTTAACTGAATGGGGGTTACAGGGAACAGCTAGGCACCCTTGATGGCTTGTGCTTCCTGCTGAATGTGGCAGGCTGAGAGGCTCTGTGGGCAGTCTAAGGTGCTTACAAACATGGACATGGGAAGTACTAAATAAATGGGAAAGTCTGCATGAACGAGTCACCTCTGGCTGCCTATTGCCCAGAGACCTCTGAGGAGATGCTTTGTCCAGGAAAAGCAGCATCAAAGAGCAGGGCAGACATAGCCCCCGTGACCATTGGTGTGTCTACCAGCAGGCTGACCAGAGCAGAAGAGACTTTTCAGCACTGGAGAGCCTTTGCACGGGCTTGGAGGAGAGGAAGGTGAGCTGTCCCATGCTTTGTCATGGGCAAGTGGTGAGTATCTCCCTCCTATTTTTTTGTTCTGGGAAAGCTATCAACAGGAAAACAAGTATGCAGAGGAGGGACAACCACCCCTTTCAGAAAGGGAATCTCCACAGTGCTTCTGGAGATGTGCATAGATACTTTGTCACTAAATCAGTTTTGAATGCTCACAGGGTGATGTTATCTTAGTTGTGCAAAAGGGAAGGCTTTTTTAAAAGGGCAAACCAAGAAACTGAGGCACTACTACATTTTCAGTTTCATGAAGTTTCAAGTTCCTTAGGAAGGCTTGCTCCCTCTACTAGAACCAGAATTTCCAGGTCTTTTCTCCAGCACATTTCCCAGGAAAAGAAACAGGAGACTCACAGCAAGAGCCTTTTTCTCAAATACAACATCCTTGTCCCTGGGGCTCAAATCAAAAAAGTTGGGGAGCTGCAGTTCTGAACAGTGTTTTTCTTTTATTCTCAGCCTTGCCAAAATACATTATATAGTTTTAACAGATTTATTTTCAAATGACTTTTACAAGAAGAGACAAATGCATATTCTCAAATTCAGAAGATGGAGGTCTGAAGTTCTTCCTTAAACATGCCTTCAAAATGGAGGTCTTTCGCCATAAGCTGCTCTTCTACATCTTCTAAGGCCCACTGATGATCAGTCAGTTCTAAAGCTTCCCATTCTGTCTGCAGTGACAAGAAAGAGGAAGAGAAAGGGAAGCAAGACAGCTGGACAGGGGCTACACAAAGCAGTGCTTACCTTGAAAACAAAACCAACCCCCAAATTCTGTTAAATACCTGTCAATCCTACCAACTCTGAAGTCACATTTCACACCCCTTACTGTGTATTAATTGGTCAATATATCACAAGCATTAGAAAAATTACATCTACTCTTTGAAAACCCTCTAACCTTGAACAGTCAATTTATTCTACAACAGCGGTCTCCAGAGACACAACAGCTCTGTTGTGTCAAGTGCTTTGTGCTTAGTTACTTCTTCAGTTCAGAGAAGTGATAAAATTAGACCAAAGATTTTGCAACTGACCAGTGCCCTGATGTGCCTCATTAGATTTCAACCACCACAGTCCCTGGAGTTGCAGGAGTTAATTCATGAAGACAGGTGCTCATAACAGCCCAAGACAGAATTTCATCCTAATTATATGAATTACCTCCTTCCACTACTCTTTCTCCAGCACCTACAAGCATGAATATCTCCTCAGTCTGTGAAGTGTTGCTCCAGTGCTCTGCAATAAGCTGCACAACAGCCTGCAAAATCATGTCATGTGATTTCATTCAAGAGACTTGTTATTTCTTGGCCAGAGCACTTCTCTGCAGTATTGGGCTTCCTTACTTTGCTGCTGGGGACTATATATATCATAGAATGGCTTATGTTGGAAGGGACCTTGAGGTATCACCTACTCCAACCTCTGCCATGAGCAAGGAAAGCTTCTCAACTAGATGCAGTGGCGCAACACTTCTCCCAACCTGGCCTTGAACACTCTCAGGAGGCATCCACAACCTCCCTGAGAAACCTGAACAGCAAAACTGCTCTGGACAGCCACTAGTGGAAAGGTACCAGAGGAACGTGAGTCTGGAGAGCACATGGTACTGGTTGGAATTGCATCTCAGCATTGGCAGTTTATGACAGAGCTGTCACTGCTCCAGCTGAGCTGTAAATTGCTAAGGCTTTTTTTTAAGCAGAAAGGTTACTGAATATAGAATATTGACTTCCCAAGCAGCTGGATGTCTGTGGGTAATCTCTGAAAATGCAGAAGATGGCTCAGGAATTCAGCTTTATTATCAAGAATTACTAACTAACCTAGTTTACTTCAGGATATTAGGGCTCTGCCAGACCCAGGGCAACTTCCATATCATAGAATCAGCCAGGCTGGAAGAGACTTCCAAGATTATCCAGTCCAACCTATCACCCAGCCCTATTCAATCAACTAGAGCATGGAACTACGCCAGCTGGCTACAACCTCCCTTCAGGTAGTTGTAGACAGCAATGAGGGCACCCTTGAGCCTCCTCTTCTCCAGGCTAAACAACCTCAGCTGCTGTCTTTCATCAGTTGTCAGCTCTAATTTTAGGAACAGGAATCCAGAGCAATTCCCATACTTGACACATGGAGAGGACAAGTTACAGACATCCTGCAATACTGTAAGCTTACAGCCACCAGGAGTGCAGGTAGAGATACTGTACCTTAAATGCTTTGTTAGTGTCTGCTGGCATGGCCATTGCTGCCCCTGTCATTTGTTCTTGCATCACCCTAGACTGATCTGCAGCTACAAAAAAGAAATGAGAGGTTGATTTTTGCTTTAAAAAATACTGTTTAAATGACACACACTGTCACCAGCCTGGTTTCTAGCCACAGACCAGAAAGTTGTAGAAACACCCAGGATGCAATACAAATGTATCAGAAAGACTTCCCATAAAACATCTTGTTCCTATCCCCTGCACCTTACCTAAATTTCCATATGGTATGAAGGCAAACTCAGGAAAATGCTGTTTTCTGCATTCCCACTATTTCCCCCTTCTATCTTTCCTGACCCACATTTAGCATTAAGGAATCTTAGCAGCTACCTTAAAAATTATAGTTGCCAGAAATAAAAGCAGCCCTGACAGCAAAACTTCTGCATGGCAGTGTGATGGGAAGGAAAGCATAGGTTAATTCTCATGCAAGTTTACAGTTGACCAAGAGCTGGTGCACATTTGGGTACTTGCTGCAGGTGATGTCAATATTGGCCCATGGGGAATAACCTCATAGAAGTGAGAGAGGATTTAGAGATTTAGAAATCTTTCCCTTCAGAAGTAAATCCATAGAAGGAGAAGCCAGTGTCCTACCATTATCTTGGCCCAGGATGAGAGTATAAATGCTTCTGAGTCCAAACACATTCAAGAAGTACCAGGAAGCAGAGCTCACCCTGATAAATCAGAACAAGCACAGCTGATTTCAGTTGACAGCTGCCTCGTGATCTCATGTCAAAAGCACCCAGAGATCATTCAGGAGTTATTAACACATTCAAAATTTTCCAAGTGAATTTTTGACCTTGCTTGCTGAGGACAGAGGCTTACCAGGATGCATCTAACGTGAGCAGTTCAATTCCCTGTTGCAACATTGGTTTAAACCGCAGTGTCAGAGGAAATGGGACCTTTGCTGCAGGATAACAAAAAAAAAGAAGCACCAAAAAAACCAATTTCACAACATGACACTATAGAGCTGCAAAGCAAATGGCAAAGCCAGTAAATAATTCTGTCAAATCCAATGTAGTCTGCATGCAAGAACAAGTTAACAGCCTATGTATGCACTTAGGTAAAAGACAAGGGTCTGTATTTTTTGGAATATGGAAAGACTTTTTGAAACTTAACCAGGTGGCCAAACCATCATGAGTATTGTTTCAGTGATGGCAAAGAGGAATGTCCTTTGTTAAAGAAACAGTAACACACAAACAGTAACAACAACAGAAAAAAATCCCACCAAAACAGAACTGTGAATTTAAGGACATATTTTTGGTATGTACATTCTTCATTATCCAGTAACAAACTCTCTGGATAAGTTCAAAGGAAAATCCACTGTATCAACTTAAATGCATTGAAACTGCATAGATTTCAAATATTGGTTTCCCTGCTACAGTTGTGCCTGAATACATCAACTATTTTCTCTGTAACTGGGGATGGTACTCTGTAAAGAATCTTCCCTCCTTTGCTCTGGTGCAGACAAATCACTGCAGCTACCAGTGTACAGCAGCAGTGCCACAAGCCAAGTTCAGGCTGCTTCTCATCAGCTGCTCAGGCAGATGCAATCTCTGATGCAACCCAGACGCTTAAGATCATCATCAGAAACTCGGCCAGACTCATGGGCTGTCTTATTCTAGACACTTACTTGTGACAAACCCTGAAAATGTCATGTTGATCCAACCACCGATGAGGATCATAGGCAGAACATTGGTTACATTCCCTTTCATCATATCTGTCAACATGGTAGGATCTGCAAATCATAGATTTGATGTAAAGTAGCAGTGTATGACAGTGAAAGGAAACAAGATTATTTCACTAGCTATTTTAAATAAGAAACTGAATTAGAGCAGTAAGAGTCCCACTCCACTATCTTGCTCCTGTCTGCTTCCCAGTACCCAGCTACACTGTCCCATCCCCTACTCGCATTCACTGAGCTGTTTTTGAAGTTGATTCATTTTCCTGTTTTGGCAGAAAATTACTTCTCCCCCCCTCAGCTATATTTCTGATACCTTAACGTACCTGTCATTGGTGAAGGAGGCACTACCTTTCTTTTCGTTTTCTTAAAAAATCCATCCTCTGGGTTATTAAAAAAATATTTCCGTGTGAGGAAAGACTGAAACAAGAACAAGCCACAGCCAACACCGTAAGAAATGAAAGGACAAAAGGACAAAAGCATTATTTCTTGTTAAGATATGCAGACATCTTGTGAGCTCTTTCGTAACACATGCTTGCTTGAAGGCAATTCAATGCCTGTATGTATGCTCTACAGCTCCTCATTTTTCTGTTTCCCTGCACCCAGAGTAGCAGCTTTCAGGCTTTCTACGATTCTTAAAATAATTCTAAGAATTCTCTGAAGAAGGATCCACATTGATTAAAGAGCTTCTGGCACTTTGTGCAGAGTTCTTGCTGGTTCAGTACTGATGCCAGCGAGACTCCTAGCTGACTTCTAAATTTTACAGTATACAGATCCGGCAGTAACTAAGCCAATAGAGGCAACTGATGTTTATCAAACATCACAGCTGACATCGTACAACTGCCTCCTTAGCCCAAGCTCTGATTAAATCCCAGAGTACCTGTTAGCAGATACTAAACGCAATGGTTTGAACTCAAGGCTTCATTTTAGAATATGGGTAAAGTGGTGGAAGAAAACATCATGAAATAAACACATACAGTGGCCCTGGACCCAGGTTTCCTAAGCATCTGTTACCGACCTCACTTCTAGACATTTCTCTGTGCTGAGGGACACCCTGTCAGGCTGTCTGACCCCACTGGGGCCCTGGCGCAGACTGCCCGATAGCTGTGCACGCCTCTCGCTACAGCAGTCCATAATACAACTTCTTGCTTTGTGCTTGTTCCACTTACAAAAGCATAACGCAATTCGCGCAGCTCCGTACCTGCTTTGGAATGTATTTTCCATTTTCCCGAAGGACTCTGCTCCGAATCAGCACTTGGCTGCAAGAGAGAAACGTCGCATTAGCGGCACGGCCCTCGGCGGGATCGGGCCTGCCCCTGCCCACCCCGGCCGGCGGGCGGGAGGGAGCCGAGCTATAGGCGGAGCAGAGGCCGTGGCTGAGCGGCCGCGGGGAGCCCGGGCCGAGGAGGGCCCCAGCTGAACCTGACCTGTCGGACACTTGCTCCTGCGTGAGTCTCTTGTCGCTCTGAAGGAGGATGGAGACGTAGTGCCGGATCATGCCCACGAAGAAGGTGATGAAGACGATAGGCAGCACCACCCACAGCCGGATGTTGGAGTCGAGCAGCAGCTCGGGCTCGCTCATCGTGGCGGTAGCGCTCCCGGCTCGGGCTCCGGCCGCCACCGGGCCGCCGCAGGCCCCGGGTCCACTTCCGCTTCCTGCCTNGCGAGCCTGCCCCTGAGCCAGCGCGTCCTGCGCCCCACCTGCCCCGCCCTGCTCCGGAGGGGCGTCAGCGGCTCGAAGGCCGCCGGCTGAGGCTGCCGTGTCGCATACAACCCAGGTGAGGGCCCCTCGGCGGGGAACGAACCTCCGAGAGGGGGCCTCGGGGTCCGGGCCGTTTGTCGAGGCTCTGTGGGAGTGCTGTGGGACAGCTACTCCGAGCCACTCTGGGGTGGCTCTTTGTTATTAAGATCGTAGAACCGGCTTTAAAAGTTTTCTGCCACCGCAAGTGCTAGTCTGGTCTCGGGATCATGCTGGCCTTTCCTGGCTGAGGGAACTGATGGAGCCAAGCTAAAGCTGACACAACTTTTCTGTACCCGAAACTGCCTTGTAAATGCTCAGGTGAGGTAAGATGGCAGCCGCAGAAACTTCCAGACATTTGGGAAGAGATATAAACGAAGAGAGGGCTACATGGGAGGAAGCAGCTTCTCTGGCCTGTCAGTTCGGGCCAGAAGTACTGTGAAAGGCTTATTACACTTTCTCTTTTATTTGTTCCATTTCCACTTTGATATTTTATGTAGCTCATCTTACCGGCCTCGGCCAAACGGCTGAAGTTGAGCTTGAGATGATTAAGCATTTTTTTTTTTTTTAAGTTTTAAAGGTGAGCCAAGATTTATCTTTTTAATTGCTGCCACCCACCGAAAGAGGGCGAGTCAGGTGGAGGTTTGTGCTGACAGAACTCCTGCGGTCTATGGCATTGGGAACATGAACAGGATGGGTGAACGTGCCCGGGCTTGCGAATCCTAAATTGCTAATCCTTCATACCTTGCTCTGATCATAGGGAGAAGATCACAGTTTAGATCAAAGAATGCCATCCAAAACCTTTTAGTTGACTGTTCAACTTGTCATTGAATTTGCCTGGCACCTGACCAGAAAGTTAAGCCTTATTTTATGAGGAACTGAATTTTAGGAAAAGTGACATGGTACACTATTTAAATATGACAAGCTCTGTAATCTCAACCTGTGCAGCAGAAAAATGTGGTGTGATGCTGGGTAATGAGGCAACCTGCCTTTCTTTGAGCAGTTCCAGTTTCTGGAGCCTTTCCCTCCAGAAATGCATTCAAGATTTGCTGTTAAAAAGTGACTTAAAATCACGTCTCCTTTGCTCACTTATGTTTTTCCTGAACTTGTAGGCAACGACAAAGATTTTGTTACCATGATGTCGAAAAGGAAATTGTCAAAACCTGATGCTTTTGGAGAGAACTGCAAGACAGACTTGCCAAGTAGGTGCTCAGGTGTAATCTTCAGGGGAGTGGTAGAGGTAGGGGCAGCAGCTGCCAGGCAGGGAGAAGGGCTGGGTTTTGCTAGTACTAGTGACGCTGTTGGTCTGGAAACACTTCAAAAAGTCATAATAAATCAACAATGTTAGCAGCAACACTGTATCTTTTCTCAATAATTCTGCTCTTTGATCAGAGTTCATCATTGCTGCTATCAGTGTCTGCAGATTGATTGTGGTTGATCAAAATTGATATCTGTACTAAAATAATCTGTGCAGCTGGAGGGAAGCTTCTGGCTTTAGTAGATGGGTAGATACCTAAGAGACAGGTCTGGTGCGGGGAACCTGTATTAAACTTGTGCTTTTCAGGGCAGAGGGAAACGTGCTCTAGCCTTGCTCATGATCTGTTAGTGGGTATGTCTCCCATGGGAGTAAAGCTACTGTCTGCTTATGGATCACTAAAAGGGGTGAGCAAGGAACGATCCTTTCTGGTGTCATTCTGCAGAGATGCCTGTTACAGGATCTGGGTGTTGGCATCAGAGTTGGCTAATGACTGCGGTCAAGCAGCAGTACTGTTTGTTAGTCTGCTCCCATAAGTGTATCCTGTGATACTCTAATTCCTCATTTGAAGGTTAATTTTGAGTTAATTGTTTATATGAAGGATCTTCACTATTTTTATTGCAGAGTATGTTTGATATAGCATGTCTTGTTTTCTCAGAAAGAAAGAAGTCACGAATTTCTGATGTGGAAAAGGCCTCTGCCTATGGTGGAGTGGAGAATGAAGGAGTCTTTGAAGAGCTCCTAAGGACATCAGGAATTATTCTGAAAGTTGGGGAGGGACAGAATGAAATAGGTATGGGTTTAACACTTTTTCTCTTTGCTTGTATTTGAAAACCTGCAAAGATGGCTGGTGCAAGGTGAAGAGGCATTTTGTTTGAGCTGGTTTGCTCCAAAGTTCAGGCAAATCTTCATCTGGCCACTTACATACCTCTTGAGTTGTACAGCTCCTGGTGAATTCTGTACATCACCTAAACTCATTGGACCAGCTTTTTGGGTGTATACATGCTAAGTCAAAAGACTTTTGAGATATTTTTAGAGGTTTGTGAAAGAAGATTAGACTCCATCTGTGATTGCACTGTTGAACTGCAGAGGCAGGACTTCTGAAACAGGAAAACAAGCATGTTATTCTGCCTTTCAGCTCAGCAACACCTTCAAGAATTCTTATATTAAGCATTTTTAATGCTATTAGCTACTGCCAGCCCAGACTGGAGAAAGCATAAGTGGTGATACCATTTCTGCTAACTAGACTTGTTAACAGAGCAAACACAGAAGTATTGGTGTATGGGCTTGAAAGCTTGTACCTAGTGTAGCTGTTTATGATGTTGTATGGATAAAATGTCTGGTTCTTTATTTTCTTTTTAAACTTTCTCCTTAGCTGTAAATCAAATAGCTTTCCAGAAGAAGCTCTGCCTGGCCCTGGAGAAGCACCCTACTTACCCAGGTGTAAGTAATTGGCCTTGCTTTGGCAGGAGCCAGCTTTAACATTGCATGCTGTGTAGCAAAAGGTACAAATGTAGATGCCTGTCCCTGCTAGTCCCATACAAAAGTTTACAACATGGTGCTTTATCTTGAATTTCTGTGGTCCAGATTTTCAGTGTTGGTCTCCAGCCATTTGGTCACATTGTCCTTCTGCTGTACCTGTCACTTTTAAGCTGGCTACAGCTGAATACGTTGCCCTGTTGAAGTGATTAATTGGCAATCTTATTCAACAAAGACTCTTAAGGGAGAAAAATTGCTTTCTTAACTTCCTAGTGTTTGGTTTTGTGTTGGCTAGGAGCCAACACAAAAACTGCCACCGTGTGGTGCTCCTCTCCAGTCAACAATCCCAGTGTGAAAGCTGTAAGATCAGTGATTTGTATCCTGGAAATATTTTTTGGGTGCAGGTCTTGTCACTTTAAATGTTGCTGTCTCAGCTGAACAGAAAGCAAAGCCCTTTAAAATCAAAGTCTCACTGTTGCTTTACAATTATTTTTCAGAACAATTAATGTTTCCTTTTGGAAATGATTTAGACTAGAGTTCATTTATTATCCAGCTTTCCTTCCGTCACACTTTCTGTCTATCTGTATTTCCCTGGGTAGTTCTTTCCTGTCCTTATCACTTGCTCACAAAGAGCATCTGAGAACACAGCAGTTGGTTGGGATGTCTCTTCAGGAAGTGGATAACTTTTCTCTGTTTTGCAGGTTGTGAAGCAATTTATCAGCGGCTTAGAGTCTCATATCAAGGACAGAAACCAGTTCAAGAACTGTCTCTTGCCATGCACTCCCATACAGACTGAGGGGTCTAGGTCAGAGAAAGTGTATTTTATCTTCTCTTTCATTCAGAGCCAGATTCTAGTGGCAAGTCACATAACATTGAAGAGAGTGGAGGGAAAGGCCATAGCTCCAGCTGATACACAACAGGACTTGTTTCTTATGGAAAAGTGGCTGGTGTAATATGTTGTTATTTAATAGCAGTAAGTTTAGAGTGATGTCATGGAATTTGCTGGCTGTCTGGCATGCATTGGGTCCCACGGCATTTTATGGCAAGAGCCATTAAAAAAAAAAAAAAAAAGTCAAGGCTGGGCAACTGTTCCTTGACAGTTTTTTTTCAGGAGTTACAGTTGAACCACAGAGACTTTGGCATTTCCAGCTCACCCTAGTCTTGTGGAGTAGCTCCTTCAGATCTAAACTGCAGCTTTTTTTTTTGTCTGTCTGTCTATGGTTACTCTAAGTCTTTGTAAGTGATTTAAAATAACTCCAACAAACAGTAATGGAAAGAATTACAGCCTGTGTTCCTGACGTGTTTTTATTACAACTGTGTTGTAATCCTTCATCTTGCAGGACTCTGGTGCACTCGTATTGTGAAAGCCTCATTAAACTGCTGCTTGGAATTGAAATCTTGCAGGTATGGGCACCTCTGTTTGCTCTTTATAGTGGTGTTGATTTATTTATGGATCCTTTTGCTTTAGTAAGTAGAGGATTAATGGAACTGGTTGTGAGGCAGATGAGGCTGCATCTGGTATTGTATCCAGTTGCTGGTTTCTTTAGGGATGCTAAGATGCTCAAGGCATGGAGCACATGGTATACAAGAGGAGATGGAGGGAATGGGGGTTTGTTCAGTCTTAAGCAAAGCATAAGGGAGATTTTGTGGTCTTAAAATATCTAGTTGCATGCTGTAGAGAAAACAGAGATAGACCCTTCTCAAAGGTAAACAAGGGCAGGATAAGAGATGACAGCCCATATCAATCATGGGAGAAATTCTGATAAGATATAACCACTTCCATGATGCTTTTGATTCCTGTGTGGTGAAAAGCAACTCAACCGGGTCTGAGAAAGAGACCTTAGTGTACCCTGGAGCTGTCATACATCCTACCCCTGTGCTCTGCTTCTATTGGACAGTTTATACCACTCTTGGTGTTTGTGGGTTTCAGCTAGCAGGCTTCATGCCACCTTTCACCTATTAGAGAGGAGATTTCTTATGCAAAAAGTATTTTTTGTTTGTCCCTTTGAGTCTTGTTCTCTGTGTGCGTTTTGTCTTCTGTGTGAGGTTAGCTTTGGTGGCGATGCTGCAGCACAAGCAGTAGGTCATCATGCTAACGCTGCCTTTTTGCCTTTCTTCTAGCCTGCTGTAATAACACTGTTGCTGGAAAAGATCCCCGAATTCTTTTTTGATGTGTGAGTATGGGCTGTCTTCTTTCTGCCTTAAAATGCCATCCTCTGGGCAATCACCAGCTGTTTTGCTTCAGGCCTGAATGGATGTTTGCACTGATGTTTTTTTTCATACATGTGTAAATTTAGCTGTGAGGTACCATGACTTCAAACTTATGGGTGCACAAAACAAGTGTGTAGAAACTGAAATACAGACATGCCTCATGATTCATTCTGCTTTTTTGTAGATACTGGCATGAGCTTTGCAAGTGTTTCAGCAGAGGGACTACAGCATGTCTCCTTATTTTAAAAAAGGATAAAAGTGGCTGGCAGAGTTTTAGAAGGCTGCCAGATGCAAGCAGACCTCCTTTTAAAAATGCAGAGTGTGTTCAAATAAGGGAAAGAGAAAACACTTCTGTTTTTTGAATGTAGAACACCACAGCAGAGAGACAGATCATGAGGTGCAACACAGGCAAGACTTGAATGTTTCAGCTCTCTGCACAACCTGAATGCTCATTGCAGAGTTAGTGATACAGGTCCAAGGGTAGAAAGAAGCTAAGGATGTCCCCAATACAGTATTTGTTTCAGTGCTGAGTACCAAGCAGGATACAAATGCTGCACAGAAGCTGAGTTTAAAGAAATTGTCTCAGATCAAAATGTTCTTAGAGGAGGGTTTGACACAGTCATAAGGATTGGACTGTTTTCACCCAGGAATTCTAAAGGATCTTGGGTGCAAAAGTAATAAGCTGTTAGTTGTGCTGTGAACCCATTAGAAAGTCTTAAAAATGGGTATTGTTACACTTGTCTCTTCAAGAGTGATTTTTTTTCCCTCTGTATCAATGACTAAGGAGAGGGTGGGCAGGAAAAAAGTGAGTTGCCTATTTTGAATTAGAAGGAGGATGGTCCCATGGAGATCTGGGTTGTTCAGCGTGTAAATGAGAAACGGCATGAAAAGTGAAATAATAATTTCCAGGATAATGTAGTCTAAAACTAATTGTGAATAACAGTAGGGTTTTTTCACTGGATTTCCCACTCTTTTTTTGCTTTGTTTGGTTATGGAAAAACAGCATCCATGAACAGTTATCCTGTAATCACACCTGAACTACCTGGCCAGTTTCTCCCACATCTGATGTAAAAGCATAGACCTGTCATTTCTGCAAGTTTAATGCCCTGGGTCACTGTAGGAAGGATGGGGAGAACTTAGTTTATCCATGAGATTTGGCCACAGCCAGCTTATTTATGCATATGTGCTTATAGACCAGTGTGAATCAGAAGTTACAGTGGAGGAAGGGCATCTTAGAGAGTACAGCCAGGTTAAAAGTAACCTTTATTGCATAAATATATGACAAAGTCAGTGTTTTCATTGAGGAAAGGCACTGAGGGTGCATTTTTTTGTTTCTTATATTTAGTATTGGTTCCATGCTTAGCAGTAGCCAAAACAGTGAACAGAATATTAGGGAAGGAGTTGAGAACAAAACGGAAAACATCATGTCGCTGTGTGGTACAGTCACATTTTGAATGTTGCATGCACTTCTGGGCAGGCTCTCATAAAAATACAGTAGAACAGTTTTTATGTAATTAGGGAAAAAAATTTCTAAATAGAATAGAATTCTGCCTGCCTTCAATGGAGAGGAGTGGCAGAGAGATGATAATTGTCTAAAAACAAGAGAGGTTTAGAAAAGGTAACTGAGAAATATTTCTGATTATGCAAGGCAGCAAACAACAGCAAAAAAAAAACAAAAGTACTTATTCAGATTACATATCATTACCCTATCAAATTCAGTATTGCAGAATGTAGAGGTCACAAATTATACAAGGCTGTAAGGTTTTTAATTTTTAAAGAGTCTTGGGGAAATTAACGTAGGATAAATATACTGCTGGATAGCAGAGACAGTGGACTGGGTACCAGCTGCTGCCTTGGAGATTTGCTAAACTGCTTACTGTTGGAGAGTGAGTGTAGCTTCCCAGGGTAACACAGGAGATCTTAAGTAAGGTCACACATTGTGTGTGTGATTGTGGTGCCATGATTTAGGATGTAGTCGTTATTGAAACAGGCTGGCAGTATATAGCAAATTATTTGTGTTCTTCCTAGATGGTGCTAAAATCTAGGGGCGTTATTTTCATAATGTAATTTTTACAGGTGGTTAATTTGATTTGCATCTCAGGGTCTTGCTGGGCAGCAGCAAAGCTTTTGAGTCTGTGGGTCTGACTAACCTGCGTTTCACTTTCTGCTGTTGTAGTGTTGGCACCTTTGGAACAAATTTTCCCCGGCTCATCGTCAATCAGTTTAAATGGCTTGATAGGCTTCTTGACAGCCAGGTGGGTACTGATGGTGTAGTCACAGGTGTGGTTTGTTCAGTCAGCTTTGGAATGCCTCTCAGAGGGATGAGATCAATTATTAGGTTAATGGGAACAGCTGTTGTTTTCATAGTCAAATGCTGAAGGAGATTAATTCTTTCTGGTTTATTGTGACTGCCTTCAGTGACTTCTGGACATCCCCTTTTACTATTTTTTTTCTTCTCTTGCTCTAAGTCTCCTTTTTAATAAATTTGTATCTGTATGTGTGTTTCCACATGGGTAACCCCGTTTTAAAGCTTTTGCTGGCAGGACGTTACAATCCCCTCTTGTTTAGTTTTAACAGAGATTTTGGATGCTTGCAGGCATCTGGAGATCAAATCTCTGTTCCTGCTTTGGTTGTATTCCTTCTATTCCTGTGTTAGTGTCTGTGATCTGCTTAGTACTGGAGGGCTGCTTCTGATGAGTCCCAGAATTAACTGAATCATAAAGTCATACTAATACTAAGAGGCTTGCTGTTGGGTTTCCCAATTTCTTTGTCTCACCGGTACAGTTATATCTTAGCTGTAAAATAGCATTGTTCCATGAAAGTATTTGCTATCCTTCATGACTTCAGCAGGATGAGCAAGGGACAGGTGGCATAAATCCAGACAGATGACTTTCTGAGTGACCTTACATGCAGAATATTGTTGCCATGCTAATGAACTGCTTGCTTAGGATGAGATTCTTGCATTTTAAAAGTGTTCCTCTTGTCTGCAGGACCTTGTCAGGAAGTTGATGCAGATGGTTAGTGTCTCTCCAGTACCAATCCAGCATGATATTATCACCAGTTTACCTGAGATCCTGGAGGATTCCCAGCAAGGCGAGGTTGCCAGAGAGCTCAGGTGCAGATGATTCCGTTAGCTGTTTTGGGTTTTTTTGTTTGTATGTGGTTAATCATATACCAGCAACCTCACTATTTTATTCCTGTTTATGTTAAACCTAACGCTTCCCAATTTTCAAATTCGTGCTTGAGGCTTGAAATTTGAAAAAGGTAGATTCTTAATACCTGTTTCTAATCAGCAACCACAGAATCACAGTTCTGTGTGTTCAGAGGGGAGTTGTAATTAAAGGAACAAGTTTTCTGTATGTTTCAGAAATGTTTTTGCAGTGACTAAAAAACCTACTGGAATCATCCAATTTACTAAAGATCCATCCATGTCTCTGTTTTCGTTTCCTTGTGTATCAGCTCCTTACTAAAACAGGGCAGAAAACTGACAGTTCCAGTTCTAGATGCCCTTTCTCGTCTGGATCTTGATGCAGGCCTTCTGGCTGAGGTAAGAACTCTTACTGAACAGCCAAGCAGAACTCAGTCCCTACTTAGAAACACAAAAGCTGGAGCTGTTTGGTCATTCAAAGTTTTTTGATAAACCTGACTCCTTTAGGCCTTTGAAGGTTCTGAAATCAATTAAACTGGAAGAGTCAGAGAAACTAAAACTGTTTGGGAAACTTGCAAGAGGAGGTTCAGCAAGAAGCAGAGAGAAGTTTTCTGACTGTTATAGTCTGCATTCAGAAATTACAAACACAGCCCTCTTAGCAAACTGAAGAATACTTTTTCCTGCTGCAGTAAACGTTTGCTATCCATATCCCAGAATCACAGACATAATGGTTGGAAAATGCCCTTGGGATCACCAAGTCCAACTTATAACTCTACAAAGTTCACCTTAAACTGTATTCCCAAGCACCACATCCAAATGACCTTTAAACACATTGAGGACTGGTGACTCAACCACCTCCCTGGGCAGCTCATTCCAATGCCTGGCCACTCTTTCTGTGAAAAAATGTTTCCTAATGTCCAGTCTAAACCTACGCAATGGGAGCTTGAGGCCATTTTAAACTTCTTTCTTGTCTCTATTATTTTTTGAGGTTTAATGACCAGACTGGACTGCTATATTCTAAGAAAGGGCAGATTGGTGATTGAATCATTGCATAGTCATAGCTTTTCACTATAGAATAACAGTAAAGGAGATGAGGTGGTGTGCCTTGGGTTTCTGGACATGCCAGATTGGTGTGCTTCTTGCAGTTAGGCATATTATGGGTAGAATAAAATTTGTCAGAAGGAGTACCAAGGGAGAAATGAATAACCACTGTGATTTCAGCTGTAACTCTGTTCATTTGCGATTCTGCAGCTCCTTTTATAGCTAGCAAGCAGCAGGCGTCTGCTAATACTGAAAGCTAATTGGTAAAGGGGATTATATGTGGAAGACAATAATTGGTTATTGTACAGTAACAATGACCACATCTTTAATCGAGAAACTTCTGGGTAACTTTTCCAGAAGCAGGAACTGTCCCAGTCTGCACTGTTGTTTTTCTTCCCTCTGTTCCGGCTGCATTGTCTCCTCACAGGCGTTCCACTGTGCTTCTGTTTCAAACGCGTTCCTCACAGCGGGGGTTGCTCACCACTATCAGGCTACTCTTTCTCAGAAATCTCTCTACAAAAATTGGTTTGTTTGAATGCATTAATGTATTTTACATAGTCCCCAAGGGCCAGTGCTGCATACCAGGCTGCACATTCCCATGCTTTTCCCTTTCAAAAGCCAGTTAAAAAATAATGGAGCCAAGTTTTTTTTCAGCAATGCCTGCTGATGTGGTAGAGGGCAATGGCCACAAATTACAGCCCGGGAGGCTCAAATTGGACATTAGGAGAAACAAGTTGGGGTCTGCAGCACTGACATAAATTATCAAAGAGGTGGCAGGGCTTGGAGGGTTTACTTCACCCTTGGTGATCTTCAAGGCTCTGTTAGCAAAGCCAAAGCCAGTCTGACATAGTGCAGACAATATTGCTGCACTGAGCGGAGCAGGCTGGGCTGTAAGCCTCCAAAGGTTCCTTCTCACTGATGGAACTTTCTGCAAACTCCAGTGCCCCATCTGATCCTGTGTTGCTTTCTGCTCAGGTGCGAGAGTCTGCCATGACCATTGTGCCTTCCGTAAAGCTGGAAGATTTGCCTGTAGTGGTAAAATTCATCCTCCATAATGTCAAAGCAGCAGATGCAGTAGAGGTACAGTATTCTTTCTGTGAAGACCAGTAGATTGGCTGATCCAACACATGCTTTAGCAGGGGGCAGTTGCTTCACACACAGAGGTGTTTGCTTTCATGTTTTCAAGTAAAATGTTTAATATTGCCAAGGATCAAAGCACATGAAGAGACTCTCATTTGATGTGCATTGGGTTCTGCTTTGAGCCGTGAGTGCTGAAACTTCCTCCTTTCTGCTGGCTGCTGCAGACTTTTCTTATTTATTATTAGAACATTTGGTTTGTTGTTTTTTCTCTGTGTAAACGTTTTAAGGAACCAGAAGCAGTCAGATTGTCTTGATTTAAATACTTAGACTGCAAAAACTATAGTTAGGTGCCAGCCTTAAGACTTTGAGTTTTATCTAGGAATTTTGCACTGTACAGACCTCCTAGGGTTTTAAATTTGAGAAAGATTCAACAGACCTGGGTCTGCAGCTTGGTAATTCTCTTGTTTTTTTCCCTATTGAGTCCTGTTGTAAGACATGTTTTGGAAACATCCCTACCAGGGTGATTCTCCTTTTGGAGGGTGATTTTTTGTTCTAAGTTGTAAAATTTCTCAGTTTTCTGAAGTTGCTTTATCTAAGGAAATATATGTATTTTTAAATGGACCAGATGTTTTGTTAAGCCAATCTTGATGAACTATTGAGCATGCTTTCTTTTATACTTGGAGAAAGCCTCAGTTTAAGCCAGATGTGGATTGTCATCTGATCAGATCTTTCAGGGAGACCACTCTGAGAACAGCATGTGTGTAACGTGTGGTCCATTCTGTGCTGATCCACTACAATTTGACAGCGGTTACATGCGTAAATTCACATGCCCTAGACTTCCTGTTATTGTCCTATATTTTGCTCTGCTGATAATCAGGATAAAACTAGTTCACAGCAACATACAGCAGATGCAGGTTGGAGTTTCCTGGAGTTACTCTTAAGAAATCCTCTTCGGCTTCCTGCATGTATGTGCATGATAGTGAAGAGCAAAGTGTGGCTGGTTCATTTTCTAAGTGTATAAAAGAGCCCAAACCAAACATTTGAGCATGGTCAAATCCTTGTAAGTCTTTGCAAATGCAAAGTCTCACGAATGTTTTCTATTTGTGATTCCAAGGTTATTTTGTGAGATTGTATCTTCTTTTCCTTAGTCATTTTTCCCCCTCAGAGCTCTCAGTGATTTGTGCTGGGATTTGTGCTTTACAGGTGATTACTGACCTTCGCAAGAACTTGGATTTGTCATCGTGTGTTCTGCCTCTGCAGATCCTGAGTTCACAGAAGAAGCTTAAGAGCCAAGTCCAGGCCAGGTACTTAAATTGATTCAGTGATTCTCCAAGGATAAGACAGAACTTCATCACTACATAATCTTATCTCTTTACATACATGAGCCTAAGTTATCCCAAGTAAAAGCGCAGACACCTTTATTCCTTCCCACTTGATGCTAATATATCACATTTGGCAATCCTTGTGGAGCTGGCTTCCCCTGCCATGCAGGTAGTTGCTTTTGAGCCATCTGTATCCACGTCAGCATGGGATAAGCAACTCCATTTATAATAATGTTGCTGCTAATTCATCTGTTTGGTTTTCTCTCCAGTATGTCTGATTCTGCAACCTCTGCTTCCACTCTCCTCTGAAATTCCCTGTGCTTGCCAGATCATTCTCTCTAGAGAATTACTACTTTAAGTAACTGCTGTGACTGCTGCCTTGTTTCTTTTACTGCAATACTTGCAATAACTGAGTCTCCTCCTTTATGATACTTTACAGTTCTTCCATGAGCCAAGTAACCACCAGCCAAAATTGTGTGAAGTTAATTTTTGATGTCATCAAATTAGCTGTGAGATTTCAGAAAGATATCTCAGAGGCTTGGATTAAGGTAAGCTACTTCAGCCCTTGTTTCCTTATATAATTTGACTCCTTGGTTGAGCCTACTCAATTCTTGCAATCAAATGTGGTATCAGAGACAAATGTTAGCTCTTCATTTTGTTGATTCAGATTTCATTCTGTTCCAAACTGTCAGTTCTTTTTCAGGAGTCTCTTTTCTTTCCTCAGTTACTGATTTCACATTTCTTGCAAGATGGCCTCTGGGCTCTGCTGTACAGGTCTTGAAGTCTCTTATAAATCTGGTTTTGAATATTGACAAGAGAGTTCTAGGGAAAACAATTTTAGCTTCCTTCCTGCAAGAGAGCAAAAATAATATATACCTGTGTGCTGAGATTAAGCTGTGTGAAGCCTTAAGGCTCTTGAAAATATCCAACAAGAAATCAATATTTACTGTTACTGGGCTAAATTCGATTTAAAACTGCATTTCAGTGTGAATAAGGAGACTATTTGTTCTCAGCCTTTCATTGCTCAGTACCTTAGCATCTTTTTCAAGCCTGATCTTATTTGAGCGTGTTCTTAGTCAAACTGTGCTGTTTTTGTGCTGGTTTTTGATTGCCTTCTGGCTTCTCTGCTGTTGGCAAGATCCAGTTTACTGGATTTGATAGCTGTCCTGTTGTAGAGGAGAGAAATCTGAGCAGTTTGGTGTTTGTGTTTTTTGATTTGGTTTTGGTCTAGAGGATTGTACTCAAGTGTAACTTTTTTTTTTTTTTGGCCATTTTCTCTTAGGCTATCGAGAACAGCACATCTGTATCTGACCATAAGGTAAGACTTTTGACTCTGCAATTGTCTCTGGGAGTGTCCTCTTCTGCTGGTGTTCTCAAGGCCTTTCTTCATGCCTGTAGATTAAGAGACTTTTTTCCATTTGGAGGAAAAACTGCCAGTGATGTTGTTTGGGAAGTTATATTGATATATGTGACTTGTTCCTAGTATGACAGCTATCAGTTTTATTTGTAACACTTAATGAATCTCTTCTAAATGTCATGGGAGAGTTACTCTGCTTTAATTCTGTCCTCTTGGACTGATGAGTTTTTTCTACAGATGTGGCTGTCAAGACTTTCATCTCTGGTTTGATTTCAAAGTGTGTAGTTGTCTGGGATGTTTAGTATCTTTTCAGCATACTAATGATGGTTATTTCCTTAAAAAAGGTTCTAGATCTAATAGTTTTGCTGCTAATCCATTCTACAAACACCAAGAACAGGAAGCAGACTGAGAAAGTATTGAGGAATAAAATTCGACTGGGCTGCATGCCAGAACAGCTGATGGAGAATGCCTTCCAAAATCATTCAATGGTCAGTGCTCTTTCTGCTTTGGGCCTTACTATTTTCCTTGATCTCTCAAAGATCATAGAATGGTTTGGATTGGAAGAGACCTTAGAGATCATCTAGTTTCAGACTCCCTGCCATGGGCAGGGACACCTTCCACCAGATCAGGTTGCTCAACTTGGTCTTGAACAGCCCCAGAGAGGGGGCATCTACGACCTTCCTGGGCAACCTGCTCCAGTGTCTCACCACGCTCGTTATAGAGCATATCTTTCTAACACTGACTCTTAAGTCTGCCCTCCTCAAGCTTCAAAACATTCCCTCTCATCCTGTTACTACAAAGCCTTGTAAGAAGACCTTCCCAGCTTTCCTGTATGCACCCTTTAGGTATTAAATGGCTTCTGTAAAGTCTTCCCAGAGCCCTCCAGGCCAAATGGCCTCAATTGTGTTCCCACATGGGAGGTGCTTCAGCCCTCTGATCATCTCCATGGCCCTGTCAGGTGATGACTAAACCCTGTGCTGCATTATTTACACCATTCCTGTTATGTACGCTTCTGGGTTTTTTTAGTTTTTAGTCCCTGACTATTCTCCCAAGGAACACATCCTCTGTTGTAACTGTTACATGGGTTTTTGGAGATAAGCTTTCCTCAGAATTGGAAGGGATTTTTACTTTGGTGTAAAACCTCTTGGCCTAAGAGCTGTGGCTCTACTGTGTGTTGCCTTCCATAGTATTTCTAGAAGTTCTTGTGTTCTCCTGTGCTGTTGTTCAGCATGATGGTTTCTAGGCCTAAATATGTGTGTGTTTATTGGGCATGTGTTTGTCATGCAGCATAAAATACCATTTACTCTGGAGGACACCTAGGAAAATGACACAGTGCTGCTTGTTAGAGGTAGAGGGCAGATGAGAAAAACTGAGTTATAAATCTAAAATGAATTAATTGAACTATAATAATGTCTTATGTAGGCACATCCTATGCTGAATATAAAGGGCTTAATTAATTTTCAGTTTAACTCCTTTCCAGAGTAAGTTAAGATAAATTAGGCCACTTTACATTTTAATAAGAGCTTGTTGGTCAAAGGATCTTAGTGTGTTCAAGCTAATTTTGAAAGGAAATTTAGGTTTTTCTGAGTATCTTGATGTAGTGGAGTCCTTCCGTTAAAGTAAGGCCAAGAGTGTGTCTGTCTTGAGGCTTATATTTAACAGGGCTTATATTAATTCCCTGGTGTTGCCCATAATGGGTATGCTGCTGTGAGCTCTGCAGCTTTGCAAATTGGTTTCCTAAGCAGTGTAAATCCTTTATCTAAGGAGGGTTGTAGGAAACCATTCTTATGTGCCTCAGCTGCTCCTGTTGCCTGTTTGTGCAAGAGAGGACAGTCAGAGAACGCAGGAAAGCACCTACTAAACTAGACAAAGCTTTCAGGGTGAGCTGTAGTGCACTCCAGCAAGCAATAATCTCTTCTTCCATGCTTTCTTCATTTCAGGTTATCAAAGACTTCTTCTCTTCAATCCTAGCGCTTGCTCAGACGTTTCTGCGCTCTGTCCACCCGGCCACAGTCTCCTTTGGTTGTTGCATGTACAAACAAGCTTTTGCAGCCTTTGACTCTTACTGCCAGCAGGTATAGTGTGGTGGATGGCATCTATTTAATTTGTGTTTGCCCTTTGTTCTAGATTGTATGTCACGATCCTTTAGGGGGGGAGGATTTGTGGCAGTCAGAAGCCTTTAGAGAGAGGTCTGTGCTGTAGAGTAGGCCAGGCAGAAGATGGGGAGCAGTCACAGCAAGACTCTTAGTGAGTGAATGAAATACAGAGATTGCTGGAAGGAGCAGGGAGCAAACAAGCAGGCTCAGAAGTGACAGAACATAAAAAATACTTAGGGCACAGAGGTTGCTGGGTTTGCTGCAATTTGGAAAGCAAGCAAGTTGACTGAGATCTAGCCTGGAAATCAGGATTGACCCTTGGAGTCACAGAGCAGATTTGTTCACGAATCCTGTTGTGCCTTACCTAGTCATTGGAGCATCCTCTGCTTTAAAAAGATGTCGTTGTAGTTTGTATTGAAACTTTTTTTCCTCTTTACTTGGGTGACTTCATGTGATGAGAAAGTTTACACAGATTTCCCTTGGAGCTCTGACCAATTTGACTCCTGCTCTGTGTGCTCTGAGGTAGTCACAGAGCAGACTTTTAGCTCTCAGTTTGAGTTCCTGCAGACATACTGACATCAAAAATGTGGGCATTGAAGACAGCTCTGCACAAGCTTTTAAATGTTTTTGCAGGCTTGGGCTTACAGTATGTTTATAATTAAGACTGTCTTCAGTATTGTGTCTGTGTGATTACAGCAGGTTTAACATACAGATAAACTAAAAAGCAACTGGGAAAACCCTGAGATGTGAAGACATATGGCCGTAAAAATTAAGGCCAGAAAAATATTTTTGAAACAAGAATTTAAATTTTGAACTGCTGGTGAGAAAGACGATTGAGACACTGGAACTGCTGAAGTGAAGAGGTGATGTCCTGCTGGGTACACTGCACCTAAGAGAATAGAGTAGATTTTTATCGCTGTGTATTGGTAACAAAGAGCAGCAGCTGCAGTAATGTTAGCAAGCAAGCAGGAAAAAATTAGTAAAGAGCTGTTTTATGGAATTGTGGGATCTTTAAGAACTGAATAAAATTCAGGCTCAAGGAGAAGGTCAATATTGTGGATATCAGGAATTAGAGAGCAAACTGGGAAGGGACTCAGAATACTATGATCAAATTTCAGGATGATTTTCTGCTCTTAAGCAACGTGTCCTCTATCAGCAGAACAGGGCAGACATTTTTCTGTTGGTATTTCACTACAGCTTCTCTGGGGTTTTATTCTCAGGAGGTGGTGACTGCTTTGGTGACTCATGTGTGCAGTGGGAGTGAGACAGAAGTGGACATCTCTTTGGATGTGCTCAGGGATTTGGTGACACTGCACACAGCCCTGATGATGCGCTATGCCACCTTTGTGAAGGTAGGTGTACTTCTGGGGGTATACTGTATTTCAGGACCTTACAGCACCTTGCCCCAAGATCCAGAACATATTGGTACTTTACAGTTACATAGTACTGGAACAGCCGGTACCAGTAAACCTATCTGTGTTGAGAAAGAAATACAGTGGTCGGAAGTGAAAAGTATCTGTTGTGAAAGTGTGAAGTGTAAGATAGCATAAATCATGTTTTGACAGGGAAAATTGAGATGGACAAAGGAAAAAGTTACCTCTCCTTGTAGCTGGAGAAGGCTTAATTTTCAGGCGTGAAATAGCACCTTTGTAAACATCAGCTATTTTAAATACTTTGCAAAAACCTGCTCCCTTTGCAGACTGCCTGTTCCACCACGTGGAAAGACTTCAGCCAGTATTTGAATCCTACAGCAAAACTCCTGGCAGAGATGGTTAGAAGACTTGTGAACTAAAATATATTATAAAAATAAGTCTGCAATGGGGAGAAAAAGATGGGTCCTTAACTCCTAAGAATGACAAGCAGAAGTCAGTTGCCCGATTCTAGAAGTAAAGATAGAGATTGAGGGAAGAGTGAAACAACAAGGCAAGCACATAGCAATGTTTTCCTTGAACAATCCCCTATCTGTGGTGAGTTGTAGCTTAAGGAAACCCTGCATTTCAGAGCCCTTGAAGAGTATGGGCATTCCACCATCCCTCTAACTTCTGATTCCCACTTGATGTTGATGATTCTGTAGCTTTCTCTTACATCTAAGTTACTGTAAGAACTTGCAATCTGTCAGACAGTCAATGGGTATAGCAGGAAGAAACAGGTCTTGTTTGGCTTCTGGCAGAGGGAGGATGTTATAAGGATTCAGGCTTGAAAGCAGTCCTTGAAAGAGATGACCCAAAACTCTTGCTCATAATTGAATGAATTGTCGGAGGTGCAGTGGGGAGCATTTGCACACAGCAGTCTGCTGAGACTTGCTGACCATCCTCTTTACCTTGTGTGCATGTTCTTGTGCTGGCAGACCACTTATAGCTTATGGTTTCTCTGCATCAGTCTTTGATGCTTTACCAAAGCTTGCATGTGAAACACATTAATCAGTGCTCTAGCCACACCTCAAGGTCTGGCAGTGCAGTGCGTTTGACATGCTTCTCAGCGGTGGTTGAGACACTAGCCAGTGAACTGTGAAAAGGTCTGCAGAGCTGCAGACGCCTGATGTATTTGACACTGAGCTGAAGCCTCTCCAGCACAGAGGGAACATGCAGATTTTAACACACATCATCTCTCCAAACAGCTATTTTTAATCTTCAAACTGGGTGAATTTTCTTGAGAGTTGCAAAAGTGGTTATTTAATCCTGTCAAACTCAAAACCTCATTCCGGAGGGGAATAATTAAGGTCAAAGTAACAGTCCCACATTTAGGTTTATTTAATCTCAATGTAGCTTTTTCCTGCATGTACAAAAAAGCTGAAGTGAATGGTCCTTCCCTGCACCTGACAGTGTGTTGTTTTGAGCTTGGGAAGGGACTCTGGATACATTCGAGCTAGTTTGTGGCTTCTGTCTTGCAGACCATTTTAGACTATACACAGAAACTGAATCCATGTCAGATCCGGAAGCTGTTCTACATTCTCAGCACACTGGCATTCAGCCAGAGGCAAGAAGGGAGCTATATCCAGGTGAGCAAGGACACAGGAGAAAACAGTTGGCCCTTTTTTGCTAGATTAACATCCAGAGTTTGTGTTGTGCCAATAATGGCCTCATCTATGCACAGTGATTGATGTCAGGATGTCCTTCAGCTTAAAATTCTCTTCTTCCCAAGTGGCTGCAAGTAAGCTTGCAGCTCGAGATTTCCCAAGGGCTCATCACTGTGACTGCATACCTCACATCTTTCCCAGAAAGGTCATCTTCTTTTGCACATTTAAGACAGGTAGAGTTGATAGAAATGTTAGTAGAAGGAGACCGATGGCAGTCTCTAACTTCTCACTTGATGTGGGATCACCACCAATATGATATCAGGTTGGCTGTGGCTTTGTTTAGCTGAGCCTTGAAGACTTGCAGAAGTGTAAATTCAGCAACCTCCTTGTGAAGCTTTGTTTTTTCCTTCACTTGGAAGCATTCAGGAAGTATAGTTTGGCTTCTTCCCCATGATGTTCATCTTGATTCATCTGCTTAAAGTTTATACACCAGAGACATCAAGGGCACTCATGTCAGAAAAACTGAGCTGCACAGGACAGAGGACTCTGCTGTGAAGTGGTAGACTTCATACCTTTTGTGCTTCTAGTTTAAACACAAGAAGCTGTCCAACCTGGTCTAAATGCATATTGATTTTATACAGGAGTCTCATATGACTTTTAAAATACATTCTCCTATTAATTATAGATGAAACTTGGACCAGCCACACGTTCTGTGTAGTAATTACAGTGAAGTCAAAGTGAGCCACTTTTCATGCTGTTTGTAGCCTCTTCCAGCACTGTGATCAGTATTTTTGTAGTAAAGGAAACCGCAGAACTTGCACTGCTTTTGGAAAGCTGTGATCCCAATAAACCATCCCCCCAGTGGCCTTTGGTGACAATATTAAGAGAAGCTGCCAACAGAATTGTGAGTGATGCACATAAGTACCTCTGTGGTGACATGGTCTGCATCTTTCCTTTAGGATGACATGCACATGGTGAT
Organism: Psilopogon haemacephalus; assembly: GCA_013396835.1. Taxonomy (NCBI): domain Eukaryota; kingdom Metazoa; phylum Chordata; class Aves; order Piciformes; family Megalaimidae; genus Psilopogon; species Psilopogon haemacephalus. The sequence continues at coordinate 1,876,074 of VWZI01023917.1, read as the reverse complement.
CAGGAAGTGGCTCTCCAGCACAGTTCCCAACCACAAACAAATGGCAATTATTGGTGCTGTTACCATGGTAGGCAGCATGGCATTAAAAAGGTGAGAGAGATTAATTTGACATACTTTGAGTTCAGACCAAACCTGGAGTGGAGTAAAGGGAGAGGGGCATTGACTTTCAGCTCATGCATGTCTTGGTCAAATCCAGGAACTTCAAACTCTTTTCTGCAGAGTGCAGTGTTAGGTGTCACAGCTGGCTCAGTGCTGCTCAAACCTGCTATTCATCTCAAAGGCACCTGAAATTTCTTATTCTTCATGGAAGGATCTGTGCTTGGAAAAAAATGTGAACACTGTGTTGTATTGACTGTAGATCAGGTTCTGACAGCTGGCTCAATAACCTCACGTGCCCTGTGTTTGGATACAGGGAAATCTCAAAGAGAAGTAAGGGGGAAGATTATTACTGCAGTGCTGGGCATTGACATGGCAATTTCCCAGTGTACTGCATAAATAATGTATAAACAGCATCTGTAAACCAGACAAACCCCTGATAAGAGCTGTGGCAAAGGTTAAAGCACTTGGAAAATAAGGATTTGGCTTGTGTTGGGAAGCATTATTTAGCTCACTGATTTTGCACTGCTTAATAAATACTTTGGCTGTTTTATTACATGAAGAGAAAACCCCATCTTAGCTCTGGGTCCTGAGTCAGTGGACTTCTTCATGGTTGCTCCTGTAGCACTGACATCAGACTCACTAATTTAAAGGCACAGGTTCCAGTCTAAGCAGGGTATGCTAATAGAATTATTTCAAAAGGAGATTCAGAAAAGTGTAAAATAAGAATTATAGAGGAAAAAAAACAAACATGATCTTGATGGCAGGAACTTTACCTAGTAAAGTGCACACAGGATCCCAACAGAGAGAGCATGTTCCATGCCTTGGAAAAAGCAGATTCCCAGGGAAAGCTTGACATTTGAAGAGATTCCTTCCCACTCAAGTCTGACCCATATGCATGGAGAAAATCTGTCTGCACTTGAGAAAGATCAGACTAAATTGTTGTGTACTTTACTGGCATCCTGTCTGATCTTCTCAGTAAAATATTAAAGGAGACAGACTTGAAAGCCAAATATCAGAGGAAGTTATTTTCTGAACCCTGCAAGTAAGCAGTAGGAATTTTTGAGTAGTCCTTCTAATGTACAACTACGGATATCAGCCTTCTGGTAAAGTCAGGCCCCATGGTTTTCAGAAGAGAGGAGAACTAGAGGGATGTCCTTCAAGTTCTCAAACAGCAACAGATCTTTTTCCTAACAGCATTCCAAATGACATCATTTTCATGCATAATTCCCCAATTTCTGGAGAGAACTTTGTGTGTGTGATGCGTTTTGCTGTGTCTGAAGTTTTGGGCACCAATGGCAAGATTATCCATTCCTTTCAGAAATGAAGGAGATGGTAGTTCATTGGAGAGACCACAGCTGAACAGTGAGCATGATGGGCAGGTGAGTACCAAGATTGGGATGGTGTGGGAAAGGAGGAGGATGTGGTCAGCAAAGAGGTGTGACTAGAAACAGAGTCTTACCTGTAGTGGTACTTATGTGTGGGAGCCTGGTGTGGCACATTGAGGGCAGAGGTAAAAATCTGTTGGTTTTGAGGAAATGAAGGTGTCTACTAAGACAGCAGCTGCTGATCATGCTTGCAGCTAGTCCAGGACAAGCACTGCTGCAGCCTCCTAGTGAAAGTCTTTTATCCAGATGTTATTTCAAACACGACGGAAAGAAGCAGGTCAGTCTGCTTCTGTGAGCCAAAAGCAACCTTTGCCTTCCTCTCAGCTTGGCAGCAGCATTTTTCAAGCCATCCAGAAAAAGTGCTTATGTAGTCTTGGCTTTTTTTTCCTTAATTTCCACTAATGAACCTTCTAGGCTGACACTGTTTAAGGGTGGTCCTGGGTGGGATTTTTTGTGTTATTTTTTCATGGAGCTGGGCCAAGACCTTGGAACATCCATGTTCCTTCTTGAGACTGGGCCTTTCGAAGCCCAGTTACTATGCACTGTTACCCTATAGAGATGATGCTTTGGATGTGCCTCAGAGTGAATTAGTGTAAAAGACACCCATTTCTGAAGACTACTCTTTCTCCTTCCAGCTTTCAACCTTGCTGGACCTAGTGGGCTTCTGCTGTGAGCAAGCACCAGAGGTCTTGGCTCTGTACTATGATGAACTTGCCAGTTTGATTGAAAAGCAGAAGGGGAATTTGGACTTGCAGCTTCTGGTATGTTGCACAGAAGTTTGAAGTTAATTGCTTAAGTGAAATTTTAGTTCATTCTGAGAACTCTTGTCCCCGGGCATGCTTAAGGTCCCCTAAGAGATTGATCAGACACAAAATCCTTTTGCAGCATTCTGTGGTTTTTTTTGGTGGTGGCAGATTCCTCACTGTGCTTTAACAGTTTCCTTTATGTGAACTTTTTCAAGACAAGATTTCAGAGCATGCTTTTAAGATCCATAAATAAAAGAAGAATCTGAAAGAACTTTAAACTTAGTATTGAAAGTGGCTTCTGGTCAGACTGTTAAGGCTGCCTGATGTCTTGGAATAAATCCATAAATAAAAGAAGAATCTGAAAGAACTTTAAACTTAGTATTGAAACTGGCTTCTGGTCAGACTATTAAGGCTGTCTAATGTCTCGGAAGAGCCACGGTCATTTATGGTAATAAATAAATAAACAGTATTTATGATAATAGGAAAAGGCTTGTGAAGGGCACTGGACAGTTCTTCAGTCTTGCTGGGCATTCCATTTGCATGTAGCAAGCCATCCTGGAGCCAAGGAGAACATCAAGGACCGCTGTGGAACTGATCACTCTTTGTGGCATAAATACCCTTTGCAGCTGCTGGTTGAGTGGAAGATACTGCACATTGGAGGGAAGGAAGGTGACCAGAGAGCTGTGAAGTGCTGGCAGTCACTCTAAACAGCTCTGTGCCTAAAGCTAGAAATGCCAGTCTCTTGAGGTCCACCTGAGTGCTCCAAAGAGGAGAAGCAAAGGAAGGAAGGATTCTGCTTTTTCCCTTGCAAGACTGAAATGTAAAAGCAATCTAAAGTTCTTCTCCAGATGTGGGGTTTTTTTGGGGTCTTTTCATGGCTGTGACAGAGTGTGGACAAATAGACAATTACTTGAATTTCAACAATGTAAGCATGTGAAATACGTGGGACACGTTGTGTGAAATAAAACTTTGCCAGCACTTCATAGCCAGCTCTTTCTGATGAGCAGATCTTAGGACAGAGAACTTCCCATGGCTGCTTTTTATCTTCCAGCCAGCTCCTTTGCCTCTTTACAGCAGCGTAAAGCTCACAGACATGCCTGCATTCAAAGAGTGGAGAAGAAATGGGTTGTGTGTGCTTAGTACTGTTTCCTGGCTTTGTCTCTGAAGGCTTTTGGCTCTCCTTGCAGTCAGTAGGGCTTCATTGCTGTGACTGTTCCAGGATACTTTTGCTTGGCCTTGTCTTCGACATTTTCCACTGCTACTGTTGAAACTGTTTTCCATGAGCCCCTTTTCTGAGTAGTGGTTTTTTTTGGTTTTTTTTTTTCCCTTTCTTTACAGGAGGAGTTTGGAAAGAGTTTGGTGGAGAACTTCCCCAGTGACTTTGTGGTGGACCTCAGCCCCACAGTGGATGGGTACGCTAATCACAGGCTAAGGATTTGTAATGTTCCTGTCACCCAGTATGCAATTTGTCAAAAAAGAGTTTACCTGCCTTTCCTTTCAGCTCATTCATGTTCCCAGTGAAGTCCTTGTATAATCTGGATGAAGAGGAAAGTCAGGGAGCAATTGCTATTAACCTCTTGCCATTGATGTCACAGAGTGAGAGTCCCGGGGCCACTGCTGGAATGAACAACCAGAGTAAAAGGTACTTTCATGCTTACCTGTGAGGTGACTGCACAGTTAATAGAATTGTTTTCCTTTGATGCACTTCCCGTGCTATCAGCACTCCCTGCCTGCCTGCTGAAGAGCTGGACAGAGAGTTAACTTGTTTCCAGTGTTCCTCTCATGCTGCTGAACCTGTTTGGATAGGTCTAGAGGCATAAGCTGGATGGGAACTGGCAGTCTGTTCTGGCTCAGCCATTTAAGTGATCTCACAGTAAGTCATGCTGCATCTGCCTTGTTTGCTGCCTGAGATACGAGAACAGTAGCTTTGTTCCAGGGTTATGATGTTGTTAAATGCCATACTGAGAGGAACAGGTGACAAAAAATACTACTTTGAGTGATAGCTCTCAAATAGGGTGTCACTGAGGACTTAATGTGTCAACAGTACACAATTTGTTCTTGCCTTCAACTGTATTTTCACAAGGTAGACTTGTACTCCAGAGAAGAGCCACAAGCATGCAGCCAAAAGGGGAATTTGGCTGAGAAATGTGGGCTTTTTCTTTGGAGAATGGAACAGGAAGCATGTAAAAAATAAAAACATCCAATTAAACAGCAGGGCATCAAAGTTGAAAAAGGGCTTAAAAAAAAACCAACAAACTGGCACCTTCATATGCTGCATAATTTATTGTCCTAAGATTTTGTTGAGATTTCAGTTGTGCTTACAAAAGGAAATGATCACTTTAACTACTTGAGGTGATTCTGTGGAGAGATTAATTTTCTTCACTCAGAATTTGAGCAGTGGCATGCTACAAAACATTCAAGGGGGCCTCTCCCCTACTCACAGCTGTCTTTTGCACTATTTCTTATAATTCCTTCTGAATTATTCAACTTTGCTTTTCACCAGAAATAAGTCTGACCCCATTTTTTGTCCATTACAGCAGTTTATACATCCTGTGCTTTGCCAGAAAACTGGCAATTACCAGTTTTTAAATTTTTAGGGTCTTTTAACCCTGTGATGTGATTCTTCTCTGTGTTTCTGGGACCTGCAAGAAGCAAAATAGAAGGCAAAGTGGCCTGGGGAGAACATAGGATGTAATGAAATAGGGCATTCTGGAGGTATCTGAGGGCTAGGACCCACTCCACTTCTTGTTTTCCCCCCAGAGTAGTGTCACCAGTGTGTCTATCGCCCTGTTTCCGATTGCTGAGGCTCTACACTGGAGAGCAAAACGATGGAAGCCTGGAGGAGATCGATGCCTTATTAGGTATGGTAAAGCACCTGTTTTGGAGTCTATCTGTCTGACAGACAGACTGTCCCAGGTCTGAAAAGACTTCCTGCAGCTTTAGCAAGACTTGTGCCTCAATGCTCTGTTGCCCACAAAGTGCAAGGGAAACAATTGCATTGTCTGAGGATGGAGTAGCTGACATGCTTACTCCAAAGAGCTGTTGGATGCAGGCTTTGGTGAGAGACTTTGTTCATGCAAAGATCAAAGGATAGGTAGAACACCCAGGCCAATGTGTTTTTTTCCTGCTCTGTCTCAGGTTGCCCCCTGTACCTGACTGACCTGGAGGTTGAAGGGAAGCTGGACTCGCTGTCCAAGCAGGAACGGGAATTTCTGTGCTCTCTCCTGTTCTATGCTCTCAACTGGTTTCGAGAGGTGAGCAGAGCCTTGTCTGCTGGTTCTGGAGTGGCACTGAGAAGCAGCAATTACAAACACTAACCCCACTCTTCAGAGGTGTAGTTGTTGCTGAAGAAGTGTCTTACCTCTTGGAAGCCCTCTCCAGCAAAGTCCTGATGATTTTTCCATGTTCTTATCCTATTCAGGACTTGGGGCTGTTATTCAGAAAAGAAAACATAGTAAAGGTGGGTACAAATCTGCCTAAGCCTAGTTTGTGTCTTTAGGTTGTGAATGCCTTCTGCCAGCAAAAGGATGCTGAGATGAAGGGGAAAGTTTTGACTCGATTACAGAACATCATAGAGTTGCAGACAGTGCTGGGAAAAGCCTTGGCAGGTGAGTGTGAAGCATTTGTACATTCTGGGCCTGCCCCAGCTGTGAAGTGAGGATTTGGCTTAAACATTAGTGGAGGAAATCTCTGGTAACACATCCTGCATTTTTACAGTGGTCTAAGAGATCATGCATGGACAGCTGTTGTTCTCAGTGTGTCTATGTCCAAACTGCCCTTCTCAATCACCTTCCTCAGTGGCATCTCTTTGACTGTTCCCAGGCAGACTTGGCGGAGTCAGCCTGTGGATAGTGGAGTAAACCAGCCCCCATCCTAGAGAAAACAAGTTTCACTTCTCTGCACATTCCATCACATAGTTCTACCCTTCTTTCCTATCAGAATATCCCAAATCCTCAAGTTCCTCTTTTTCCTCCCATCCTATCACTTCACAAGTCCAGACGTCCATTTCCAAAGCTGTGCTTGGAGTTTTTTAGTGACTCATCAATTACAAACTGGAGACTTTTAATCTTTGGCATTGCCTCCATTATCCCTTGTCTGCCCAGTTTGTATCTGTCTTTATGGTTTCCTCCTTTAACTATTATCTCCTTTCACACTGGGAAGGTCTTTGATAAGATAAACATTATGAAGAGTACACTGTTATCTTCCACAACCTATCCATTGAGAGCTGTTTGTAAACCAACAGACCAACTTCAGATTAAATGCAACCTCAGTGCTCCTGGAGCTGCTCTAAGAGCACAGGACCAGCCAGGATAGAAAGGGGCTCAGATGCACCAGAACAGCTTCTTTAAGCTTCTTCAGCATGGACAAATGTCTAAGGATAGCTGAGCACTTGTTATCTTCCCTTGCTTGAGGAATGCGGAGAGCTGCAATTCCATTGCACTGCAGGCATGTGAGAAGGCTAATTGGAGCTAAATGCACCTAAGCATAAGAGCAGAAGGGTGACATTTCACTGGGATGGTGAAATGTATGATACTTTCTCTAGATAGCATCATGCTTGTATTTGTCATTCAGGAGCTGAACTAACCCCATTTCTACATTTTGTCTCTTTCAGCAACCCCTGGTTATGTCCCACCACCAGCTACTTTTGATTCTGAAGCCATGGAGGCTGTACCATCCATTAATGCTGTTGGTCCAGCAAAAAAAAGGAATGGTAAGAAAGAAAACATTCAAGAAAAGAGAGGCAAATTGCACTGCAGCCATGGCAGCTGTGTGTGCATAAAGCAGAGAATTTCTGACAGAATCTCTCTAGCTTGAAACCTTACCTGATTGCAACTTAAGTGGAGATGTAAAAATATCCTACTCCATATAGTCTATCTCCTTGGGAAAGCTGATATTGGTATTAAACAATGAAAATCAAGGCTTTCATCGACTGTTCACCTGCCAAAGTATTTTCTGCAGCAGGAAGTTGTTCTGCTTTTGGGTTTGTGGAATCGTCTGGTACCAAACCCATGTCTTGAGCTGCCTCACATATCCCTGTTCTTCATGTTGTGCCTAACTGATGTCTTAGGAATTTTCATGGCCCTACTGCACAAGGAAACATTTCTTTCATTTCCCATTGCCAGCTCTCACAGAGAAGAAACAGAACTTGCCTTTTGTTTTTTCAAAAAGTAGATTTGCTTTGTTCTGTCTGTAGTTCTGTTCTAGTTTAGATTAGCATTTCCTGGGAACATGTCTGACTTCAAGCCAAACTGGACAAAAATTCACTTTCCATTCAATGAAAACAAGTAGAGGAGGTCACGGATTAAAGAGCCCTGTTGTCCTGTGCCAAACCATTCTACAGGGACTGGATAGGTCACAAAAGAATGACTAAGTAAACAGAAGGGAAATGGTCTCTGTTCTGCAGTCAAGGAACTCCTTTGTTTTGAAGGAGCAGAAGTGCTCAGATTACTAAGCCCAGCCCGGCCCAAGAGACTCATAGGCTTGGTTTGTCTTGTCTTGTAAAAAATCAATGAGTGCTGTGACCATGGGACACAGCCTCGAGAGTGTTTGATTTTGATACCAGCCTTGTTTCTCCTTTGGGTGTGCAACCAACAAAGAGAGGAGGGCTTCTCTGTCCACCTCACACCTGCCCTCTCAGCTGCCTGATTTCCTGCCCTGTGAGAGCTATTTTGGTTATTTATGTATTTCTAGTTTAGGTTTTTGCTATTCTAACAAGCTGACTGCTTAACCAATAGTCAGGTTTCCTGAGTCAGTGCAAGCCAAATGTCAGCTGTTTGTGGCTGAGAACAGGAGAAAGAAGGAGGAGAAGCAAGACTTCTCTTGAGCCATTAGATCAGCTCAAGCACTGTCATAAAATCTAGCCTAAGACCATTCCTCAGTAGAAAGGGAACAAGGAGCTCCCTGGGAGAGACATAACATATCAATTCACTTTCCAGTCTGACTCAAGAGAATTTATCGTGGCACGGAAGAATCTTCTCCTGTCTGATTTGCTTTTTTTAAAGATACTGCAATGAAAGATGAAGACTCACTGGTGGTGTTTCACTTCATCTATGGCCTGCACCCCAGAAAGGATCACAGAGACACAAAAGCAGAAGTCTCTGATACTCATCAGCACAGCAGTTACAAAATGGCAGCTGGAGGTGTATGCCAGGCTTTGCACTCCTTGGGAATTTCCCTGAACATTCCCTTCTCCAGGTTGCTTATGAAGTTGATTAAACCAGATTGGCACACAACTAGTCCCTGCTCCATAATTCCTTAGGCCTGATGAAAGTATAGCCTGTGCTGCTTCCCTGGCTGCAAGTGCTGTCCAGTGTTGATCAGTACAGCCTTTATTTCTGAATTGCTCTTCTCTTTAAGGAAGGAAAAAAAAGGCTGATGGTAGCAAAGCCGACTCAACAGATCATTCTCAAGCAGATGACAGTTCTGAAGGAAACCAGCCTGATACTGAGCTCTCTGAGCTGGATAAGGTAGGTGTTATACCCCTGGGGACTTGCAAGTCAGACAGACTAGGGATTACATAGAAGAAGAAACAAAAGCTTTGAGAGAAGTGTTGTCCACTTTATAAGTTAATCACAGTCAAACAGTTCAATTCTGCTTTCTGGCACCTGCCTGCCATCTGCCTTTTGAGTATGATATGCTGCAGAGGCCAGCCACTCTGACAGATGGTGCAGTTCAGGGCAGTGTAAATGTGCAGGATGATCAATAAAATTATTAGTTACTTTCTGATTAAGACTATGGAAGGTTTCTGTTTTAAGCCAGTGTCCTATCTCAAATTGCTTCAGTAACCTGCCATTTGTAGGCTTAGGTCAGAAACTGTGGGATCAGGCTGGGAAATAAAAATCCCTGGTGTCTCCTGCCGATTTAGGCTGCTTCAATTTTCAGATTTTCATAAGGCATCTTTAGATTCACTCATTTTCATCAGAGGCTAAGAATTATTTCCCAAACCTATCGACCAGTGAATGATGGATTTTATTCTTTTGAATAAGCTCTTGCAGAATTGCAACCATGTCTGGAATGCAAGATCTGTGCTGGCTGAAAGAGAGAAGCCAGGGAAATGTGCCTTGCTTTGTGGCCAGCATCCTAGGAATTGGGATCTCATAAGCATCCCACAGGGCCCCACTTACACCACTGTTACTACTAAATATTATTCAGAGTGTACTTTATCAATTTCAGCCAGGCAAATATGCTTCTACTTTTCCTGCTACTGTAGAGATGTAACAAATATGACAACATATCAGAGTCAGATACAACAACTAAGTCACTCAAGTTACAGGGAATAAGCAAAGTCTCAAATAGTTAGGGAATAGTTTTCTTAACCAAACTAGAGTACTAGTTCCAGATCAGTCCTTAGATGCCATACCCAGCCCAGGACTACAGATTACAGAAATCCTGTTGTAAGCCACACGTAACACACATTGGCTCCCACAGTGGGGCTGTGTGGAGTTAATCTCTAAAAACATACAGATCATCAGCCAGAGGTGATAGAGCATCTCATAGTTTGCCACCATGCTATTTATCAAAGATTTGCTTTCATCTCTCATGATGCTTATGGGTACTTCTGGTGCAAGTTCAGAATGGGTTTCACAGTGGCCACTAATTCACAGAAGGGAGATAACAAAGATTAATCTATTTCACACAAAATGCACAAATTTGTATGAAAAAAACCCCAGCTTTATTTGACCTAGAAAGTCTTAGTCTTTCAGGTTGCAACTTTAATTCTGCCATTTACTTTTCAGAGTGCTGCTGAGAGAGAAGCAGGAAATCCTCTGACGCAGCTGCAGAGCTATCGCCCGTACTTCCGAGAGCTAGACCTTGAGGTGTTCTCTGTACTCCACTGTGGGCTGCTAACAAAGTCTATCTTGGACACAGAGATGCATACAGAGGTGAACAGAACACTGTAAAACCAGCCTGACAAGGCTTTGTGTAACTGCCTCTCTCAGAGGCCTTGGTCCTTCCCGTTCCATTAAAATAGACACATTGACGTTGTGTTGGTGTAGGGCTACAAGCAAGATGCCAGGAGAGAATTCATCAAAGCACCAAAGTGCTTCAAGGCACTAAAAAAAAAGAGGACTTTCCTCAGAACAGCAAACATGTAGTGAGGCAACAGTAAAACCAAAGTAATACAAATGTTGCAAAAAAGGAAAAAAGCTCTACTATAATATATATTGGCCTCATTCAAAGAAAGGGCCTCTAGTACTGAACTCTGTTAAGCTCTAGGATGTTAAATACACTAAGAGGTGTATTTAAAAGGTGCTGTTTTGACAGCTAAGTACAGCCCATGTTGCAAAAGGGCAAGGATCTCCAGGCATCAGCAGATCAGAAACTCGGCACAAATATGAGATTGGTGCTGTGGATGTGTCCTTAGTGGGCAGGGCCCTGTTAATCATCTGGGAGTTTATGTAAAGCTACATTGCTACAGATGGGAAAAAATCAGAAGTGCTTAATTTTTTTACTCTCTTTGTAGGCTGTCTAAGCCCACCTGGAGTCTAATTTTGTTAGGCCACAGTGAAATTCATAAAATGTCCATGAACGGGCTGGAGTACAGCCTGGCCTGCTCTATGGACAGCAGTCTCTCTGCATGCTGGTCACAGGCCAACTGGAGGACTTTAACAAGGCTCTTGGGCTAGGTGGTGTTGTTTCAAATGACTTCTTGACTGTTATTCAGTGCATTGTGTCTGGGCTTAACCTCTCTCTATCTGTGAGAGCTTACTTCTCTGCAGTAGTTACTTGATGTTGCCTCAGCTATGTTCAGAGCACCAGGTTTGTGTTAACTTTGAGTAACCAGAACCAATGCCCCATACCAGTAATGGGGAGACATAAACCACTGTCACCTACCTAACAGGTCCTTGGCTGAGGTTAACTAAGCCAGGACTCATAACTGGAAACAAAGGGTGAACTTGAGCTTTGGGGCACTACAATGATGTCTGGGTCCTGTCATTGACTGTTCTTGTAATCTCAGGTTCGTGAAGTTGTGCAGTTGGGGCCTGCTGAACTTAGCTTTCTTCTGGATGACCTCTGCTGGAAGTTGGAACATGTGCTGACCCCGGGTTCCACAAGGAAAGTGCCCTTTCCAAAGGCAAGTGCAGCAGCAGCCAAAGGTCTAGGCCTGGGCTGAGAGCATGTCAGTGGCCTCCAGGCCTTTTCCCAGAAAAGTGTTTCTCAGAATTCCTGCCTAGCTTAATATGCATATGTGGAGACTGCCTTCTCATAGTGCTTGAGTAAAATTTTGGAGTCCGATCTTAAATGTCTTTTCCAACCTAAATAATTCTATAATTCCATAAAAGAGCTACGCATAACATTGATTTTATTCTTTTCATCCAATGTTATCCACTTGCCTGAGTTGATGCTGATTGTTCACCAGAACTTTCTTACTCTGTGGTCTTTCCTGGCAGAGTATGACACCAGGAATTGCACTACTCAGAAGCAGCCTAAGATGTAGCACTTGATGTGAGCTATTCTCAGGTAAGGCTGATAGAGTGACTTCAATCTTTTGCGTTTGCTGCAGGAAAGAGGCTACAAGGATATTGGCTTTTCCCACCTGTGTCAGAGAACCCCTAAGGAAGTTGCTATTTGTGTAGTCAACTTACTAAAGCCACTGTGTAATCACATGGAGAATATGCACAACTACTTCCAGGTAAGTGGGTAACAATTTTGACTCGAAAATCTGTCAAGCTTTGTTACTTCTGAAGGTATTTTTTGTTTTGTTTGTGGGGGAAAAGGCAGTGGCTGTGTTCCTTCAGATTTTGTACATGTGGAATTTACAGAAATGGGTTTTTGTGCCATTGTCTTTCCTTGGAAACAGCATTTAAGAAATTAATTTGTTCTACGTTAAAGGCAATTGTAGTGCAAAGTCAGGGCGTGGAAGACAACCCAGGAGTGAACATTCAGGAACGCCAGCTGATGTCCTTTTGTTACCAACAGCTGTTGCTGACCTTTCGCTCCCTGTTTTCTTGGTGAGTTCAAAGAAAAGAATGCACAGCCACATAAATGAGTTTAGACTCTTGTTGCTTCCTCTTCCTGTTCCTTTTCCTTTTCTTCAAAGTGTTTGTACCACGTGAATGGCCTGGGAGCTGTGCAGAGCAACACACTGTAGTGACTGGAGACCTCAGCACTTTATAGTTATGTCAAACTTCATGGCCCGATCCAGAGTTAACTAAAACTGTAGGGGATTAACAGTGAAAGCATGATGAGGGATTGAACTGGCTAGAATTCATTGTGGTTTTGGATGAAGACCAGCATAAGTGGCATACTGGCACATCTAGTTGTGCAACTCTCCTTCTGCCTAGGGATCTTGGAGTTTCTTTACGGAGGAAGTCTCCTCATCCTTTGTGAAACTGTCACTGCCTGGATCCTGAGCTATGAAAGAGTTTCTTTTGCCAGTGGGAAAGGATGAATGTGTATTTCATTCGCAAAAAGCTTGTGCTGGTGATGCACTTGAACTGGATTCATAAACATCAAACTTCACAGTGTGTGTGCAGCCTGGATTTGACCTCTGCATCTACTAGTGTAATGTAACCTCATAGAAGTTTTTTCTGAACTCAATTTTAGATCTATGTACAGAGAGTGCTTTACCTTCATACTTAAAAATACCTAACAGTAGTAACTGTAAAAAATATGAGGTCTGAGGTCTACTTCTCCTGTTGGCCATTACTGGAGCCTAAGGGAGCCTGATCTGCTGCCAGATTGCTCATTTTCTTATTAGTCAGTATGAACACTGTTTCTTCCTGAATGTACCCATTTGGTAAAGCACAGAAACTGACTCACTTTGGAACCTGAGGCAGCTCATGATCTGTTATGATGTTTAGTTGAGACAGGGTAACAATTCTGTAAGTCAGGCAGCCATATATTTGGGCTACTTGTCCAGCCATTTAAATCCAACAGTTGTATTACAACTCCTTTTACATATGTTTCATCAAGCCCTCTTATATTATTGATTGTTAATTGACTTGTGTGTTAAAGGTACACTTGAATATTACCATTATTAAGTCCAGCTATTTAATCTATGCATTCGGAAAGTGGATTCATTTGAGCCTTTCCAGAACTCGTATCCTGGCAGTGATTTCATGGGCACTGGTAGTGGAAAGAGGTGACCAGCCACTATCACTGCACTTGCACAGCAGCTGTCATTAGACATCACCTTTTGTTCAGGTCTGCATAGCATTGACTTAGAATATGAGCACCTCCACTTAGGTGGAATGGCCAGTCCTCTTGTAGCCAGGTCTTCAGTCTAACTGAAAAGTTTGTATTGTGCACAAGGTTTTCTGTTCCCTGGAGTAGATAAAATATGTATGAACTGAATTTGCTGTCAAAATCAGGGTTTTGTCCCATTATAACTTTTATATTGAATCTTCTTTTCTTCTTGTTGCAAAAATATGCCTAGATATGATTGTGCATCCAATATTGCTCTTCCTTCTAGTCTGATAATGAACTGGTTTATTTATTTTTTATTCCTTCCCTCTCAGGAATGGTTTTTCTCAGCATGAAAATACTGACTTGCTAAGCTCAGCTCTCCAGGTGCTTGCAGAGAGGCTAAAGCCAGGGGAGACAGAGTTTCTTCTTCTTGAGGAGCTGATAAGGTAAAATCATTATTCTCCAAGCTCAGAAAGGGAAGAATTTCAAGCAGTTTCCCCTAGTTTATGTGGGCATTATGGGTAAACGGTTATTGGCAAGCTCTCAGACCATATTCTATCCAGGGAGCTTTGTGTTTAACTGAATGGCAATGCAGTCAAACCTAATGAAAAGGACCTACTGGACTATCAAATATACATTGGTCTATAGATCTCTTTTGTTCAGATGTTGGCTCAGACTAGATTAGTCGATAGCATTAAAAGAAGGAATGAATTTGTTCGAGTAGGAACACTAGGCAAAAACAATATATAAGAATCTTAGAGTGACTGGGGCTTAAGAGAAGTTTTTTGGTGAGTGAATTTTTATCTGCTGATGGCTGACCACCACTTCTTCAGAAAAGCACCACCATAGACAAAATACTGGGTTAGGGAGACCTTGTATCTCAGCTGGTCTAATACTTTTTGGTTTTGTCTTTCTACAATATTACCCTATGTACAATGTTTCTCTCTTTCCTGTCATCCCCAGTGAAAGTTTTCAGTACCTGCTGAATTTCCAGCAGAGTGTTCCCAGCTTCCACTGTGCGTTCATCCTCGCTCAGCTCTTGATTGCGATTGCCGAGAAACCAATGACCGGCTGGAAGAAAGAGAAAATGGGTAACATGTGAAGAACCTCTCACCTCAGACTATATTTCATGCTGCTCTTTGTCTGCAGATCTTGGGTTCTGTCTCTGGAGTGCATCTTTTGAGGGAGAGATTTTTCTTTCAGTATCTGAGTAGTCTCACTGGGTGATCAGTCCTAGCAGTTAACAAAGGGGACAACAGTAAATATATTGGAACCTGTTTGGTATTTGTTTTGCTATGCAGGAAGGCAGACTCCAGGTCACCTAGTTGGTGGTGTTAAAAAACAGCCTCGCAGCTGTTAAGAATTTTAAGAACAAACCTGCTGTTCTGTTTTGGTACCAGTTCAATCACTCATGGAGGTGATTGTAGACTTAATCCAGTGCAGCTTCCTAGTGGTATAGCACATTTCCAAAAATTATGGAAAGAAACTGCAAATACAGCTGTTACTTCAGAGCACAGAGAGGAAAGCCTGGATGGTTTCAACCCATTGCAGCAAATGTTTTCAATTAAGAGAGCTCTTCTCAGGGATTAGGACCTATTCTGTAAGAGGAACAGCATTCAGGCAGGTAAGGCATAGATAGGCTTGCAGGGAAGGTACAGGAAAAGTATTTTATTTGTCACACACTGAAATGAAGTCCTAAGGCACAGTCCCCTTTCTCAGCCATCTCTTTCATCATGCTAAGACACCTCTAGAATTTGTCCTACTCAGATTCCCAAGTTCCCTACTTTGAGATTATTTTACTGTTTTAAACAGTCCCACATAGGGAGAACTGTGCTCTGTTAAGTAATAAGTTCCTGGTATTAAATGCTTCTGCAAGAGACAGGCAGGCTTGTTAGCACTTTCGATTTAAGAAATGTGTGAACTTTAAACTGTCCTGTTCACAGTTGTTATTCTAGTGCTGTGACCAAAAAGTCAAGTCACTTGTTGGAATTCCATTTCTAGAAATAGATGTCCCTGGGCTGGCATGTTGCCCTAAGTAAAAACAAATAGTTGGCACACTGTAGACTCTACCAAATGAACAAGGCTTAGCATACGTTTGTCAGGGAGAACTGGCCAGAGATGGATCACAGTTGTGATGTGAGCAGATACTCCAGACCAGGAATGTACATGGATTTGTGTATATTTTATCATTGTGAAAGATGTCCCTGTGGCCTTACCGCTTTTTAGGGGAAATGCGTTCTGGCTTAGGAGAGTTCAGGCATATGGAGGGGGTTGCAATATCATAGAACTTCAAAAGGCCATTTGGAGTCACTGCCTTTATATGGAAGAAGGAAATTGGCTTGGATTCTTCCTTCAATAAATTATCCTTTACCTTTTACAGCTTCGCTAGCAAAGCAGTTCCTTTGCCAGTCATGGGTGAAGCCCACTGGAGACCAAGAGAAGGGCAGCCAGTTTAACAGTGCACTGCATGCAATGCTCTGGTGAGGCTCAAGACATTGTCTCCAGCCTGGACACTTTCTGACATGAGTGACATTTGTTTTCCTCCAAATCTCAGACACCTTGCCCAGTCACCCAGATCGCTCAGATAACTGAGAGTAGCCTCCCAATGACATCAGCATCCCCATCAGTAGTCAGGGACTGGAGGCTTATGTATGTCCAGTTTGTGTAGCTGTTCCCTAGCCAGATCCTCTTCCATGGTCCTTCTTGCTCCATACTTGCTCCCCTCAGGCATGGGATTCCTTGAGCCCAGTTTTGTTAGTAAAGACAGAGGTGATGAAGGCCTTCAGTCCTTCCACATGTACCTCAGCTTTCTCCATGTCCTTTATCAGCAAGCCCCTGCCCCATTCAACAACGGACCCACATTTTCTCTAGTCTTCCATTTGATACTTAAGTATTTAAAGAAGCCCTTACTGCCCTTGTCACAGCTGGCAGATTTAACTCCAGATGGGCTTTGGCTTTCCTACCTTGGAGCTTGGAGGAGTTGATCCTTGAATATCAACCAGCTTTATTGGACTGTTCTTCCCTCTAGGCCCCTTCTCATGGCAAGAAGATCCACAAATAGGCCAAACTCTGCCCTCCTTAAGTCCAGGGTTAGGATCTTCTGTTTGTCCTGTTCCCTCCTTTCAGGGTCCTGAAGTCCACCATCTTATGGTCACTGCAGCCAAGGCTGCCTTTGACCTTCCTATCCCAAGGAAGCCCTCCCTTTTTTAAAGTGTGAGATCCAGCAGAGCACCTGTCCTCTGTCACTTCTTTACTTCTTGTTCCAGATCCAGGTAACCAATAGCAGACACCTGCTACAATGCCACCTATATTGGGCGGCTCCATCCTTGCCATTAAACTCTTGGGTGATCCTCCTCAGGAGGACCTCCAGGCATTCCAGCTGTTATCTAACATAAAGGGCAACTCCTCTCCTCCTCCTGTCTCCTAAATACAAGAATGAGCAAATATTAAATCCAGCTTTGTTTCAGATCATGATTGCTTGTGACAGTTGAAAGTACTGCTTCAGATTTCCTCTATATGATAAACTGCCTCTGCCATAAGAATGAGCCACATGTTGCAGTTAGGGCAGTGTTCAAGAACTTGCTGTGTTATCCTGTATAATATTTGCTGATTAACTAAGCTGCCTTTGGATTTAGTGTCTACCTGGAGCACACAGATAACATCTTGAAAGCTATAGAAGAAATTTCCACTGTTGGTGTTCCTGAACTGATCAATTCTGCCAAAGATGGTTGTTCTTCTACTTATCCTACCCTAAACAGGTAATTATATCAGTAGAGATGTATGATTTCATGAAATATACAATGGACATTTCTGTTTTTAAATATTTCGTTTTAAAATTTTGTGGTCTGTTATGGTTTCATGCTAGTACTGGTGTGGGCTACTCTGAGCATTTCTCAACATTCTTTGGGCAGTACATAATAGGGAAGCACATGGTGAGCTTTACCTAATGGTGGAGTGGCCTTGTGTGGTAACACCGTGTTGAGTTTAGTGTTTGTCAGCTCAGTTGGAGGATGAACTGCTGCCTGTTATCAGGTCTGTTGCCTCTTCCTGTACTACTGTGTTGGATTGAAGCACTTTAAAGTCAGCCTCAGAGGCCTGGGGTGGCTGTAGGCAGTGCTGGGTTGGTGTACAGCATGCAGAAGCACACTTGGGATGTTTCTGCTCCTACCACAGGAATTTGGAAGTATGGTTTATGGCCAAGGATGCACTTTGGAACTACCAAAATCATCTTATGCTGACAGCCACAAACCTTTCACCCCCCAGAGCTACAAAGAAGTGGGTGTGTGATGTCTGTGTGGTCCATACTGAGGAAGTTGTAGTGACTTTCCAGGATTTGCCATCTGTCTGGGCAATGATGCTGGGCTATGTATGCTAATGAGTCCTAGGGTCAGTCTCCTGTGATTTCCTATTGAGAAGAATGCCCAGCTGGGTAACCTTCAAATTTTCCACATTGTTCTGGGGCAAGAAGCATATCTAGATGCTCAGAGCTGGCTTTTAGGTTTGATCTCACTTTCCCTACAGGCAGACATTCCCAGTCTTCTTCAGAGTAATGATGGCTCAGCTAAAGAGTTCAGTGACAAGCATCCCAGCTGGGAAACCATCAGACTCAAGTGAGGTAGGAAAATAAATGCACCTGGACTCCAAGGGAAAGAAGACAAACGTTAAACTGTAAAGTGCAGTGACTGGAAGGATTGCAAAGGAATCCACTTCTGAACTTTGTCTAGGAAATGCAGTTATCAGCCAGACCTTACAGGGTAATGTGCAGGTAGCATTTTTTTTTTTTCTGGTTTGGACCATGTCAAAAGTCCAGCAAACCTGGCAGAAGCTGTAATCAAGAATCAGGTAATAGTCAGCAAAATACTAAGCTGTGCAATTGTTCTACACACTTGTGTGGGAGCCCAGAACTAATTTGCAATCAAGAGCTAGTATGAGAACAAGTGGTGTGTTAGCTCAGCATGTTGAGCCATGCAGGCACTGGGAAGGCTGGAACTGCTACTAAGTGGTTCTGCTGTGATGAAGCTACCTATGGTGAAGCTTTATTCCTGTGTTCAAAAACAACACTTTGGGTACAGCAAACTCTGAGAGAGAATTCACTGCCTTGGGTGTTTTGTGCCCTTGCATCCTGTTAGGTGCAACTGGAGAAGCTGCTGCGGTGGAACATTGCTGTGCGGAATTTCCATATCCTCATTAATTTAGTCAAGGTGAGGTTCTGGTTGTTTTACTGGCTTTACCTTCAGATTCCCAGCAAAGAGCAGTGTCCCCAGGTTCATGAGCACAGGGAGAAACCGGGATGAAAGGCTGACTAGTGGAACAACCTGGAGATGGTAAATAAAGCCAGTTATAATCTGTGTGCAGGAGTTTCCATTTAGCTTTCACTACAATACTGCTTAATTCTTGCAGCCCACACATCTTACTCATATAGTTCTTGCAGAAATAAGGCTCCACAAGAACAGGATGATGTAAGTCCAGAACAACCCAATTCCATAGTACAGTGTTTTGTGTCTGATAGACACCACTGCCAGCTGTGGAAGAGGCAAATGGAAGAAACCCTTCAGGTAGATCTGGAATAACATCTGGTGGAGAGACACCTTCTGATGACCTTCAGCTGAAAACGGGCAAATACTCTGAGCTGGAGGCTTGGATTCCTTTCTGTAACCTTCATTCAGTGCCTATCGGGTAGCACTTCACTTGCTCTTATGGTAACATATGATCTTCCTTTGAATCCTGCTGACAATTCCTGTCATCCTATGGTGGTGAACTCTAGAGGCAAATCTCTGGAGGAGATACTCTCTTCTATCAGTTTTGGAGTTGGTGCATCCAGCATCACTGAGTGTGATGATGTTTGGGACAGAAGGTAGCTGCAGCTGCACTTTTCTCTTTGCTTAGGTTGATTGTTACTGTTTGCTTTTATCGTATGTGAAGTGATGATGGGCAAATCCAGCTTTTCCAGTTCAACTTATGAATTCTGGTGAATTGAGCTGGATTCTTCCTCACAGCAGCAGTTGATAGAGCCCTGCCTGTACTCTGGATGTCTTTTGAGAGCATAAGGGGTAGAGCTGGACCAGCTGGCTCTCTTCTGCAATCCATAGCAGCACTAGGGTACCTTCACAGTTCTTGTTCACATCTGCATGCTACACCAGTTAAAACATTCAGTCACAGGAAAAAATATACATGCAGGTATATATCAGAAGAAAGCCCTAACCCTCAAGATATCAGAAACCATCGGTTCTATTTGCTGTTGTGACCTGTACACTGACTTCTGGTGTCTTTTGTCAGCTGGCATTGTTGATACAGTAGCTTCATGATGTCCTCCAGGATACATTTGCACATCTCAGTTTTGCTTTGTCCGTTATGTAGTTAACTTGCTTGTCAGATGGACTTGGGTCTCTTGCATCCCAAACCATTAAGAACTTCAGACTCGTTGGGATTATTTTATGTCATCTGTAAAAGGTGCACCTTAGAGCACCAATAGCCATCCTGGCATGTACTTCTGCCTGAGCCACTACATGTCACATTTATGTGGTGTTCCCAGTTGAAACTTAAGAATGGATATTGTTGCCTTAGAGCAAGTTTCACACTTTAATGAAGGGTATGTAATGAAGGGCTGTCTTTAATAGGCTGTTTCCTTTAGAACTGTGAACTGATCTGCCGCTTTTTTCTTTTTTTCTTTTTTTCCCCCTTTCCCTTTGTGCCCAAGCAGATATTTGACAGCAGGCCTGTCCTCAACATCTGTCTGAAGGTAAGCACAAATTCAAAGTAGCTGGTGTCAAGTGAAGGTGCTAGTCTCTTTTCAGTGGTGCCCAATGACAAGGAACAAGGTAGAATACAGGAGGTTCCACCTGAACTTCAGGTGACACCTCTTTAGGTGAGAGTGACAGAGCACTGGAACAGGCTGCCCAGAGAGGTTGTGGAGTCTTCCTCTCTGAAGACTTTCAAAATCCACCTGAATGCTTTCCCATGCAGCCTGCCCTACATGATCCTGCTCTGGCAGGGGGGTTGGACTCAATGATCTCTAGAGATCCCTTCCAACCCCTAACATTCTGTGATTCTGTGAAATGAAGAGAGCAGTATCAGCTTCCTTTAATCATTGCTTTCAGTGGAGTTCTTGCTGAATTCTGCAGTAAAAGCAGATGCTGTTTTTTATAAACTGTCTTCCAGTAATCCTCACAGCATGGCTCGACCGCATGAACTTAGTGAAATTAGCATTATTAACTTTAGAGCCTTTCTCCTCTCTCCTTTTCCTGTTGTAATCAAATGACAGGACACTTCACATCAGACAGGTCTCCCTTGGAGTCCAGAAATATCATGAGTTCCTCTGCAATTCTCCCTTTTCTAGCTAGGACTCGTACATGTGTATAGTCATTCTAACATTTGTGTTTAGTTCAGCTTTATTCCCTGTTTTCTAGTGAATAAAGCAACAGATGTGTACAGCTGTGAGACTTTGTCCTTCTAGCTGCTCTTTGCAGTGAGACCCTTTACTGATCCTGCATATTGCAGAAGAATATACCTGAATACAGAGTTTTTCTAAGTGATGGTAGTCTCTGGGGTACCTTGAAAGAGTGTATCATTATCTCACCTGCCTTTTTGATGGTTCTTTGCAAAGGAATTTAAATTTGCCTTCTGGTCTATTCACCCTTCTTTTGTAGTACGGCCGTCTCTTTGTAGAGGTGTTTCTGAAGCTTGCCATGCCTCTCCTGGACTACAGCTTTAAAAAACACAGGGTAAGCCTTTAGGAGACAGAACTGTCTGGAACCATGTTGGGAAGCATGTCTGAAGCTTGATAGGGGGAGATTCCTGCCTTTTGTCACTTTGGCTTGATGCAGTCCAGATGGACAGTGACATTTGCAGTAGTTCTTGGAGCTTTGGGCAGGACAACATACATGAGTGCATCATGTGACAAACAACAGTTTGCTTACTCCCCCTGCTTCGGTGCAACCAATCCAGCTTTGCCAGCAACACTCATTCTTTGGCTCAGCCTCCACAACTTGTCTGTCTTATAGATAGTTCCTTTCTATTGCAAATGCAAGGTCTGTCCTCATGGTTGTTTGAGGGAATGGTATCAAACATACCCTGTCATTGCCACTGGACAATAGGAAGTGCCACCAAATGTGCTCAGTAGAGAAGACTGGTATCCAAAGTTTGTGCTGGGTGCATTTCAAACTCCACAGTCCAGCACTCTGTTTTATACTTTTCCCCTGGTTCCCCTATTCCAGAAGGTTGCACTCCTAGCAAGATGTGACAGGGGCATCTTGATTTTAACTGGTAGGCTTTCATTTCACACTGATTCAAAATCAGTTTCACTCCAAAATGCTTGGCCTTAGAACATGTGGTCATACTTTCATTACCAGTTATTTGACTTAGATGCACAGTAGAAGTCTCCTGTGGCTTCATCCTGTTTATCTGATGTATTGTGCATACATATCTCATAACCCTTCGAAAGGATTGCTAGGGCTAACACTCTTTCATTATTCTTGTCTTCCCTTATGGAAAAATCCTTTGAGAATAATTTGCTGGTCCACTTTATTGCAGGATGATGTGCAGAGCTTGTTGAAAACTTTGCAGCTGAGTACCAGACAACTTCATCACATGTGCGGCCACTCCAAGGTAAGATAAGGTCTAATTTCAGAACAAATTCCTGTCCTAAGAATTACTTAATTTGCTCCCACTGCTTTTCCAGTCCACAGACAGGTTCTACTTGCAGGCTTCCAGCAGCATCTGTACAAGCAAAAAGCTCTAAGAGGAGGAGAAATAGCCTTAGTTAATGGCCCTAAAGTTGAAGTAATTGATCTGGAAGTGTCTGACTTGGATGTCAGATCAGGTTAGCATACTCTGGTGTTTTGGTTTTAGGACGCAAGTTTCTGACATCTTTTGTTGTTGGCATCTGTTGGGAATGTTGCAAAGGATCTTTTGGTGCCCTAGATAAAATGCTTATCTGTGTATCCAATGGCCTTTTAAATAGTCAGGAGGGAATCAGCCCTAGTCACACTGTACTGTTTCATGTTTAGATTCGCCAAGACATTGGACTGACCAACCATGTGCCTTTGCTGAAGAAGTCACTGGAGCAGTTTGTGTACCGAGTGAAGGCAATGCTGGCATTCAACCACTGCCAGGAGGCCTTCTGGATGGGCATCCTTAAAAATCGAGATCTTCAGGTGAGAATCATTGTCCTGCCTGGGGCAATTAAAACCGGGAAATGACAATACTGATTTTGCCTGGACTATTCTTGGGTGCATGTAGAGCTAAAAGGCCAACTTCAGCATGCCCTGTCTATGTCATGTCAAGATAGCCATGTCTACTGTAGAAGGATTTTATTTCAAGGTTTAGGGCCTGCACCTCTGGGGTCTCTCACACTTAAGTGTCCAGTTGTTACTGTTTGTAATGGATGAGTACGGAGGATCCCTTCCTCTGTCCAGTGGAAAGGACCATATGCAAAGAAGAGAAGAGGTGAAGGTCTCCTGAACACGTCTGCACATATTTTCTTGTGTGGCTTTAACAGAAGCTGCTTCTGGCCATTTTCTTCACTGACTATTCTCCTGCAGAAGCAGGGCAGTCAAAGCCTGCTTTTTACCGTTAAGCTTTCTATTTACAATGGCAGCGAGATGCTGCTTCCTCCTGTTTCATCCTGGTAGGCTTTGGCTGCTTCACACGCCTCAGTACAGGTCTTTTGCCCTCCACTTAGGGAGAAGAAATTTTGACTCAAGGCTCTGAAGCGAAGGACTCCGATGAAGACGACTCCGCGGAAAGTCCTGCTGAGGTACCTCTGCACAAGGGACGCTGCCGCGGCGTGGAGTCGCTCTTGTAGCGCAGAGCCGGCAGGTGGGGGTGGGATGGGGTGGGATGGGAGCAGCTTGGGTTCTGATGGCGGCGCCCCCTGCAGGAGGAGGCCAGCGAGAGCAGTGCGGACGGCAGCGACAGGGAGGAGGCGGCGCGGCCAGGCCCCGCTCGCACTCCCTGAGGCGGCGGGCGGCGGCGGGCGGGGCCTGTGGCGGCTGGGCGCAGGCGCGGGGCCG
>VWZI01023917.1:1816372-1852634 GCA_013396835.1 Psilopogon haemacephalus | reverse complement strand
GGGCGGTGGCGTTGGGCCGGGCGGGCGCCCGCGGTGTCTCACTGCCGCCTCCCCGCAGACATGTCGTGCCGGTCCCGGCTGGCCACCCTCAACGAGAAGCTGACGGCGCTGGAGCGCAGGATCGAGTACATCGAGGCCCGGGTGAGCAGCGGGCCGGGCGCAGCGGGGTGGGAGGTACCGGGCCCGGGCCAGGCCCCAGCTGAAGCGTTTCCTCTTCCCGTCAGGTCACCAAGGGCGAGACGCTGACGTAGGCCCGGGACGGTCCCGGGCCCCCTCCTCGCCGGAGCACCGCCGCCCCCGCCCCGCTCGGGGCCTGCCGCCGCCACCGCCGCCTCTGCTTCTGTTGCCAATAAACCGCTGTGCTCCTGCCCCGCCTGCTCTCTGCCTGCCTGCCTGCCTGCCTGGGCTGGGCCGCCCGGCCCCCTGCCACCGGCGTGGATGTCCAGAGCCTGCCCCGCTGGGTCAGGCCCGCGTTCCGCCCCGCACGGGGGCTGTGATGGGAGGGGACGTGCTCCAGGGGCCGCAGACCTGGCTGCGGTCAGCTCCGGGACCTGACTTGCCTTTGAGGTGCTTTGTGCCCCCGCGGGGGTCAGAGCTGAGCATCTGTTCGGTGACCCCTATGGTTTGGAGGGTGTCTCAGCCTTCACCTGTGCATGCCGTCAAGACTAGGTGGGGACAGCAGGCTCACCTGGCTGGTGTGTGTGCCACAGGAGAGTGCCTTTGCTGGCACCTAGGGTGAGGTGCTTGTCCTGCACTCTAGGGAGGCGGGCGGCAAGAAGAAAGAAATCTCTCTTCCCTTCCCACCACTCCTCTCTTTATCTCAGATTTTCAGCAGGCATCTAGAGCTGCAGACAGACTGTTCATATTTAATGTTTGTTGAGCCCATGGAGTTTGTCAGTAAAGATCTTTATGCTTCCCAGTGGGCATTAAATGTCTTGGTATGTCGTTCTCCAGATGGATTATGGCAATGTGATGTCTGCAGTCGTTAGTGGACACCTTAATGTTATTCAGGTTTTTTTCAGACAGGTGTGACGTCAGCTGGTTGTTCCTCAGCATAGGTCCTCACTCAAACTCACAGTTTTGTTTTCCTTAGGAAGAGAATATAATTTTCTTTCCATTGCATGGTTGAGTGCTTCTCCAGCCTTTGGCTCAGCTCACCTAGCCAGTTATGCTTTACTGTCAGGTTAGGCTGCACATCTGGAAGGCTTGTCTGCTTCTGGTGCAAATAAGTAGTTCAGAGCAGCCCTGCAGAACTTAGTGTGCAGCAGCTATGAATCATTGCACTTTTGTTTGGGGTCAGTGTCCAGCGATGAGAGGTTGTGCTATCATACAAGATTGGTAGGTAGAGGGAAAGCACCTACCTGTTTTCTCAGAGGCAGTTACTCTGTGGCCCATTTGCTTCCTTATTCTGGAAGTGCTGGAGTGAAGTCCTGAGACATCTGTCACTGGAGAAAATTCAGTACTTGTCTGGACAAGGCCCTGAACAGCTTCATCCTACCATGAGTTTAGCTGTTATTTGAATGAACATGTGATGGATGAGCTAGAGACCACCAGAAGCTTTTGCCCAAATTATCCTTTCTTCATGCAAAGACTGAATGGGAGACAAGAGGGTGCCACAGACATCCCTGGGATGGGGGGTGGTGGTGGGCTGACCTCTTCACTTGAGATCCACTGGCTGTTCCTGTTCTCAGCCAGTAGTGTGCTGTGTCCCTCAGATCCTTTCCTGGTGTCCCAATGGGCTGTTGTAATGGTTCTTGCTTTTTCCTTTGACCCCAGGGTTTCTTACAGGAGTGCTGCCATGCAGTTGGTGTGGCCAAAGCAATTGTGGCATAGGGTTGTCTTCTGGAAGGTACTGCTTCTCCCAGGACATGTGTTTTTGCAGAGGCTGAGCACTGCAGGATCAGCCTTCAGCAGGGATGTTGGGCAGCTCATGGTATGGAATTCAGCACTTTGGTTTCCCTTTCAGGGAGTCTCAGTAGTTCCCCAAGGCTGCACAACACCAGGCTCTCATTTGGATGCTGCTTACTGCAGAACATCTCTGGGAGATGGAGAAGCCTTCTCATCCCAGGCTTGAACTGCTGCTTCTAGCAGATACTGTGGTGTGCAGCCTTGTAGTAGATGGAGCTTTGATGATATATTTGATTCTTTTAAAGACTGGGAGGATTCTACTTGGCTTTTTGCTTTGTACTGTGCTTTTTTTCAGAATATGATGCCCCAGGAACCTGCATTAAAACTCCTCTGGAGTGGATTTTGTGTATTCTAAATCTGGAGATTGATTTATGTGCCCTGTTACTGGTGCTGTTCTCCCCACTGCAAGTTTAAGGTAGCAGGAGATGATAGTATGCTCTCTGTCTTTAAAGCATGTTTTCCTCTTGTCTGGAGAGAACTGGGTCCTTGGGCACCCTTGCAGCTCTGGCTGTTGGTAGCTGAGATCTTTTGGTGGTCTGAGACCTTTTCCCAGCCTGAAGAACAGGCTGTTCTGAAGCCTTTTAGGAAGATGCCAGATTGGAGCAGTTTCCTTAGAGCCTGAGCCACGTCTGTAGCTTGAGGAAGGTTTGCACACTCCAGTAGTAACAGTGTGCTTTGGGTGCTGGCACCAAAACAACTGTCTCAGGTGGTTGGGGATTGTGACCTGGAGGGGCTGTGACACTGAGGCTAGTGCTGCCACCTTTGTTTCTCTAGCCTTTGAGAGACACTTGTCATGTAAGCTGCTGTGTTGCTTGGCACATTTCAAAAAGAAGTTTGAGCTGTGAAATTACATTTTTGCTTTGCAGGGCAGGAGCCTGAACTGGCCTTCACTTCTGCTCCATTCCCACCGTGCAGAGCTCCTTGTTTTATCACACAGCAGCCACTGAACTTTGCTGTGCCATAGAAGGTCTCGTTCTGACAGGCTGTGGGCCCCCATGTCTGCTGAGCTGAGTGTTAGCAGAGGCAAGTAAAACTAAAAATCACCCTGCTGAGGGCAGGGTGGGAGCAAAGCAAGGGCCTCCTGCATCCTGTCCTCTTGGTTGGGGTTGAGGCCACACGATGGCAGCCTTTCTGCACAAGTGTTAGCATGGACTGGAGGACCCTCAGAGTAGTAGTAGTGTGAGGGACTGGTGCCTTTCTTCTCTAGCTTCTGGTCTCAGGAGAGAGTGGATGTTGGAACATCGGTGGAGGGGAGGAATTCTGTCTGGAAGGTTGCAGAAATTTGGAGCCTTTGGCCTTTGCTAAACTGAGGGCTACATTTATAGGAGCAGCTACATCAACCTTTAAGTGACACAGAATATTAAGGGCCTTGTCCCTCTGCCTGTGGCACACCTGAGCAGTGCACACTGTCCTGTAACACAGCTGCTGGTGGCTCAGAAGCTGCTCCACAACAGGTTCAGACCTGCTGTAGCAAAATCCAGTGCTCTGTGTCGAGGTCTGTACAGACTCAAGTCTATCAGCAAATGCACTGATAACTGCTTAACATCTCCGTAATACCCACACAGAAAAAATGAAACACCCCACCCCCAAAAAAATCCCACTGCCAACAACAGAAAAACCCCCACCTGTGACTCAAGAATGTGCAAGGCAGCCTGCTATTGGCAATAGTATCTTTGGAAAGCAGGAGAAACTATTTCTCTGGAGTCTATCAGGAGGGGCTGCAAAACTCACTAATTTAATTTTGTACATCTTCAGCTTCTGTCACCCCTGGACCTCCCTGAGTGAGACTACTTCACAGTCTCTGCTGGGATACGGCTTTATTTAAAGAGAAAATTAACAACTGAGTGCCAACAGAAGGCACTAATTTAGCTAACCTTTTGGATACAAGTTAGGGTAGGGCAAGAGGTGTCATGGGAGTGTTTTAACCTGCCAGAAATGCGATGACTAAATGAACAATTACAGCTCTGAATATGTACCATTGCTGGGCCACTCATACACTCCCTTAGGAGTATGTCTACATTTCTCATGCTACTTGCCTGTGTGACAAATCTGCACACACACACACACACACTGTACCCAATTAGTGTCAAGCACTAGAGCTGCTCAGTATGTGTCTCGTGTTTCTCAACCTCTCCTGGAAGCAATTTTCTTAGCATACAAAGAATAAATCACCATTTTCTTCTCAGAGGACAGTTCCCAAATAAGGGCAAAATAAGCACATGTACCTGATGAAGCATTATAATTATTACATAATGTTCTACCAACAGGAATAGATGCAGAGTACTACCTGGTTTAAAGTGTTCCATGGGCTTAAATACATCAGGACAGGTGAGACAAAGCACTTGCACAGGCATTTATGGAAAGCTTGTGGAACAGCCTGCTTAAAACTCCAAAGGAGACCAACCCCAGAGGAAAAAAAAAGAGAACTGGAAAATAAGAAATTCATGCACACCTACTGCAGGCAGTGTAAATCATCTCTCCAGAAGCATCAGTAGCTGAAGAGGAGAGCAGATGAAAGCTACACAAACTGCTCTGCATGCCCTCTGCTCAGAAAGCAACTGTAGCAAAGTGAAACTGTTAGCTTAATTTGACAAATGACTTAATGTGGCCACACCTCCTACAATCACTAGACACAAAGCTCTTGGAATGTACCAGTAGTCTCCCCTGGCACCAGCTGTAGATCTTCACATGTGTTTTCAGGTGACCATATATGCTTGCAGCCAATGCTTGCTGAGAAAATTGAACTCTTACACCGGGCCGTAACAAAACCTGCCGAAGTGGAGTCACACCCAGACCTGTGTTTTAGTCCAGCAGAAGAATGGATGGAATTACCTCTGGGCCTAGAAACAGCAAGGCCACAAAAACGAGTGCTTCTGTAGGTGAGAATACCAGGAGCCAAAAGTGAAAGTCTGGCCTAAGAAAGGTTTAGTTGTGATTTACCCTGGGGTGCTGCAGGGGAAACACCAAGGTGAAAATGCAGGCATTTCAGTGCAGCTGGTGTAGGGTGCTGATCTGAGCTGCTTCATTCTGCTCTGGTGTGCAAGAGAGGTCTGCATTTCCTACTCTCTTGTTCTTTCTGATGAAGGCTGGCTGGGTCAGAAGCCATCACCTGCTAGTGGAGGAGCAGCTGCCCTAAAGAGAAAACAGTCTAGGAATGGCTTCAAATTAATGCTGTGCAGAAGTTGCACGCCTCAGAGATGGAGAAGGAGGGCTCAGAGGAGAGCACTGCTGATCTTACTGCAGGTAAGCAAAACCAAACAGAGGGATGCTTTAAGTTATTCTAAGAAAGGCGGTGAGGATTAGGAGGAAGCAGTTTGCATCTCCGGCCAGAAGAGAGACCATGAAACCCTTAATTAAAGTAAATTGATACTCTGAGTGGCCAAGAGTGTAGCAGCCCATATAGAGCAAGAGAGTCGGAGCAGATGGTGCTGCACAGCCAGGCAGGAAGCATGCAGGCAGTCACTATCGAGCAGGAAATAGCCTGTGGACGATGCAAAGCTCTGAAGGACCCTTGTCTTTCAGGACTGTCTAATCTGGTCTCTGGTATTTGCTGTCATCAGGACTCAAGATACTATTAATGATAGGGCAAAGAAAACCCCCTCTTTGCCACCATTCCCTCAGGCTAATTGGGGAGTGGAGGCTGGAGTGCAGCCTGGGCTGCTCCTGGTTGCTTTCTAAGAGCAAGCAGGCAGCACGCTGGGAATGATGCCTGACTGAATAACAAATGAAGGATTTGCACCCACTCATGTACTGTGTTGGTGGAAAAGTACACCTCATCTGAGGCTAGTCTAGCTTGCAGCTACTAAATCAAGAGAACTTTTGTACCTGACAGAGGTTCAGGTGGAAACCTACCACGGAATGGATGATGAGACCTGAGACACCCATTGTCATAGTTGAAGTAAATGCTTGGCTGGGAAAGTTCACTGAGGAGATATTTTATTTACCTCAACTGGCTTAGATACTGGGATCCCTATCTGATACTAAGCAGATAGTTTGGTCAGGGGTTCAGGGGAATTGATCATGCCCATGGGTTCAGGCCTGGCTTAAGCAAAGTGGACTACCTGGCCAGCATTGGTCCTCACAACCCAGATGGCTCCTGGCAAGCAGTGCAGGCTGCTCCACCTCATTTACACCCCAAGCACCTGCAAGCACAGCAGCAGATCATGCTGATACCAAGCTTATTGCCTTGTCAGGGTGAGGTAAAGTCCTTTTCCCTTGCAGGATAGCTGTGCCTCTTACCCACACAGGAGCTTTTGCTGACTTTGTGTGCAGACCGAAGAGAGGAAGGTTCTGAATGTGTTCATAGTCTGTCATTCCTTGGTGGGCATCTCTGTCATCCAGAGGTGGCTCTAGCTCTGTTTTCAGCACCCTTTCTGGTTGCTCAAGACAGGCACGACAGAGGGTATGCTTCCTTCCTGGTCATCAGCCCAGCTGCTCTCCGCAGGACACTGCAGCCCTGGGGCACAGGGATAAGGGCAGTGCACCTGCTTCAGGGACAATGTGGGGTGGGAGTGAGATGGTTGGACCTGACCCCCACTGATAGTGTCT
This sequence comes from Psilopogon haemacephalus, assembly GCA_013396835.1. NCBI lineage: Eukaryota > Metazoa > Chordata > Aves > Piciformes > Megalaimidae > Psilopogon > Psilopogon haemacephalus. The sequence continues at coordinate 1,846,178 of VWZI01023917.1, read as the reverse complement.
CATTTCTTACCAATGTGGTATAAAAGCCACCCATTGCCTTGTTCCCTGCAGGGGTGTTCCCTCTGTGCCTCCCTCCTGAGCCCAGAGATGTGTGGGGCAGGAGGGTGTTGTGCCTGAGCCTGTAGACTGCTATCATGGGGTCCTTGCTTGGCTTTGTAGGAACCCAGGCCCTTTCCCCTTGGAGAGGGATCCTGGCACCCCCAAACACCTTCTTATGACTCAGATGTGCAGGCCTGGGCCTTCAGCCCCAGCAGAGACTGCCCTGGAGCTGCCATTGGCAGGGGTTGGGGGTTCTGGCTCATCAGGGCCACTGAGGCCCATTGGTGCCTGAGACAGGCTGGGAGCCACCCAGCTCCTGTCCCTCATGCTGGGGGGAACTGCTCAGCCACCTTTGCTAGAGCTTGGGGACATGGAAAGTATCCAGTTCCTCCCACCGTGCCCGGAGCAGGATCACAGAGGATGACACAGAGCTGCTGCCTCTCCTGCTGTGAGTCAGGACAGGCCACGTGAGGCTCCAGTGCCAGCCCTGACTCCTGCCCCACTGCCATCCTGTGCCGGGGCCAGCACTACACACACCCTGCCCCAGGAGCCCAAACCACCGCACAGCACTGCAGGTGAGTTCTGGCAGGACTTTGGGAGCTTCTTGTGGTCAAGACTGAGGGTGTTTTGGGGTTGTGTTGCAGCTCTTGCTGGTTGGTTGATTCCTCCCTAAGGCATCATGACACTGTATGAAGGGGTTGTGCTGTGGGGGCAAGTCACAGGACTTCCCTGTATCCTCTGCACCTTCGTGGCTGAACTTCCTCATTGTTTGTTTGCTTTTTTTTCTCTCCACAATCCTTGTGGCAAGACCTGTACTTTATGTGTAGTGGATCATTTGTTTGCCTTACCTTTACTCAGACTACAAATACGAGTTCTTCTGGCTTCTGATGAGCTAATTTTCTTCCCTTCAGAGCTTTCCAGAGACCACAGAGAGGAGCACGCAGCACATAAGGAGAAACACAAAGGAGGTAATTTCAGATGGTGCATGTAAATGAGCGTGGGAGCGCTGCCACTATGTTACCTGGAGAACAGGCAGCAAACCGCACCAGGCTTGCAGGCACAGGGCTGGCAGCAGCACAACCACCATGTCCAGGCTTGCTGAGAGCAGAGAGGAGGGAAGTGCCGGTGGCCAGGGGTGGGTAAACTACACCTGCTCCCTGCTTACCCACAAAGGGATGCTGACCATGAGCCTGGGGAGCTGCTCTTCTCTCAGCAGCACACACTCACTGGATCTCTCCACATGCCTCTGTCCGAGGACACTATAAAAAGTGAAAAGTCTTGAGTTTTGCTACTTCTTTGTTGTATTTCAACTATATTTGACCATAGGAAGGCAAACAGATAAATAGCACTGGTGGTATTCTCACTCTAGAAAGCTAGAGTAAAAATGGTTTCAAACTGAGCTGGTTTGGATCAGTTTTTATTGTCTCATTGGAAGAAGCTAGCAGTTTTCACCATGGTCATAGCCCTCCAGGACTTCTTCTTGTGAAGCCAGCTGCTAGGACAAGACTAAGGCTTGCAGGAGTGCTTTAGGAAGCTTATTTGGTTTGGTCTGAGAGAAGGACAGGGAGTGACAATGTTACATTTAAAACAGAATTTAGCAGGGTTCGATGTCAGCATCTAACTTAAACAGTGAAAGTCATTTCAAAGGGAAAAGGTTCAGGTTTGCCTGTTTTGTTTTGAAGTTAAAACTACCTTATTTACATTTTTTACTATCCTTTTGAACAATTTCACCCAGCTTTCAGCTGCCATGCATGGCAGTTATTAGCCTCACTTTCTGAACAGATAGAAGTCTGACTGCACGCAAATTTTATTCTAACATGTTAGAAAGACCTGATGTTAATTAAGTTCTGGGTTACTGTGGGGAAAGCAAGATGAGGTCTGTGGTTCATGTCATTCCTCAGTGAGCTCATGGACCAGTTGGAATGCCAGTATACCATCACCCTACCCTCGCTGTGAGTTATAATCAACTAAATCACTTTAAAAATATACAATAATTAAATGCCTGTACTTATCCATTGTTTAGATATTATTTTCTTTCCCAAAGAGCCACAGGGGAGTTAATTGTCCACAGAGAAATTAGGTACCAAACTGCCTTACTTACGTAAAGCTTTGTGTAACTGACCGGGCTTAACCCGTGCTGGAGGCACAGAAATGCAGAGGAGCTGATGCTGGCTGCTCCTAGATGCCTCCTCTGGCACCCAGATTTTGTCTTAGTGGGATGCATGAGCATTAGGCAGATGTGTTTCTATTGCTGGTAGAGCTGAGCAGTGTGGTCATTTGGGCCAGCACCTGAACAATTTTAAGGTAAATGAATGTGACAGCAAGAGGTGGACAGTGTCTGTCTTCTTCCTTTATGTGTGGTGGGAGATCTGCTGCCTGCCTGCTTGCTCTGTCTTTGCCATGGCACAGAGCTGGCGTAAGGCAGCTACTGTGACAAGTTCTTGTCACAGGAAAAGCAAAATGCCTTGAATGTGCCAATGAAAGTGGCCTTTACTAGCTATCAGAAGCCCCAAAGATAAACCTACTGAATTAACAGTAAAATATGAAAATGTTTGTGTGAAATGGAATTAATCAGTGAGAAAAGAAATATTTATACTTCAAGTAATTTGTTCCTTTAAGCCTAGTATTTCAACTGTGCCACAAAGAGGCCTAAAGGATTTAATTTACGAAAACAAATACTCTTGCAAGATTTAATAGGAAGGCAAGGAAGATGCTGAAAAAGGCTGAAAACTACAGCTGGAGATCTGTAACTGCACAGAAATAATGTTCTTTATTGTGTGGCTGAGAACAAGTTTATCCAGGGTGTGGTGTGCTGGGTTCCTGTATTTCAACATGAGCTGCTGCTTGCCTAGGCAGAGGACAGATGTGCTTCCTGCATTCCCTTCTGGGTGCTCATAGCCTGACGTTGCCAGCAAATGTCACAGCACTGCTGCCACAGCTGCAGCAGCACAGACTGTAAGGTAGGGAAGGGTTGTGGGAAAGATTAAAACTTTTATTAGACTGAGAGAGCCCAAAGCTTGTTTGTACAAAACCTTGCCAGTTCTTCCAGGTGTATCAGCTGGTTTGAGAAAAGCTACTATTGCTGTTCATAGATGTCTTTCAAGGACTCATCATCAGGAATGATTTCAGAGTGTTCTTAAGATATTCACTCACTTTTTTCTCCCAATGCATCTAGGAGGTAGGTGAGCAGTTTTCTGGGCTTAGTCTTTAAATAGGATTAAAAAAGATGATGTAACTTTCCCAGAAGCAGTAAGCAAAACAGTGGTTAAAAGAGTTTCAAACTAAGGACTGCATCACTTGAAAAACAGAAAGCCCTCAGAATGACCAACATACCAAAACCAAGGGACATTGACTCTGGTTCCTAAAGAGAGATGGGTTTGGAGACTTGGAGTCTGATCTCCTTAAGAACTGACAAAAAGTTGTTCTGTTTCCAGAATGAAGATGAATCTGCTTGTGTGTTCTTCTTTCCTTTTGAAGATATTGACTGGCTCTGTTGTGGGTTTTGTACTGGAATATTTTTATGAATAATATGTTGGTCTCCAGGGAACTGCAAGTGTCTGTAGGAAAGAGTTTTCTATCTGGGAAATTTAAAGGAGATGTTAAGTTTTCAAACTTCTTGATTGAAAAGATGTTGCTGAATGGACTCAAAAGTCATATTGTCAGAGCAAAACAGCCTCACAACAAAAGTTCTGGGGAGAATTTTGCAAAACAAAAAGAAATACTGGTTTTGGGGCATGTCAGAGTGTTTAGTTTCCATGGAGAATTCCAGTGAGAAATTTGGGATCAACACTTTAAGAATTTTATATATAAACATAAAATTAGTGGAAATTTCATGACAACTTAGGAGGAGCAGACCTTGAGGTGTCAAACTCTTCTGTGAGGCAAGAATTACAAGTCTTTCAAAACTGATGTGCCATCTTTGCACAAAACCAAGCCAGAAAACCAGAAAAAGTCAGACTGAGCTGTTTCCAAGTATGCTTTTTCTACCCTTTTGAACAGGCACAGCGATGGAGAACCTGAATGTCCTATTCCCAGATCTTAGTGAAGAACAGCAAGGTAAGTGTCACACACAAAGGTGTGAAGCTTTGTCTCATTCACACTGCACAAGGGTGTATGAAACTTGTGAAACAGTGAAACTTGTTTCCTCTGAAAACATGCTTCATCTGTCTCCTTGCTTGTAGGAGACCAGTAGTAAGCTCTCAGCTCTTCCACAGGCCTTGGCCATGTGCAGATGCATGAAGAATGTAATGCTGTGCATTAAATACCTAGTGAGCTATTTCAGTACCTTGGTATTCAATCCTTTGTCTGTAAAACAGCACGGTCAGAATGAGCAGCTGTAAAGTAGCTGGGAATGCTTCCCCTGGTTCTCCAGCTGAGACAATGGCACCACAAGGACACCAGTGGTTTGTTACAGACTACTGACATTGCTCGGGTTTCTGGCAGACACAGCTGTTTTATACAACACAGCACTACTTTCCTACACTCTGATGTGCTGACACTGGGCACCATGTTAGTCATGATGTCGGTCGCCACAGGAACACTGTCACAAAACCACCTCTACTGCTGCACACTGATTTGCTTGTTTTCTCTTTCAGACATTTTCCAGAGGGCTTTTACTGCTGATGCCAGTTTCTTAGAGAGTCACGAGGAAACAAAGCAGTCCTTTTGGGAATCCCTTGTGAAAGGTTTAGCCACCACTGAGCCACCTATCCTGAATTCTGAAGAAAAGAGTGATGTAAGTTACTACAGAAACAGGTATCCTTTGTAAGACATTGTTATACAGACATTTTTATGCTCCTGTGATATACCTAAGGGGAAAAAAAAAGATGCAGCCCAGTTATCTGATATGCTAGAAAGTATCTAAATCATGCCAAAGGGCAGTAGATAAATGAGACTTAGGTGTTCCCCAAGTGCAAAAATCACTGGCTTTGTACAGACCCTGAGGGGGTGATGTTTCCCAGAGGTGAGATACATTCATTTGTGCAGCATTGTATGTTTTTACAAGCTGTGTTTTATGGGAAGGACTATTTGCAATTTATTTAACTTTCTTTCAGCTCCTCGACAGCTGCAGTGTCCTGCCTGGAAGCTGTGCAGCCTGCCTGAAAGCCATAGAGAAGAAAGGAGTCAGGGCAATGGCTGTTCTTTACCTCTTACTGAAGACAACTGACCCATCTGCATATAGGCAGCTGCCCAGCTCCAAGGGAAAGGGTGAGTCCTACCTGGCTTCACATCAACTGTTACTGCAGTGCCAGCAGGACCTGCTGACGTATGTTTGGAGGTGATTATTAGTGAGCAACTGAAATGTCTAAAAATGCTGCTTAGAAAAGTCAGGAAGGTACAGTGATGCTGTGAGCCAGAGACAGTATTTACTTAATCTGACTTGGCCTCTTCTGGGGAAAAGAACTTGTGTGTTTAGGGAGGAAAGGTCCTGGGGTGGTGAGGCTGAAGAAGTACCTCTGACTTAAAGTGGTGCCCCTGTTTTTCCTGTCTGTCTGGATTGGAGATACTCAGGACACTGTCTTACATGACTGTTCTCCAGACAGCCCAGACCTCTCCGAGCTCTTGTAGTCATAAGAAATTTGAACTGAGACACTGAACATGTTTTTTGCAAATGAACCCAGCAGTATGTGTAGTAGTAATTGAAAGGAGTGGATGGGGGATGCCACTCAGGGTGCTGAACCTAGCAATGAGATAGAAATGGACTTCACTGCACTTCTCATTTGCATGGCTATGCAGTAAGAAACTAAGTGCAGTTCCATGGGGCCCATAGAATCGTTGTCTTTAATAGATAACAGAGTTGCACTCACTAAAGAGGACCCCGAATTTAACTGGAGCCCCTTTTAGACATTCTTTGCCTACTACTGCCTTGATGTTTATGAAATGGAGAGACCTCCCAACCCAGAGAGCAGCCCAGCTTTGGACATCTGGAAAGTTTGTCACAGCAGGGACCCTCTTCTTGCTCCCTCACACATCTAGCTGTGTGTTCAAATATCGCAGCTAATAATAACAAGAGGCATGGACCTGCTGGCCTCAGGCACAGAGCTGAATCTGAAGCTGTTAAAAATCACTTGCAACTCCAGCCACAAAAGCCAGGCCCAGGAGTCAGCATCTGGCAGATTTCCTCCCCAGTGAGGCTGGGAGGGCTCTGCTCTTGTGCCACGAGAGGGTGCTGGCACTGCTGTATAAACACAGGGAAGCCAGCAAAAGCCACAGGGGCGGAGAGAGAAGTAACTCAGGGAACGGCGAGCCACTATTATCTGGTCAAGACACCTTCCAGCTGCTGTTGCTTCAGGGAGTGGGGCTTTTCACTGGGGTACCATTATGGGTAAATTAAAGGCCAGAATACAAAACTTCAGGCATCTACCACAACCACTTACAAACATCTAAACAGTAAAGGGATGAGGCTGTCATTTGTAATGCTTTATACTACTTATGTGCAAAAAACCACCACTGAAATAAGACTCAGGGTCTGATTTCCTGCCAGACAATCCTTTATGAAGCATTGTGAAATCTCTCCTTGTAGAAGACAGAAAATGTAAATAGTTGTTTCTAGTATTTTTTTTTTTCTCTATATATAAAACAGATGAAAAACTGAAACTCCTAAAGAGACTGGAAAGAAATCTCATACTTTCACAAGGGGAAGAAGAGGCTGAAGACTCATCCCATGAGTCCATGGATGAAGATACACAAGGTAAAGAAGATTTTTTTTTTTTTTTTAATCCCTGATACATAATCTGGTCTAATTGCATGTTCAGGAAAGATTCACACAGGAGGCTTGCAATGATTCAGTAGCAATGCTGTAGAACTCTGAAAAAAGTAACAGACTGTGCAGAAGAGAGAGTATCAGTACCAGAAACAGCAACTGCCTCCTGCTTGTGCAGGAAGCTGGAGGTTTCAAAAATGTGGAAATCTGTTGCAAGATTTCTTCCCAAAATAAAAGGTCACAACTTCAGTGATGCTGTGTTTATGGTCCCAGATGAAGCCTGTGCTATAGCAGGAGGGGAACAGTCAGTGTACAGCAGTAGCTGGCAGTGCTGTACCACATCTGGCATTTCTTTTCCAGTTACACAAACATCAAGAGCATATCAAAAGTCACTTTGACTACCACGGCACCATTTCATTAATGGAAAATGAGGCTAAGTGGCAGGCAACATGGCAGTGAGAGTGCTGATACTGGCTGATTACATTACAGAAAGCTGATCAAGATCAAATGAGTTGCATTTGGAGTGCTGCTGCTGCCTATGTTTAAATAAGAGCTTTCTCATAGCATCTCTTTATACAAATTACTTCAGCTTCAGATTTTGATGTTGTTCCTTGTATTCAGTCAGCTTTGTGGAGAACGATGACGTGAAAGCAGTTGATACTGATCCTTGCATGCCTAAGCCTTGTTTTTTTACCTAAATATTCCACTGCTATTATTATATTATAAGCAAACAACTATAGTGGTGCTGTTTCTGATACTGCTGGTACATTTTTATTTCACGTGATGAAAAAGCCCTTTCTCTATCCAGACAGTGATGGGGAAGATTTAGGAAGACACAAGACTGAAGGCCATTTACTTACAGGTAAGACAAACTGACAACAGTATTGATTTTTAGTAGAGACAGATAATATCAACAAAAAGAAGGGCAATTTCTGCTATTCTTTGGTTTGACTTTGGAACACAAGTGTATTAACCTGTATAGACATAGGAAAATGATCACTTGGAATGTGGCTGTAGGAAAGGTAAAGCCCAAGTAATACTTAGCCATGCCCTGTACTTAAGACTTGAAGCAGGAAAACAGCAAGATCCACTGTTGCAGAAGTCCTGCTGCCTGGGTCTGCACTGTTGACACTGAAATGCTGCAGTTTTGAGAGTTTTGAAAATATCTCTCACAGCCACCGCTTACCAGGTCAGCAGTCACATCATAAGTGAGGACCACATCATCTCAAGGGTTTTGCTTTGCTTCCAAAGGGAAAATGGAAAATAAGTACAATATAGGCAAAGAAAACATGTTGTGTCACCACACACAAATGTCTATCAGCTTATGGTATAGACCTATGGATGTAAATAAGTTAAGGCTTTAATCACGTATTTAACATCTTAAATTGACCTCAGCCCAGATGCACAAGCAGCTCATTCAGACTGGCATCAGGAGAGCTAATTTATCTCAGAAGTCTGATTCTGCCTGTCTCCAGATATTGTGAGAGATGGAATATGAGGGGTTAGTAATCCAGTTTCCCACTTTTGAACTGCGTAACTCGCAGCAGAGCTGCCCTCCCTAATGCATTCAAACCTACCTTGTCACTTGAACACAGCCACGCCAATTGCAGCTGCGTTACACAGGCTGACACTGGCAGCAGCTGGGCACGCTCGCAATGGATACTAACCTACATCATCTTTGTGTATGTATTTTAGGCATGCCAGCAGAGCTTGTTCCATATAGAGACTCAGGTAAGTGTTCCCAGATAATCTCATCCTGCTGAAAGCAAGGCTGTCACTGCATGTTGTTCTTTCTGACATGCTTATAGATTTTTAAAATCCCCCTGGCTGGAAACCCATAGGTTTCCAGTTAATCTGGTGTTGGAACTGAGGATGGTGCAAACATTTTGTTGCAAGCTTGCCAGTGGCAGGCTGATGGCAGGTGATGGTATTCTAGCAGATTGACTCCTTTTTTGGTAGGCCTGTCAGGTTCTCACAGGATCAGCTCACAGCAATTGTCATCCTTCTTAGGGTAAAACATAGCAAATCTTTTGGGCAACCTTTCCCGATGAAGCTAGGCTGGTTTCAGCACTCCCTGCTGCCCTCTATCTCCTGCTCAGCAGGAGGGGAAGGAGCTAGGGTTCGTTTCTGCAAAACAGTGATACTCTGAAGAGACACCAGGCTAAAGGAAAATTTCCTTTCATCAGGCATTGCTGAGCAACATCCGAACAGATGTAAAAACCCCATGGCAGTAAGTTTTCAATGGCTTGATGGCATTACTGATCTCCTCCCTCCCATTCCAAGCCAATGCCACATTCATTAGTTTGAGAGGCAGGCAGCCTGACAGCCTGGCTTTTCTGGAGGGTCACCTGCTAAACCACTTTTCTTCTGTGAAGTGTTGCTGCAACTTGGGCTGTTTCAGATGAGGACAGAGTGGGGAAGAAGATATAAATTGCAGCATAATCCCTAGGGGAGGTTTTTGAGTTACCTATCCCCACATAAAATATCAGGGTAGAGGAACACATTGTAATACAATGTTCTCCCCACATCGCAAGGTGCAGAAAGAGGATCCTGGTGCTTCTCCAGCTGGCATTCAGCCTCTCCACCTCTCACCACAGCCTTTGTTGCTTCAGTTCTAGATTACTTTAATACAGCAGGCTGAGACAAAAAGACACTAAGCTAGTGCAGGACAGCATGCCTGTTGCACTGGACAGGATCAGGTCATACACACCTGTGATCCCAGTTCTGCCTGGGCCCAGCTTCAGTTAACACAGAGCCATTGATCTTTTGTGGCCCAACTATTTCAGAGAACCTGGGATCACTGTGAAGAGTCCATTTCATTGCCATCTCTTCTTGGGCCCTTTTATTTCTTGGCACTTTCAAGTGCTGAGTCACCAAATGGGTGAATACTCACTGTGCTTGCTGGTGCTGGTAATAGGGGACAACAGATTTGTATTGCTGTGTTGCTTTTCAGAGATTACCAGAAGAGAAGACTCAGCTGCAGATGGTGAGTACATACAAGCAAACAGAAGTTTTTCTTATGGATGCTGTCCTTCAGGACTGAATTTTCCATAGTGATGATTTGCTCTACCAGCTCTTTGATAGGTTGATGTGTCCTAGTCAAAAAGCAGAAGTTAGAGAATAGTTGTTAGAATGCACTGCAATGCTTTAATAGAACAGACACTGCACAGGACATCCCATGATACAACATTACAGCAGGGGTATTGCATCTGGGAGGCAGAGTAATACAGAACAGACACCTGCCAAGTATGAAGTTCTGATAAACTCCCCATCTATAGACATCTGGGAATCAGAATAGTGCAATGTTATGTTAATATTAATAATTGAATAACTGAGTTTGTCCCCAAATCAGAACTTAATCAATCCAGAATGCACAAAAATTCAGTATTATTACACTACTATCACCTGGCCCTGAACAGAATTTCTTGGCAATGCTTAGTTGCTTCATGGTTCAGAAAGCACAGTAGCAAGATTCTGCAGCTGATGTGCAGAACATTTCCAGTACTCTCCTCTTACACCTTTAGAGAAAATTAAATTCACTGCTAAGCAGTGGTTGCCTGGATGCACAGCCCAATGTAAGTGAAATCAGCACCTAGAACTTGTGATGCTTCCAAGCAGCAGGCTGCCTAACTGTCTTCTCAGGCTACTAGCAAGCAAAAAAGGGAAAAAAACCAAACCACCTGGTTTGAAGAGGTCATTTGGAATCTGGTGAAACATTCAGCTCTTTTTGACCATACAGCTGGAGAAAGAATGGAATTTGGCAACTCTGTGCACAACTGGCATACAGGAAAATGCTTTTGGTTTAAAGCTCTAACAATGCCTTGTTCTTATGTTGTTCTGTCTGTTATCAGGATAGCTAATGATAGGAGACTAATTGTCAGCCTTGGCTCTTCATGTGGGAGGTGCAGAAGCACTTCAGCATCAGGCTTCTCTAGATCGATGGTGCCCGTACATGGTGATATTAGCACAGTTGTGATTGTGCAAAGCACCCAAGAATCAAACTGAAGCTCCCTTGTACTACTGCTTTACTCCCCCACTGGCATTCTGAGTCTACTGATTGTCCCAGTCTAGATACAGAAGACGCAGAGTGCTTTAAAACAATTCTGTATTGTGACCGCAACCATCTGATTAAGCTTTAAAAAAAACCAACAAAACCAAACAAACCCCTGCTCTTTTTGGGGTGATCTAAAAATTGCTAATTTGACCTTTCTGAAAGGCTCAAAGCTTTCTCTGAACAAACAGTTTTGCATTCATTGTGCTCTGAGAGTTGATTTCAGATACAAAAAGTGAAACAAAAGCTTTAATTTCAGAGTTCCACAGCAATAAAAGCCATCTCTTTTTTTGTAGCCTATGAGAACAAGACCCCCCACCTCCATCAGTGGGCACTGCGGTGGATGGGCATACGGAAGGACGGTAATTGTTTAAAATTATTTTAGTTCAACTGATGCCAGCTCTGTTGCACATCAAGGCCCTGGAGACCTTTGGTTCAAAAAAAGCCAATTTTGTTTTTTTCTTTCCTGACCTGACTACTTTGTTGAAGTGCAGCAAGGCTTCTCATAACAACTTGTGTGGCTGTATGTCCTGCACTTCTGTCTAGTGCATGAGACATCTCATGGAAATAAGACTTTATTCACATGCATTTGTGACCTAATTGTCCCTCTCTATTTCAGATGAGTTCTTCCATTTTGTCATTCTTTGCTTTGCAACTGGAGCTTTACTTATTTGCTATTACTACTACAAAGGTAAGGCAGAACTTCAACAGAAGGGTAAACTGTTGCACACTGGAAAAATTAACAAAGCCAAACTTTTATTTTGTTGCCCTAGATTGGACTATTTCTCTTGGAATTGGTTTAGTCACCTTTGCTTCTCTGGAAACCACTGGGATATACTTTGGTCTAGGTAAGTGTGTCTATGGCAGTCAGTTCTGTGTCCACACAGGATAAGAGGGCACCTAGTCACTAAACTGCACAGGTCTGTGAAGCTGCTGAGATTCTGTAAATCATTGTGTAAGGACCCTGCAACATCTCAGTCACAATTACCCAGTGTGGCTGGAGACAAATGTGCCTCAGTGACACTGGAAGGAGAGGGGTTGACTAATTTTTCATTTTCAGTGATCACAAGACCCTGAGTCACCTCTTTCTGCAGCAATGGCTAAATGCTGAGTTGCCATGACAACAAATAATTTTAGCAGCAAAGCATCTTCCCAGACACATTCTACAAGGCACTGTGAACTCAGGCTCCTGTTCATTCTCCTGGGACTGAGGCAGCTGAGCACCCTGAGGATGGATCCTCATCAGAACCTGGATGGCAGCAGCTACTGAAAACAGTGTTAAAAAAATGGCACTCCCTGGGGATACTGCGGGGAAGCTGCAAGAAGCTGAGCACAGAAGCGTCCTTTGTAATCCTGTGCTACTATTTTTGGTAGTTTGTGGATGGTTCTCTCAGCAATCAGCCTTGTCACTATGTTGTTTTTAAACAAGCACCTCTGCATTATCATTGATCAATAACCTTTGGGTTCATTCATTTTGCAAGTGTCAGAGTTTGGGTTTTGCTATTTTTCTATGTTTTATGTTGCAATCTGGCTCATCTTGGAAAAAAAATGTTTGTTTCCATAACTAGTGTATCGAATCTGGAGCGTGTTTGACAGCTTCATTCCTCTGATTGACAAATTCAGGCCAACAGGTAACACTGATCTTCTCACTGACTGCATGCATCTTCCCTAGACCTTCCTGGGTACCTCATTTTGGTCAAGTCTTAAGACCACCCTCTGTAAATCACAATTTCCAATCCTACTAATTAAAAGCAATTACTTTGCTACACTTAATTACAGCTATTTCAGTTTGAGAATGATTTATGAATTAGTGTTGGCAGTTTCCATAAGCACTTGCACACTTTAATACTGTCCTCTTCTGGGGTACTAGCAGTGTTTCCTGGCAATGTCTAGATAAGAATGCTATAGCTCAATTTATAATTCAGCTCGTGGGGGGTAGGTTTGTCTTGTTGGGAATTTAGACTCTGGGCTTGTGTTTACCTGTGTTTGTGAACACAAAATGGGAATAATGCTGAAAGGCTGCATGGATACCAGGTGACATGGGCACAGTAGACCTCACAGTCGTCTTTTTCTCCATTGCGCAGGTTTGTGGAAAGCTGCCTAGGAGGAGGATCTCAGATGAGTTCTGCAAAACACTGCTGTCTGAATTTCTAGTAGTAAAAGAACTGAAATGACAATCACAACATAATGGCTACTCTGAAATACTGAGACAATAGAAGGACACCACTCCTTTCCCTCACAAAAGGAGCTGTGTTGCAGTGTCCCATTCTTTCTTCTGAAGTGATTCATGGCTCAGCAGAACTCACAAGACAATTCCATTGACTATAAACATATTCTCCTTCCCTCTCCCATGCACCCATGTGCAAAATCAACAGACCGACCAATATTATCCTTCTGGATTAGGCTCTGGATGTTTCAGTAGGAATCTTGGCAACCACAGAGCCACCTCCTCATCACCCCTTGTGATGCTGCAAACCAGGCAAACACCAGCTGCTTGCTTACACAGTTGAGCCCCAACAGTGCAGTAGCACTGAAGCAGATTAATTTATTGTGGCAGAACTCAATATAGTGGGTGTATAATGACTGCACCCAGTGAAAGCTGGGTGAGATTTTACATGCAGTGACATAATGGTGCAGCAATGAGATTATTAACCACAGCAAATTTCATCTCTTCTCAGGGGAAAAAATAAAGGGCTTGATTTGAGTCATCCCTCAGTATTTGTATTTCTTTGAGTAAAATACAGAGCAACTTTGGCTTTAATTGTATAGGGACATGTTACACATTATGTATGTAGGGCTAATGCAAGCATAGAGGCTGCAAAATAAAGATGGGTGTGTGTGTACTTCTAAATTGTTAATAAAAATGAAACGTCTTCCTACCCGTAGGATGCAGGCATCAAGTCAGAGCCATGAGATGACAATGTACAGAAATGCAGATCTAAAACCCATTGGCCCAAAAAGCCCAGAATTTTAGAGAAGCAGTTTCAAGCCTTGGTTAGAAAATCAATAAACCACTTACTTTTTAGTTGCTCTTGATTTTAAGTACCAGCACTGATGATTCTTGCCTGTTGCAGTTCCCTTTGCACATCCAGAAACAGCAGTGATCATATGCAGGCCTGTGCCAACACAGCCCAGCAGTTACCTAACCTGTCAGAGGTTAAATTGAGCAATAGTGATAAATATAAGTTATTTTGAAACATCTATATTCTCATTTACCTGTCTTTGTAGAAATAGCCTGCTGTTACCCCACAGAGAAACAAGAGGTTTAAAAGAGATTAGTTTCCTCTGCTGTAACGCATCTTTCTGAAAGGTAATTTGTGGGAGAGGCAGGAGGAGAAACACATTTCAGCACCAAATACATTTCCAGTCAACAAAAGGAATGTTTAGTTTTTAAACAGGCTGCTTAGAGGGCAAAATAAGCAAACTAGTTTTAAAAAAATCACCCAGTGGAGCCCATGAAACAAGAGGAAGAGCTCACCCAGCTTAAAGCAGCAAACAAGTCAATTCTAGAGAAAGAGACAGAGAAAAAAAAAAAAAACAAACCAACAAACAAACAACTTACACAACCAGTTGCAACCTTTCTGGGAATTTCCTGCTGTTCTTTCAGATCCTCCTTGAGTTCATCTTAGCAGGCTGAACAGGCCTGCATCTTGCCCAACATCAATGCTCTCGTTCCGGTCCGACATGTTGCCCTTCTGCAGCACTAGCTAACCACTCAAAAAGACAAGTTAACATGAAGAGTTTCAACCTCCTTAAACATGCTTGTGCTGTCTGAGCTATCATCCTCCAAGTCCTGCAGCACCCTCCTAAGCCCATGACTTGGCACCAAGTTCCCATAGCTCTGCTGGGCCTTCATTTCCCCCTTTTGATCCCTCAGGACCAGCAGGTACATCTTCCACTTCAGCATCATCCAGTACCGGGGAGGGGTGGGGTGGGGGTACTTCCTTTTTTGTCTTTGGTTTTAAATGGCTGGGGGCAATGCAGCACAGGAATCAAAGCAAAGGCCCCACCCACTCCTCTCCTGCAGGGCACATTCCTGATTTTCACTATCCAAAGCCTAACACTTCTGTCCAGGGAGTGTCTACTAAACTCTTCTAGCAGCAAGGGAAGAATTCTGGTTTTTCGAACTTCCTACTAGACAGGATTTGAATTCTCAGCAGTAGTTAGACCAAACACCAAACAGAAAGGACTCAATTCACTCTTAGATGCAATGCCCAGCACCTGTTTCCCTGCTGCAGCACAGCCCACTCTGCCCTTCAGGGACACCGCATCACTCCCACGCAGAAAATAAATGCTCCTGCCACACAGCAGACAGGCAAAGGGCTGCTGCCCACAAGCTGCTAAATAACCTGAAGGTTTTCCAATAGCTGAAAACATTCATATGTCATTATCCCAAAGCACAACACCCCATGGAAAAAAAAAGATTAAGCCCCAGAAGGTTCTTTAAGCTGGTACTTTTATTAGAACTCTACACAAAGCACCTTTGCCTGCCTTAAACTTACAGTACTTCTGTGAACACTGCTTTTCTGGAACACAGCACAAGATGCTTCAAACTACTCCGCATTTCTTGATTTGGACACTGCCACTTTAACAGCTTGCACAATGGCATCTTTATCAATGCCAAACATCTTCAGGAGCTCAGCTGACTTCCCACTGCGTGGCACATGAGACACAGCCAAGCGACTGACTGTGACACCGGGCTCACCCACTACTGCAGCACACACTGCTTCTCCAATGCCACCTATGAAAAGAAAGTTAAACATGACACACATCTGTATGCTTCAACAGGCAACACTGAGACTGCAGCTGATCCAACTGTCTGTGCAGCTTCAACCCTCAATTCACCTGCTTATGAGAAACACCAATCACACTGTCTGAGCTGCCTATTTGTGAAATTAACACATTCCCTGGTTTCAAAGGTTTCCTGAGGACAACCAACCTGATATTTCTGACGTACTTACAAACTGGCAAAAAGAAACATGCATCTCTAAAAGGCACAGGAAGCCTTCACCTCTTCAGCGTCAGCCACTGAGTGTCAGGTTTAAAAATATATTTAGACTAAGGAGTATTTACAATTGTGCTTGATGCACTGAAAGCCTGAATTCCCATCACCTTCAACAGCATTCAGAGCTCCATCTTTTCACAATGCCTGCGCTTGCTGCCAGCCACCTCTCAGAGTTATGTAATATTGTCACAACCTTTGCTTGGAGCTCAGCTCAGCCTGAATCACCACGAGACCCGGGGACAGAGGATGCAACTGCATGGCAGCAGGAGAGACACTGGAAACAGCAGTACTAGGGAGAAAGAAAGCACAAGGCTACTGTCAGGAGCATGGGCTCTGAGACCTCGCAGGGGAGGTACCTTGGTTCTGCACTTCAGTTTGGGTGTGTCCAGGGCTGCTTCAGGCATGGTGTGATTTAATCAAATAGCCTCCAGCCAGAGGCACCTCCATGGATGCAGCTGGTATGATGTGGGCTCACAATGCATTCAAGGATTGATGTGCGTACACTTGACCTTCCTTGACTGCACCACACTGAGAAAGTTGTGCCAGTGCAGACACCATGGACGAATCTTCCCCAAACTTCCTTCTTTCCCTTCGTTCTTATATCTGAGCTGACATCATATGGCATGGAATATCCCTTTGGCCAGTCTGGAACACCTGGGTCCTCTCAGCATCTTGGAGCGAGGAGATGTTGGAAAAAAACCAGCCTGGGTACTCAGCTTAGCAGTAGTCACAACACTGGTGCTTTATCAACACTCAGCTACAGCATCACAAAACACAGCATTAGAAGATACTTTGAGCAGAATTAACCCCAGCTCAGCCCAGTTCTAACCTACTGCACACATGTTGATCACCTCAGTGTGTGATGGTTGTGCTGTCTTGCAAATCTGTCATAGCGCATTTGTCCAGAGTTGAAAGATAAGCTAGAAAATGATGAGGCTCAGTGATCCTACCACTATCCAGAGTCTGGAACAAAGCCTGGTGTAACCATCGCTTATGGCAACACCTGATTACTTCAGATACCTGGCAAGAGTGATGCTTCACCTTAAAAAGCAGGAAAACATTCTCACTGTATCTACCAATGTCTATCAGTAGATATCTACAACATCTACTCATGTCATCGTTCACAGTTGCTCCTCTGCAAATTTCTCCATCTACCCTCGAGGAACAAACCTGATGCTGTCCTGGTTTCAGATGGGCTAGAGTTAATTTTCACTGGATTTAGGATGTGACCCGTGCTGATAAAACACTGATGTTTTCAGCTGTTGCTAAGTAGTGTTTATACTAAGTCAAGAACTTCTCAGTTTCTCATGTCCTGTCATCAAGAAGGTTAGAGTGGCACAAGCTGAGAGAGGGCACAACCAAGACAGTTGACCCTAACTGGCCAAAGGTGTATTTCACACCATATGACATGGCATCTAGTATATATAATCCAGGGAATTTGGCCAGGGGGGGCAGACTGGCAGACCCAGCCTGGGGACCGCCTGAGCACTGGTCAGCAGGTAGAATGCAATTGCATTATGCATCACTTGTCTCCTTTTTTGGGTTTTATTTCACTCTTTGCTATCTTCCTTATCTTCCTTCCTGTTACTATATTTTATTTTTATTCCAATTTTTTAACTGTTCTTGTCTCAGCCCATGGATTTGACTTAATTTTGATTCTCTTCCCCAATCCAGCAGGCCACAAGGAGAAGCGAGTGGCTGCATGGTGCTTGGTTGCTGGCTGGGGCTAAGCCATGACCCTTGCAACTCCCAACTAATTATCTTAGAAATGCTTTTCACATGCATCATGCACTTTACACTCTAGTTTAAGAACACTTAATCTGTTGCTGGTGTAAGAGCCTGTAAGCATGTGAAACGAAGGACAAAAAAAAAGAGGCCAGTGAGGATGCAAAGTGCCCTGGCTCCTCACAGGCCCTGCTCTGCTCTTTTGTAGTAGAGGAAAAGAAAGAGAGGGGATTTTATTCTCAGAGTGACTGTGGACACTGTCAAAACCATCCAACTTCAAGCAACATGGAATCAAGCTTTTGGACAAAGGGAAAGCTTAAGAAATCTACAGAGCAATAGTCTTTCTTGCAATCTCACAAGCTGCAGAGCAGCTACAGAAAAGCCATTCTAAGAACATTCTGTGCACAATCACTTGCACCACAGTAGATATTTACAATTCCACTGGGCACAAATGAATCAAAACTTCATCTGGACTGAGCATACAGAGGGGCACACAAGACCAAGATAATTAGAAAGGCAGCCCCAATTAATGCATTATATCTTAGGAAACTTTAAACCCTCAGTGTCACCTTATAACAGTAATGAAAGAGGCTAAAAGCTCTGTTTTGCTTTAACTGAACAACAGTATCAGCTCCCATACTCCAATCAGGTCAAGAGAAGCTGTGAACTTCCATGCCCTGGGAAACCACTGTGTGGGCTGTGAGCTCCTAGAACCAACTTACCTTCATGATAATGATCCTCAACAGTGATGATTCTGCCCTTGGTCGCTCTTGCATTGTCAAGTATTGTCTTCTTATCCAGGGGTTTTATAGTGAAGGGATCAATCACACGGATGAAGATTTTTTCTGCAGAAGTAGAATGAAATGATTTGCAGAATGAATTTGGACATACAAGACAGTGCAAGCAGTAGAGGCAGCCCTGCAATCTTTTAGCCATTAGGAAAATTGTCTACACCAACTCCCAGGTATCTGTACCTACAGTTTCTCTACCACAGAGCCCAACTAACCCTAAGAACTGTTTCTTCATGCACCTTGTAAGATAACTAATACCCACCCATTCCACAGACAAAACTCTTGAGGCAGAAAAAACTTGGACAAGTGATCCGAGGTCACCAGGAGTGCCTGTCAGCATAAAGGCAATATAACTGACCTTCCCATGGCTGACAGCAGAATCCAGACACCAGAAAATACTTATTCAGACTGTCAATCACAGATTTCTTCATAGAGCTTTATTTTGCCTTTAACTTTATTGTCAAACCAAACACAACTTGCTCCTGCTTCTTTGATCTGTAGGCATTATGAATTCTCCATGCAGGATACCCACTTAACAATTATGCCTGTTTGAACTGCCCCAGCCCTGACTGTGGCACCCTTAGGGTTTACATCAAAACTAGAATTTGTCCTCTCATCATCAGGCAGGCCTACTTTGTTAAAGCTCCATACAAATGATCTTGGCCAGCCAAACACAGGCAACTCTTAACAGACTTAAAGAAGCCCTATGTTATGCTGACAGTTTTGTGACTGAAGGCTTTTTAATGCCCAATATACTCAGACATTGCCTCTGTCCTAAGGGATTATCTCTCCACAGCTGGTTATTCACACTTCAAGATTAGCAGAGCATTGCAAAGCACGGTAAATGGAAAAAAAAACCCTATCTCTGAAAAGACAACTTTCAAAACATCCTACGTCCCAAGCCTGCTGGCTCAAGGTCATGACAAAATAACCATTCACCTAGATACAGCATACAAAGCCACAGGGAGCATTAATTGTATTATCTCTTACTATTTGTAATCTCCTCCTGAGTGGTGGCTATTGACTCAGAGATGGATTTTCGATAGCTTCTTTCTCTTTTTTCACTGAAGGAATTTTATCTTTGCAGTGAGATGCCAGTGCATTTGAGCACCACCATAGAATTATTGCTTCCCATGATAGTTCAAAGTTGATGCACTCATTCAAGAGCCATGCTAGCAGTGAACCCTATCTGCACAGAGCTACTGCCTCACAGCAGCATTGTGCTCACACACACAGCTCACGTGGCTCTGCTGACAAGCTCTGGTTTTTTCACCTGGGCCAAGCCCAACTCTATTGTGCTGGCACCTTGGCCCACCCAGGTTCATCTCTCTTGCTCCTTACACACTCCTTACATAACCCCTTTATGATTCTGCTTGCTGAGCACTTCCAGACAGATTGGCAGTTCTAAGGATATTTTGGTCAGTTTGGCAATTTTCATGGCTACTAATACTGTTAAGCTAACTAAAACCTACTTGATGAAGCAAGGCTGGCAGACATTCACTAAGTTGCACTTTATCAGCTTAGCAGGTGGCTAGCCCTCTGTAACACCTTAATTAATGTTTACTAGTACAAAAGGTGAACAGTTAGGCTGGGTAGTACTAATTTCTTTGCAGTGTTAAATGATTAAAAAAAAGGAAAATACAACAACCCTCATAACCTTAATTACCTTTTCTCAGCTGCTCTGCTGCAGCCAGAGCCTCATGCAGAGTGACTCCTGCTCCAATCACAGTCACATGGTCATCCTTACTCTTCAGAACCACCTACAAGAAAACATTTCCATGTACTTTTAACAAATAAATTTTACTGATATTTCTAACATTTCTGGAGATTTTATTGAAAAGATCTAATCTCTAGTATTGGAATAGCTTAGAGGGAAAAGGGTTTTTACAGGAGGAACTTTGGGTATGTTTTCTGTTTCTCTTTGTCTGGGCAATGTTTACCTTTGCCTGTCCAATATGGAAATCCTCATTGTTGTTGTAAATGACAGGGTTTTCAGGACGACTAGTTCTTATGAAGCAAATGCCCTGTTTTTGAAGCAAACATATTGCAAGTTACAAAGCCAGAAAGTTTCTAGTTTGTAAAACCTATGAAAAAAACACAACAGAATAACTTTTCCTACTTGTTTCATTTTCACTCTTTTACGTCACTTCTGGTTCTATTGAGTTTTTTTTTCCTCTGCTCCCAACCCATCAATTCTAAGACTTCTGTTACTCTCCTTTTCTCTCCTGCCTGCCCTCCCAATGTTTTTTTCACAAACCACTCATCACATTTGTTGCACACCAAATTACCACACTACTTCACAGGTGTGCCAGAAAGACTGGTTTTTTTCAGATTATTTGCTCCTTTCTCATAATAAACTGCTATGGCCACCAAAGGACACAATCCAACCCAAAGTCACCAGTGATATTTGACCATTACTGTGTCATATTAACTGAAGGTAAGAGATCAGAAACTGTATCACAGCCACATCAGAAGTCCTAGTTTTCTTCAGCCACAGTCCCATTTAACTGCAATTCATCACTGAGAACGAAAGAGCAAAGAGGTGACCAGTGAGACTGTTAAGGAAGTTAGCACTTGCTCTCAGTATCTCCAAAAGGTGTGGACTGTCTTAGACTACTAGGAAACTTGACTCAACTTCCATGTCCAGGGAAATTTCTCAAGATAAATTTATTTTTCCATATCCAGCTATGATATTTACACCAGAAATCTCATATGAGAAGCATATTTTCTGTGAGTTTCCTAAAGAGCACAAGAGTGTTACAGTTGTCCTTAATTCTGAGCCAGTTTAGATCCCAGCTGCAGCCACTGTGTAACCATTTACATCTCCCCAAATCTAGCTCGCTAGCAGTTCCATCTAGCTCCTAGCTAGCTGCACTAGCCAGGACAGAATGTCAGCAACCTGTCCGTGCAAAGAAACATTCCAGTGCCATGCTGGCACCTTTGGCAAAATTTATATGGGTAGAGACACGTAAAAAACATGCCAGAAGCAACAAAAGCAGCTAAAAAAGAAATTTATATGTTCTCAGGTGCAAAAGTAGTGTGAAGCAAACCTTGGTGTTTGCAGCCAGTTCCACTGCTTTTTCAGTGGCTACAGCATCGCTAGGGTAAAACACAGTGGCATTGGGAATAGAACGGAACATGCACAGGTCCTCCAGTCCCATCTGAGATGGCCCATCCTCACCTACAAGAATTAAACTGGTGTTACAAAACAGTAAGTGCACATTTTTGACACTCAATATAGCAGTGAGGTTCAATGTAAACCAGAAAAAAAGAAGGCATAAAATCAGGCACACACAGGACATGCAAGTCTACCTGCTTGAGAAAAGAATCATCTTCTCCTTAAACTCGGAATCATCTAAACAGTAAATAAAGATAGAAAGAGACTAAAAAGAAAGAGAACTAGGGTTACAACAAAAAAATAGAAAATAAAGTATAACAATAAAACAACACAAAAAGAAGATAAACACAGTAGGAAGGGTACTGCTACTGAAAGAGGGTCACTAAACATCTGAGTATTTTCAGATTTACATGTACTGAGGCTCCATAAGCTAAATTTATACTTGTCATTAGTGTTACTCTAGATTTAAACTACTGGAAATGTGAAAGGAGAATTGCATGTGCTCCAGCAGCAGTAGAGAGTGTGCTTAGTACAACTACTCTCAAATTCTTTGGCTCACTTCAAGATTAAATGAAGGGTATGTATTTTTCCTTTAAGTCCTTTAAAGAGCGTTACGGCCCCTGCGCTGGTAATTTAAAAACTCAGGTGCCTTATGGCATGAACTGTAGATCCATGGAAAAGAATTGTTAGCCACAGCACGTGCTGGATGCCATGATTTCCCATAGTTAAAGAAACAATCACCACAACACCTCCCTGCCCCCAATGACTTTATGTAATGATGCTTTGGGAATGGCACTGTTCCAAACCAACCATGCAAAGAGTTCTGAATCCAGTCATGTCATAGCCTGCAGAGCAGAGCAGGGCAGGAAGCCTTCCCACATGCACCCACTACCTGTTGCTCAAGAAGGACGAGTTCACGAGGAAGGAGGAGAGTATTTTCATAAGGGCAGCACAAAACTCTGAAGAACTTTAAACACGTTAAAGAAATCACTGAACGCTGACACTATACATTAGTAATAAAGTAAGCACAAACCGGGAAAAGACAGCGGCTTGGCTTTCAGTTATGACATGAAAAGAGATCTCAGCATCACAGTTTCTACATCTGTAAATATTCTGACTGGATGAGTGGGATCTTAGTGGGCATTTTCCTTTCCTAAATTGCACCCACACCATGTATACATAGAAGAAACTGAAATTTTGAAGATTAATATTAATGGGTACCTGAATCAGAACTTTATCACAGGTAGAGAGCACTTGTTTTTGTCCTGCTTCAGCTGGTGCAAATAATGCCAGCATTCACAAGTCACACCAATACTAGATCAGTACTGAGCTGACTTTGGTTCCAAGTGCATCTTTAGGAAAATCCTGATTTACATGGTTTTAGAGTAATGCAGACCAAAAGAGAGTAATTTTCAATTATATCTGCAAAACCTACATCTATAGCTTAATAAAAAAGGAAACGTGAGTGCTTCACAAGAGAATCAAGTGTTTAGAACTGGCTGTGTAAACAAGTATGTCTGGTTTTGATACAGGTACACTACCATTTCTTTCCCTGTATATTCAGTCTGGAAAATACAGATTTTCCATTATTCTCTTATGACTCTGAAAACTTATTTAATATTTCCTTAGATATTTTGGTAAGTACTGCTTTAGGTGTGAACTTAGTACAAGTTCAGAAGGTCACCATGGTGAGTTGTCATAAATTTAATGGGTCCAAATTTCAGCACAAGTCCAGGTCTACCTAAAACTGCACACATAAAACTTCAATTTTCACCACAGACCTAGTTAAGATTCTGAATTTCTTGCAGGCCCAAGGTTCTGATAGGAAGTATACTTGATTCATACCCTTGCATTTAAAATTGAATTTTCTGGCTGCTAAAGGATTTCTCTGAATTACTCTCTTTTACAACTTCGTTGCAAAGCCTTGTGTTCAAATTCAGTTTTGAAGATCAGAGCTGAGGCTTCAAACAGAATTGTAACTCAAACAACTTTATGAACTTAAGTATGCATTTCACAATCACAGCTCCCAGCAGAACATCTCAAGCACTGAAAATTGAAATTTGGAAGTGTTCTAGAAGACAATTCAGGTAACTCAAAGGAGTTTTATCTTCTTAAATGAGCAAAGACTAGAGATAATTGGCTTTTGCACCAACACCCTTTGCTGCTTGCTAAATGACTTACACAGGATTGAACTAGACTATGATGAGGGGAAGGACTGATTTTAAAAAGAAGAGAGGCTTGTAATAGAATCCCTCCCTTAATGACATACACAAGCCATAATCTGATATACTCTACTTATGGCCTGCACTACTAAATCGCACTCTATACTGCTTCAAGTTAAGCTTGAGGTTCTGAGTGAGAATACACACATTCATGAAGCATCTTTAAATCTTTACCAGTATTACAGGTCAAACTAATTTGCTTTTAACCCTCCTCTAAATCACACTGCTAGCCAAAACAGTTAAATCAGCTGAAAACCCGATGTATGCCGAGAGCATTAATTTACTGCTCCCATTAGTCCTCCCTTTCTTTCTTCTTGCCTATAAATACCTAGCAGTTTTTCTAGCATTTTCTTTCTTGGTCTGCATGTCTGTGCCTGTTTTCATGGGTAGCATCTATGCATTTCATTAAAAAAAAAAAACAAAACTTGCTTCCTCCCTGAAACCAAAATTAAACCCCAATATGATCTGACATGCCTCAAACAGTTATGATGGGAAGCAAAGACCAGAAGTCACCACTAGCAAGGGTGCTCAGTCTGTTGCTCTTGGATGTGCTGGCTACACTGCAACACACTTGAAATCTTAATGCAGAGGGTAATAGGAGCCAACAGGGAAACATCCATGAAATAGCTCATAGCAATTAAAAGAGGTGGCATGGCCAGCGACCAGCCTGAAGAGCCTTTACAACACTGCACACAGCATGGCCAGCAAACAGGAGTTGGAAGACACTGTGTTGCTAGAAAGCTCTAACCTGGTTGCCATTGAAACTTGGTGGGACAAATCGCATGACTGGAGTGCAGCTCTCAATGACTACAGACTGTTCAAGAAGGGACAGGTGAGAAAGGAGGGGCAGAAGCATCACCCTTTACATCAAGGAACTGAGTATAAAGAGCTTCTTTTGAGCATAGCCAAAGGCTTATGGGCAAGAATCAGAGATTGAGGCAGCAAAGGGACATCTTGGAGCAGCTCCAGAAGAGGGTCACAAAAATGATCAAAGGGCTGGTGAAGAAAGGCTGAGAGTTGAGATTGTTTAGTCTGAAGAGAAGGCTCCGGAGAGAGAAACCTGATCATGCTGAATATGCCTCTGCATATTGCAGGGGGTTTGGACTAATGATCTGTGAACGACCCTTTGAACCCAAACTGTTCTGTAATTCAGTATCCTGAATGACAGCTTTGTGCTTCTTGCTTCAGAAGTACTTTGAGTTTTGGGACTTCTTCCTATACAGGGTGACATGGTAAAACCACCACAGCTGATTGCCTCCACAGAGCATCATGAGTTTGTCTGCTAGACACTTATCACTAAGTGGATGGGAAGTGCTGATAAATAAGCCAAGGATGGCCTTACCAATAGAAACACCACAGTGTGACCCACAGAGATTGATGTTACTCTCGGAGATGGCAGCCATACGGATCTGGTCAAACGCCCGTGTGAAGAAGGTAGCAAAGGTGCTGGCAAAAGCAACGGTTCGGTCACGAGTGGCACAACCAACTGCCACACTCACCTGAAAAGAGGAAGATTGTAACAAGAACAGTGAATTCCTCGTTTATTGATGCATCAGATCTGCTTCTTGCCTCTACTACTAACTGCTATTTTTGATCTTTACTGGCACCTTCTTTCCTTTAAGTGCTCCAAGCAGTCATTTAGAGAGTTTCAAGACTTTATTCCTCCGAGTTTTCCTGGATCAACTTTCAGTCCAAAGGACGTGGCTTTATTATCTTCAGCAGATAAAAATTACTACCACCAAGCAGGAATGGATTTACCTGTCAATTGGACTGGTATTTACTAGAAGGGCCATTCTTCAGCAAGACAAAAATTAGAACAAAGTCTTTACATTTGTTTATTGCTATGATTACCCCATACTTTTATTTTACACAGAAACTGGTCTGCTCTTTATTGCAAATTTCTTTTAAGGTGATGTAAATCCAAAATGCCTAAATCAAGCTCATGAAACTGTCCTAGTATAAATTTTGCAAGAGAAAATCCATGGGTCCTTTGATTATAAAACATTAAAGACAACAATAAATTCCTGTCTGAATGTCTTTAATTTGCTTCTGTGAACCCATACAGGTAGCAACCAAAAATTCAAACACATGAGCTATCAAGTAATTTTAGTCCTTTCCATATGAATGTCATTAAGCTAAATTTATTAACTGTTTCCCTGACTTCATGTTTACACCTCAGTCTAGTGCTGAACTCACTGTCACACTGTGACATTCCATTTCTTGTGAAGAAAAAAACAATCTTAAGAAGTCTTTTCAGAGTTAAACCACTTCTAATCAAACAGTGGAAAATATTACTGTTGTGTACACATTGCTGAAACACAGGTAATATGATCACAAAAAGAAAAAAAAGAAATAAGAGGAGGATTTAGGAAAGAATGATTAGAAGTGCTCCTGTTCCCTTGTATTTGTAAGCTTTTGCCATAGCTTAGTTTTTCCCTATGTGAGCAAGTCAAGCTAAATATCCATGAATATACTTATTAAAAGCAAATATTAAACTCCTCCCTGTCTGAAGACTCAGACTGAATGCTCTCAAATCCTGATGTGTAATATCTGTAAATCATAAAACCAAGAGACCAGTTACCATGTTTTGCTCAGCAATGTAGCATTCAATGTAGCGACTAGGATGTTCTTTCTTAAACAGCTCTGAGAAGGTGGAGTTCTTTGTATCTCCATCCAAAGCAATCACTCGATCATTAGCGTGGCCCAGTTTCGCAAGTGCAACACCATAAGCTTTGCGGGTAGCCCACTAGGAAAAGAAAATTGTAGTAGTGCTGTTACAACTTTATGTTCCAAAAGGTTGTTTTCCATTTTAATATTATTCCGAGAGCCCACATACAATTGAAAAAAACCCAAACCCAACCCACCCCAACCAAAAATGTTTTAAATGTTAGCAATAGCAAAGGTAGGTATGAGAACAGTGACATACAGAAGAGTAATTCAAACCCCAGAAACATAGTGAAGCATCAGGATACACATCTGTGCTGAAATTAGCAACTCTCTCCCAGTTTAGCTATGAAAATTTGAAAACCTTGGTTTCCAATCATGGAAATTTGTTGAACCTCATGGAGTTTCTTCAATTTTAAATACATATAAATACTTTGGATAATTCATAATGATTATAAAATGTAGAAGAGTGCTTTGAATCTTTCTATTTTAATATATCCTTTCAATAGCCAGTGAGCTGGATGGTAGAGGTAGGTGTTTATCAGTTTACTCAAAACAAGACCAAAGATTTTGGTCCTTGAAATCATTGCAAGTGATAACAACACCTCCTGCTATCCATTAAACAGCTGTACACTTCAAAGATCTGACAAAGAGTGAAAGAGGAAGGGTGTACCTTTTCTCCCACTTTGTAAGTTGGAGGAGATGGCATCTTAATGTTTCTAATATTTATTATGGGTGCATCTTCTTCTGGGAGGGCTGGAGAAAGCTTCTTCTTAGTTTGGATTTTGTCATCTATTTCCTGAATGACTTGTTCCGCCATGTTTTTTGGCAGGGGCTTTCCATGCCAGCTTTCTTTATCTTCAACACCTGTGTATTTGAAATATCATTACAAGTAAGAAAAACATAAAAACTCTCTAAGTTTTTATCTGCAGTTTTTACCCAGATGAAAGAGCAATACAGTATGAGAGTCTAGCGCAGTCTTCCAATGAAGAACTCCCTCATTATTCCCACTATAAGCAATTACAACAGTATCCACTTCCATTAAGACAGATGTATTTAAATACATAAGAGAAATAGTCAAATTCCATATATTCCAAACTAGTGATGAAATTCCAGTGTCTTCCACACAAAATTTTGGCGGTTAGGTCTAAATAAACAAACTCGGCGAAGTTTCAAACAGCAGTTAACCAAACTGTCTAGTCCAAACAGGACCTGACATTTTACAGCTTTATTTTAATAGCTTCTGATGACTCTTTGTCATCAGAATCTTTGTGCACCTGGCACTAACAGCAAAATTACCTCTTTGGCTGATATGCTAAGAATAATGAATTTTGCTTGTTTGCTCAATGAAAAGGAATGAAGATCTTCACTCCTGTTATTAATAGTTATCTGGTCAGAAAGACAAAACCCACTGCTAAAAGCTAAAGCTGCTGAAAATACAGCTAAAAAGCTGCTAAAAGATGTAGCTGAACAGAATCATGGCAGCATTTATCCCATTCTATGGATACAAAACAAAGTTCAGTAGCTAGCACACATCTCACTTGCAGTAATAATTATTTTCTTACCTCTAACGCTCAGATGTGTGGGTATCTATCTGTCCACCAGAAATTTGACCCTGAGGCAAATTTCACACCATGTGAAAACTACAGAAGGACCTTAGAGGTGCCATGAACTCCAAAATTCAAACAGCTGCTAATCTATGAGATAATTTTTATGGACTACTGTATCTTAATGAATGATGCATTAGATCATATGAAACAACCTGTAGTATGACCAGATAGCATATGTACTGCATCTCACGCAGCTTTGTCACAACTGCAAATGCAGCATTCTTCCTTGTTTTCTACACATTTATACTGCCTGACTAGTAAAAAGCAGACTATTTGCAATGCAGGGAGCAGGAGCTTCTATGACAAAGGTATTCCCTTCCCAGCGTTGTATCTGTGAGCCTAGGAATCAAGAGCAACCCAAGAATGTCACCCTCTTTTGCTATGGAAATTTTAAGGACCTACTCATATGGTTCAATGTTCCTTCCTGCCCCCAGCCATCTTCCAGACTAGAAAAATAGCTACTAGAAGTAGCAACTCAAACACAGCTGACAGCAGAGGAAATCCTACTCTGCAAATGGGTATCTGTAAAAGCCTAGTCAACATAGAAGCACCCCTGGCTGTAAAAAATGGGAGCCACATCTTATCTGCTTCTAATGGAATTTGAATCTAATGTCCTCCATAAGAACAAAGCAAAACACAAATTGGGTGAAATTCTAAGAGCTTGTATCATAGTATGATCAAGTCAAAAGGTTGATAAGATACCAACCTTTTCCTAACGTATGAAACAGTAAACTTCTGTATTTTTTAATGATTGTAATGTTATTGCAGCACTATGTACATAGTATATACACGTGTGTACGCAAAGCAGTAGCTCTTTTATTACCTGATATGCCTTTGCCTTTAAAAGTCTTGGCAATGATAGCTGTTGGCTGATGTTTGGCCTGGCCAAAGGCTTTGCAAAGTTCCTCCACACTGTGTCCATCAACAATGATAGCATGCCAGCTAGGAACACAAACAGATCAACTGTTCATAAAGGGGTTTAGCATGTGACACTTCGGTAGATTGCAATAACGATAACAAATGCTAACTTCATTCCAATGAATTGTCTTTGACCCAAAGTATGCCTGAGAGATGAATTAGCATTCATCTGAGATCATGAAATATCATAGTCCCATTTTTAATAACTCAATGTGAGTCACAGAATTATCTACTAGCAAAATTCACAGACCACAAATAACTAAGGTATCCTACGTGTTCTTCATACATAATAACTGCTTTTAATCACAAATCAAACAGCTAAAAATCCATTGCAAACTGTCAATGGAAGTTAACAAAATAAAAATGCTCTATTGTGAGTTACATGATTACTATTGTAACTGACAGCTTTTTTATGTACAAATAAACATTTCTAAACTAAATGAAAGCCAACACACAAACCATTCTGTTACAAGTAATGGTATACACTGTTTTTCTCTATCGACTTGGTCCGACAATTCAAGTGGTCAAAGAGTTATAAAATCTCTATTTATCATGACAAAAAGTGCTTTAAGATCCTGTATAGCAAATGTATCTGGGTAAGCAGTGCTTTTACTTAAAACAAAAAAATCTGCCACTTTTACTATTCCTGCTGTGCCAACAAAGATGACCAATATCAGGCATTATGAAAGACTATCTCTCTAGGCAACAATGTCTTTTAGCTCATTTTAAAAATGCTGAAATGGAAATATATCATACAGTTTCAAGTGGGAGACTATACTGAACTTTTCCCCAATCACATACCCAAAGGCTTCACAGCGTCTCTGGTAAATTTCAACATGATGCTGCAGAGGAGCAGGGTCACTTTGTCCAAGACGGTTAACATCAAATATAGCAACGAGATTATCAAGCTTGTAAAACCCTGCAAAGGCCATTGCCTCCCAAACAGAGCCTTCAGACAAC
>VWZI01023917.1:1785659-1807947 GCA_013396835.1 Psilopogon haemacephalus | reverse complement strand
GATGTGGTACCTCCACATCGAGCCGATCCCCGCGAAGCCCCTGACATACTGGCGGGTGTGAGGACAAGGGGGTTCCAGGGATATGGTAGTGACCCTGGCGCTACCATCCCTGCCCCACAGCCCGTGCTCGGGCACGTCCCGCACATCTCGTCCCAATTCCCGCGCATCGCCAGTCCCGCCCCGGGGCCACCTTAGCCATCTCGCGGGAGAAAAGGATGGGCCGCCAGCATCCCCGCCAGGTCGACGTCCTGCACAACGGGGAGAAACCATAACAAGAAAATAGCTCTGCCCTCAGAAGACACCGGTGTGTCCCCAGACAGCGGGGTAACGGATAGAGGGAGTCTGGTGCGGCCCCTCCCAGCGCCACCCTGCCCAGGTCTCGCCGCTGGACGGAGGCACGCCTCGGGATACGGGACAGGAGCTCGTCGGAGAGGTGGACGCCTCCCGACCGCGGGCGCACGGCAGGAGTGGTGTACGGCCCGGGGCACAGCCCGTCCACCTCACTCACCCGGAGCCGGCTGCGGTCGTGGCCTTAACAGAGCTGATGCGGAGCCGGTTGGCCGTGTCCTTCAGAGCCTGCAGGGTCTGCTGGTCGGGCTTATGGTAATCTTCCATGTGTGCGAAGCAGCAGGGCCGAGGCGGCAAAGGGGCTCGGGCAGCGGTGGCAGCTGGGGCTGGGCAGCAACGGTGGCACTCCGCGAGGGCTGTGGGCAGCGCGCCTCAGCAGGGCCGTGCGGTGCCGTGGGGGCGGAGAGAAGGAGCGGGCGGGCGGGCGGAGGAGCAGCCGCTCCGCCTCCCGCCAGCTCCCCCTGCCGGCGCCAGGAGGCGGCTCTGGGCGCCCGCCCGTGACCGCGCGCAGGCGCCGTTTGCGCCATTTCACTCCCTGACAGGAGGCGAGGAGCGAAGGCCGCTACAGTCCTGCGCAGTAAGTGGGGGCGGCCCTGAGGCTGTAGGTAGGGCCTGCAGGCTTGGGGGGCAGGGCTCCAGCTCAGGTTTTTCCACCACTCAAACCTTGCTTCAGAAATCTGTTTCAATGTCCGCCTCAAGCCTGTTCTCCTCTGTAAAAGAATTTCACGTTACGCAGTGCCTCTTACCAGTAACCTTGTTTTTCCACACAGTCGGGAGAAATACTAATAGCGCCTAAGTGGCTTCCTTTCCATAAATATATTTCTGCAACAAACATTTAGATTTTTATTTTCATAAAAGAGTAACTTCACCAGCCCTCGAGCAGGAAATATATTTTCTCTAGCAATTCTGAACACAATGGCATTATAGCTACAGACTTAAGGAGGTAAATACTTCGTGTTTGTCCTAGAAAGCTTGAGCAGCACTAGAAGTCAATCTAAAAAAAAAAAAAAAACCCAGGCAAACGAACAACTTAGGCAACTACAAAATAATCAGATTCTTCACATCTTGCTCATGAAACTCTGTGCTGGAAGCTGTATTATTTAAATGTAAGCTGTTACATCTACTGAACTACTGCTATAAAACCCCCTGCACCTCTGTCTGCAGGACTCTGAAGACATCTGTACTTAGAGTATCTACCCCTGCTCACTTGGTAAACTGCAGCTAAAATGTACCATGTGAAACCTAGCAAGGTAAGCTTGAAACTTTCTTTCATCTACTAAGCCATTTATTGGAAGAAATAAAACCAGACACTGTTCTCTTAAGCTTAATGGTTTTCTACGCTGTTCCAACACTCTCTTCAAAAATCCTCTCAATAATAGTTTTTAAAATCCCCACAAAATTTCAGAAAGGTAAAAGTGGAAATAGGCTACAAGCCAGGAAGAAGAAAAAAAGGAGCCAAACAACCGAACTTGATGGTAGCAAAGTGCAGAGTTCATTTCAGAGAGCACTATACAAAGCTTAGTTGCTGTAACTGCCAGTTGCTATGCTCCAATCTACATTCTACTTTAAAATAGGTAGGCCAACTATATTATTTTTGCAGAGCTGATTACACTTTGAAGTGATATGGACAATAAAATTGGAATGCATAAGAGCCTTATGAGACTTGTATAAGCCTTGGTTTAAGTTTAGAAACTCTGAAGAGCTTTCCATGGCACACCCATGTCCCCTAAAGCAGAAAGCCAAGAACTGGAGTTGTTAATGCACTTCAAGGGCCATTGTGCAGATGTGCTACTCTTTCAAGGTATAGAAAGGCATATCATATAACCTGTAACATGCTATATTTAAGTAACAACTTGGAAATTAAATAGTACTATGCTAGTTGCATAGGAAAGCACAGCAAAGATATGAGCTGAGGAAATACAGAAAAAAGTACTGCCAGAGGTAGTGGAGGCAATGAGCAGCCATTCTTAGCAGCAGTTTCCCCACAATCTTCCTACTGAAATCCAATGGTGGTTCAACAACACACTTCTGCTCTCCTGGAGCTATGATGCCCAAAAAATCTCAAGAGTTAAAAGCAGCATCTACAAGACAACTAGTGATACAAGGCTCTTTAGATTTTCAACTATAAGTACCTTAACAATTGGAGAACAGTAAATTCAAACATTAAGCTCCCCATAAACAATCCTTACATGAACCATACACACACATATTATATATATACACGTACATATGCATTCTATAGAGGAGCAAATATCTTGCTAGATATCTGGCTATGCCAAAGGCCTAAAATCTGTGTAATCTCACAGAGTGAGGGTTACCATCTTCTCTGAGCAAGTTACACAACTTTCCCTTTTCTCCTTTGCCCTTCCTTGCATGCTTTCCACTGCCTCTTGGCTTTTCATGAGTTGACTCTCACTTGATTCTGTCTGCAGCCACAAGGTCAGAAGGTAAGTCTAAAAGTAGTGTGAGTCAGAATTACTGTCATTAGGCTTGCCCTGCAGAGCAGTCCCAGGGCTCATGAACTGCATTCCTTTCAAATAAAGATGAAACAGAAGATTCAGTCTGAGAAAGCAGACAGTACACCCCATTCATTAATAAGTACTCAGTCCAACAGGAAAGACAGGAGATAGTCTGCAGCACAGTTCAAAAACACATATAACGCATTTGAGTCTTCAGCACTCTGATACTCTATAGACCTGATATCCTGGAATCTCCTACCTGCTGATGTAGGCAAAACCACAGAACCATGTAACTAGCACAGCAGCCTTTATTAACTACTCCGTACTTACTGATTAAAGAAGCTGTTAAAATACTGGCTGGGCTAGAGAAGTGAATAGCAGTTTTTCTATCGCTCCTGCTTAACCACTGTCCTTCAGAAAGATGATGACATCTTGCTCAACTATCACCTCAGTGACATTGGTATCTTCATGTCTATTGAGTGAGGTTAGACAGGATAACTTGGGTTATCCTAACCTGCGGTTGAGAAGAGGAGCATAAAATAAATTCTTCAAGTGAGGCCAAGCATAAGTGAAATAATGGCTATGAAAAATATAGTGGAAAAAACATCATGGAAGTATAAGAACAGTCAAGTAATTTCTACACCATGGTTTTTCCTTCTAATAGATTAATTTACTCCATTTTTGATGTATGTAGTGTAAATTGTAAGTACTGCCAGGCTGCTACTGTTTCTCTCTGTGTACATGATTGGTAGTGCCAAAGTGAGATAACAGTCGACTAAAATAACTTCAGCCACTCCTTGCTCCTTAGTCAGTGTTGGTTCCCCCTCCATCCTTTTAAATAGACACAAACTAGACCATAGCCTCAGTCTGGGCTTTATTGATCCAGGCTGATTCCATTCTTTGGCTGAAGTGATGATGTCTGTATTAAAGGTGTGTTCTTGAGTCTTCCTTATAAGGATGGCTCCCTAACAACCTCTCAGGTGTACTGTACCAATCCAGGCATCTGGTGCTTTCTTTTTTTCCCTCCTGCAGGGAATGATGTATAAGACCAGTATTACTATGGCTCTCAAGTTAGTTTCCTCCATTGTTGTCTGGACAGTAGAATGACTTTAAGATAGACTTAAGTTAGATAATATCTTTGGGAGATTACTGCCTGCAGCTCACCCTCCTTTCCCTGAATCCTCATGCTGCATCACTGAGTGCTTATTTATGATATTGTGTTCTTCAAACACCAAACTCAGGCATGCACAGGATGGAATTCCACCTTGTGTCAATGCCTTCACTTTGATCTACTGAAGTGGAATATTATTTCTGCAACTCTGACCAAGCGTGGTGGACTGTAAAGCAATAGCTGAAGTCA
The DNA here is from genome assembly GCA_013396835.1 of Psilopogon haemacephalus. Classification (NCBI taxonomy): domain Eukaryota; kingdom Metazoa; phylum Chordata; class Aves; order Piciformes; family Megalaimidae; genus Psilopogon; species Psilopogon haemacephalus. The sequence goes on along the minus strand of VWZI01023917.1, from coordinate 1,803,780 downwards.
CTGTATAAGTTCTGTACAAATCAAGGTTTCTTCAACATCCTTGGCATTTGCCTCTGAAACCACATACAACACGATTAAAACAAGGATGCAAATGTATGGACAAAGAGTCTTGCTTCAGCATATGCTTAGTCACATCTTGTTAGCTTCAGTATTACCTACTAGACTAGACAGCTTCTTAAATACATACACAAGACAACTGGATTTTTCCATCCCCCTCCTCCACACATTTCACAGTCATGGCATTATGTGCAGCAGAGGCGCAGAAGCAGAGCTATGGCTCTCATTTGCTGAGATACTGCAAAAGTGCACTGCTGATGTAAGTACATGCAACCCTCTTTACAATAGCAAGAGCTGCACGCACGCAGTGCTGCTGAAGCCCAGACCATTTATCTACCTCCGGTCTACATGTCCAATTTTATCTTAAAAACTCACTTCAAAAGAAATTCCAAAATCACAGTCTAGTAAGAACACTGGGTGGTTATGTACTTCATTACCTACAAAATCACCTACAAACAACTGAATAAAGAAAATGAGTGAAGGCATGAGAGGAGACCAGTGGGCAGTGCAATTGCAATTGAACACTATGGATTCCAGCTGATCTGCTAGGCAATGATGGCATGGATTGCAAACCTGCTAGTCCTGAACTAGTCTAATGTACAGGTTTCATTTCACTTGCAGAGTACCTTAAAAAAAAACAAAAACAAAACCAAGTTATGCAGTGGAATTCCAATCATCGTAGTCTGGTGTACAAGAATGCAGCATATTCTTAAAACAAATCTGGTGTTGCAACTTTTCCAGAAATCTGAGTCCATGTTGTCACATCTTACTCAAATTCTGTTCTTTTGGCAATGCTGGCAAGTGGTTTTAGTTAAGTACAAGTGCAAACTCAAGTAAACACCCTGTGAAAGAATATTCAACAGGCTGTGAAATAATAATCAGGTCTTCCGTTCCCACTGGAGCATGAAAAACACTTTAAACATCCTTAAATTTCCACAGAACAGCAGCTGTCTCTGCTGCACAGGCTACAAACAGCTATGACCAGCAGCCTGGAAAATGCAAGGTTCTCATGCAATGCCTGATGTAGAAACATCCAGACCTTTGAAGTCCACAGAGCAGGTTACAAGAAAAAGATAACACACATGCAGAATATATTCATACTTGAACTCAGCTCTGACCTTCTTCTCTGATGCAACTGTCAATGTAATCTGCCAAAGGAAAAATGTTTATGGAAAGCTTTGTAACAGAATGGACCATTCCTGAGTTACAGGCAGTTGAGTGTTGGACAAAAATATTAAAAATTCATAGTGAAAAATTCATAGTAAAAAAAGATCGCAAAACAAACTACATTTTGCAACATTTGCAAAATATGGGAATTTTATGATACGTGAAAAATACTCAGATTAAATCTAATAGGCCCAATGACTTAAGCTTTATACAAAGACTTTAACCTTTATGTAACATGTACCCTATCAGAGATAAAAGACAATTTCCTGTCCTACACAGTTCAAAGGAATTCACTATGAGTGGTTTTGGTAATTGCTCTGCTGTTTGATGATATCTAGGAAAGTATTTTTGCTGCAGATGCAACAAAAGTACAATATTTAAATTGAAATCTGTAATACTAGTACAGCAATACTTGGGTGACATGATCGCCAATATTAAAATAATATATAAGATTTTTGGTAAATTTCCAAACTGAATTTTCATTTGTTGTGAATTTCTTTTATTATGTCCTAACATAAATACAAAATACCTCTAACTCCTGTGTCAGAATTTGTCTCCATCTATGCTTGAAAGACCTAATGAACACATAAACGTTCCACAGTCACTTCATCACATTTGCTTTCTCTATTTGATTCTTAATAATCCAACTTTCATAACACTTGTTTTTTCAAACTAGGTGGGAAGTTATTAGTCAGTTTAGAGAGCCTAAATGATTATCTCTATTAAAATAATTTGGTAAAATTAAAGACTAAAGAGAGAAATCTCTCTAAAAGCAATGCCTTCACAGGTTCTGTAAACTTAGAAAGGTTGGAGAGACAATAAAGCAGTACTTATTTGTGCTGCAATGTATATGGAAATAAAGACATTTTCTTCATCTTGTCCTCTGCAATACAACATGATCTGACTCTTTCTTGACCTTTGAAAGGGCATCTGCATTAGAATCCTTCGAGAAGGGAACTGTTCAAGAATGGATGAGCTAAACTTATGCCAAAGCATTCTCTAATTATGCAGACCATTATGCATCACCAGCACATCCCTCCACATGTGCAAAAGTCCAGTATAACTGAAATCACTGTAACATTGTTCAGCTGGTCTTCAGTAATTAAATTAATTAGTAACTAAATAATGTTAAGTTAAAAAAAGAAGTCTCAAATTTATGTGCAATGTGGTATCAGGAATTGCAGGAAACGATGACAGGAACTGCATGAGAAACAGATAGAGGTGTAATGGCAAAATGTGTCTCTTTTTTATCTAAAATGTTGCTATAGACAGAGCTACATTACAGGTCCGTGCTCAGTCACTATGTAGTATGCAATCTACACTACTTTCACATGCAGTTTTTGTCTTAGTTTCCTTGACACAACTATCCTCATATCTGCAGAATGTTGATATATGTTTTCAACCCCTTATTAGAAGTACTGCATGTGCTTGCTTATAACCAAGGGGTTTTCTAACTTGCTCCTGTTGTAGTAGGATTTCTCCAAGATCTCTTCTTACGAATGCCCTGCATATTCCATCTTGCAGATAACAGCAGGAGCAGGTTGTGCTGTAAAACATGACAGATTCTGTACATAACCATATCCTGTAGGCTTCATTTCCACTCTTGCATCTCAGTTCTTGTGGTTAAGTTTTATTACATGAAAGAATTGAATCCTCAGAGAACAGAGGCTAATTTACTTGATGCTTAAACTAAAGACACTTAACATTATCCATAAACCTCAAGTCTACAGGAGCGAGTCTGATGAATAACCTGCTAAACTTTTCTCATCCCTCTAATAAGCCACAAGAAGTAAAGCAGGATGTGCAAGCTCTCTAAATTGAGACCAAAGTTTTGCATACCTGAGACAGGCTGGGAGTTCGTTGGTAAGGAGAAAAACACAACTTGTGCATTTACATCACATACCTGCATGTTTTCAAGTAAGGCCTAAAGGCAAGTGCTTTCATTTCAGCCAGCACATAAAGAAAGCTTATTCTTATGTGGTTTTATTTCCCCAAGATTGATTTTGCAAAACAGAACTTCTTGAATTTTAAGGAATGGATTACAATAGAAAATTTTAAAGCTCTATTTAAAATGAAAGATAAAGGGCAACTAGGTATGAGCAGATGTTAAGCTGTAATGTAAAGCCATCAAGAAAAAAAAAAAAAAATCAGATGTTGCTTCAAAACTGGAGGTTAAAAAGCCCCATAGCAGACCTGGTAAATTACGTATTGCTACCTCTAGAATTAGAGCAGGGAAATCACACCTAACAAGTCTGGTTTTGAACACACCCTGAAATATTCTGGATTCTTACACATAAGCCTCATTTGAACTTTGGGAATACCTGAAGATGAGTTAGAGCAGTATAGAAAAAACCCTGTAACTTAAATTCATCTGTGCTTCAGGAAATACCTTCATAGGTCATACTTGTCTCTACAATATTCCATTTCACATACTCTTTTGTTATTCTTTTCCTTTGTCACTTGTCAGAAATTTTCCATTCTCATTTTATTGCAAACGCTCAAAAACCCCCCCAACAAAAGACAGTGAACTTGCAGCTGCATTTCTTAAACAGACCAATTTCCTTTCACATTATCAAATTAAAAATGCCAGTCTACTTACAGCAATACAGAGCAGAGCCAGAAGCTGTTACAACTGTCTTCAAATCAGGTGTGCTGCACTTTTTTTAGTGAACAAATGCAATTTGGTTTAGCCCCCAGGATGAAGTAAGGAGATTTGTCCCCGCTATGGAGGGGGGAAAAAAGTAATAGACTTTTTCCTCTTGAAAATAACACTAAATAAAATCTGAACTTACACTCTAGCAGGTTACTAGAGCTTTAGAAACAAAAGGAAACAATAGAAGATTTTAGGGAGGTGCTGAAACATGTTTTGAAGTTTTATTACAAAAATATATTTGCAAACATACAAAATTTTGGATGAAAAAAAATGCTCATTCTTAAACATTTATGCAATAACTTAATAACTGCAAACATACATAGGTGCTATAAAATCCATACCATACCAAAAACGTTAAAGATGCAGTATCTACATTTGTTGACTCACAATTATTCTCATTCCTGTTTCCAGAGATCTCTCCTGAAGCCCCCCTTCCCCATGGCCTTCATTTGGAAAGAACATGCAAAAAGGGATACAACTGGTGCATCCACAGAAGTGATAAAACTAAAAAATTACTAAAAGCACGTAAAAGACATTAAAAAAAAAAAAACCAAACCAAAAGTCCAAACCTTAACTAACCATATGCCCATACACTGAATAGACAGGAATAAATACATCACCAAATTAGAGATGCTGCAATTTTTCCTACTTGAAGTGAAAGGAAGATATTGCATCTTAACATTTTTGTAACGTTGCCAGACAAAACTGAGGTGATATATATTGCACACATTCCTCCTGTTAAGATATGCTGTACAAAGCAACTCAAATACCTGGCAAAATGTGGCTGATTTGTTTAGAAACAAGAAGTCCCAAATGAAAGTTTGTTTTCAATAGTATTTCAGAAATTATCAGTGACTACACGTTATGTAATGGGTTTCAGAAATATACCAAAAGGAAGCAAGATTAGAAATGCAAGCAAAAATAAGATACAGCCAGCAAATGTTTAAATATATTGAGTATTTATACACAGAATTAAACACTTTATATAAAATTAAGATGAATCACTCAAGTTTAACTTCAATCATTCTGCAAATCTGTTTTAATTTGGAAAGATATACTGCTTCTATGTTAATAGCTGTTAGGCACATTTCATACAACCCTTGTGTTATTTAATGACAGCAAGTAACTACAAAACTGAGAATTTTGATTTTCCTTACCAAGTGTTTGTAGGTTTAAACCGTCTTTGATTAGGTTTGAGCTTCATCTGCTCCTTTCTTTATGTTTGTTTTTTTTTCTTCTTTTTAAAAATGTGAATCAACACTAGCCACAAAACACATGCTTAGACTCTTTCATACTTAAACTCTTTCAGTTTTCATAACTAATAAGTAAAATCTCATTGAGCCAGTATTTTTTTTTAATCACTTAAAAAGGTCACAGTAATTTGCTGTGATGACCCACAGTAATTTCCTACGCGCTAGTTATCCCTACATGTGGATAATATGAATCAAGCGCTTTGCCAAGCTGACAATTTTTAAATTATGCAAAAAGGTGAAATAATTAGGACAAAAGTTGTTAAATAACACAGTCCACATTTAAAAATAATTTGAGTGTTACACTGTCACTGAGCTTGTGTTTTACAATGCAACTTTTCACTGAAGAGGTTTATTTGCTAAACTCAGTATCCTGGCACTTGTCATAAATCTCTGTGGTGTGCTAAATGACATCAAGGTTGGTTCCAGTGTCTGTTGGCTACATGTAGAGAAGCTGAACACCTATACATTTGTTCTAAGATGAACAGGTTTGCCTGTAGTAGAAATACCTGCCTAGTAACTCCAACTTCAACTTTGTTTCTCTTCCCATTCATTTTGAAAGTCAGAGAGGAGAAAGTAAACCAATCATGTATTGCTACGAGTTACTATTAAAAGCAAAGCAAAGTAAGGATCTGCCAACTGCTTGTGGGAGTTACTGGACCACTAGAAACATGTTAAGGATATTCAACGCAGAGTCAAACTCTCAGAAAAGCATTGCTATTCTAAACAGTATTACTTTTGTCAGCTGTATATGACTGAACAATTCAAAACACAACTCCTTCCTATGGTTCCTACAGATCTTTGGATAGACTGTATTTAGCAAAGAGCATCAATCTGCACTATCAGCTTCCTATGCTTCTGTTCTTGGAAACTTTTATCAAATCTTCTTTTGAAGAAGCTGGAAGCTGTCCATAGGAAGTAAGAAATTATAGATTTCATTTTTGCTAAATCCAGATAAAAAAGGTCTTCATTTGGTTTTAGTTATCCATTTCTGTTCAGAGGAACTGCTAATTGGTTTGTCCCTTTTAGCACAACTTTTACTAAAACCCAACCAAAAATTAGTTTAGACCTTGGATCTAATTTGAGTCTCATTGTTTATGTGCATACACAGAATTATAGCTCTAGAATTTATGTAGGAAGCCCCTATCTTCCTTAACAAGGCAGAGTTTATATTGCTGAATTCAAATGCTACCATTAAAGCCAATGTACTTCTTGATGAATGTGCACAACGTTACCATCTTTCCCTGAATCATGCACATTTTTCTAACAAAATACTATATATTTTAACTGGGAGATCTGGACTCAAAGGCTGAGAAGAGCTTTTCAGAAGGCAGGTAGTGCTAAACAAAATATATTTTCCACTAAAAAAGCTATGAAAAAACTAAATTAGATCAAATACATAAAAATGTAAATATCTGTCATATCTAAAACATACCAATTTGTGAACAAGTCACAGTTAAAGCTCAGTTACTAGTTTCCAATGAAGTGACTATGCAACTTGACTACCTCAACATCCACTAATCCTTAGGAGATATATACATACACACACATACATATATGTTGTAAGGAGCCAAACAATTTTTTTCTTCATATTTCAATAGTGCTTGAGGGAAAAGAAAGAAGCAGTGCATTATAACTCACTACAAATTATCTTTTTACTCAATGAACAAGAATTTTTCTACTGGAAAAGCATCCTTTAAAACTACTATTGCTGGAGAAAGTTGGGACCTGAAATCTTATTAATTACCTTTGCATGCCTTTAAGAAAAATACAAGCCATGGGTAAACCAACACAGCAGCACAAGAAACTATAATTAGAAATTTTCTGATTTCAGATGGGAAAGTATCCAGTTAAATTCACATTAGTTAGTGAATTACTAAATGACATTTAAGAAGTGATAACATTTTAACTAAACTCCAAACTATGAAGTACACTAAATCTGAGGAGGGGGCACCAGAAGAAAAGCACACATTTGTTCCCCATCTGCATAGTTTACAACACTGCAGTTTCAAGGCAACTGAGGAATGAAAGCCAACTATGGCATGGTCCTTCAGTAAGCTAAAAGGGTAACAAAGTGTTTAAACTGTATCAAACACTGCTGAACAGGAAGAGGGTCTTGAAGTGGTCTCCTAACTATAAATTTTAAACAAGAGAATTTCAACATGCAACTCTGTTGCTTTAAGAAAAAAAAAAATCACTGAGGATTTTGCATATTTCAAATGTTGCCTCTTCAGAGTTAATGGCCTTACTTAATTGGATCCCTTTTTAATGTTGGTGATAACAGAAGCAAAATAGATCAATGGAATATTTGAAAGATGAATTTACATGCATTAGCAAGAGACTGTTAATGTATTGAGTAAATCACCTTTAAAACCTTTTGTTAAAGATTTAGCTCCAAAGGTCTGGCTTCCAGATCTGTTCCTTTCCCACATCTGTCACCTTAAGCACAAGACATTTTGATCTCCTTTTCCTCAGTCTTTCAAACTGGAACTAGATCCCACAACCGAATTTTGTTGCGGTATGGTGTAGTGTACTATACTATGTATTTGCTGGCTTAAATAACATTGATTCTGTAAATCCTTGAACAGTAAATACAGCTAGGAATGAAAGCCAGAGCAAACATTTGCACATTCACTTAATGCTAATGAGAGAGCTCAAATGCAACTTAAGTTCCCTCCCAGTAAAAACAAAGGTTTGCTGGTGATGATCACAGTGAAAACCTAGATCACATCTGAGAACATTACTTTCATAAGTACTTAAGGAATAGTCTTTTGTAACAGGTTCAAATTCAAGACGTTGAAAACTAAATATTCTTTTACAAAAATATTAGTTTTATAGACGAGGCATAATTGTTTCTAAAATGGATATATTTTAAGTAGATTTATCTTCAATTACAGCTTAATGTTATCTGTATTCTTGGTTAGGACTTGCAAGTAGACTTCATGAATAGTGCTGAGAAAACGGGAATCATTCTGCAGGGAAAAAAAAAACACATTAGAAACATTAGTAAAAAGATGAAAAAAACCCAGTTTACTGTCACTGAAGTTGTGCAGAAGGATTCCCTACAAAGCTATTATCTAGAGTTGATGGAACTAGCAGCCTACTTGCACAGCAGGCAACACCTCCTGGGCAACATACAGACTGAACCATGAAGCTACTAAGGCAGCTAAAGAGATCATTAAGAACACTGGATGCTCAAACAAAACAGAAGTCATTTAGTCAACCATGGCCACGTAATTTCACTTCCCTCCAGAGCCCAAACCTTTAGTCTTTGACACAGAATTCTATCCTGTGTACAGGCTCCCCAGTAAAGTCTGCGTGAGAATAACGAGTAATGCGTTTTTCTGTTAAAGCAGCCTGAAAGAGACACAGGAACTCTCATGTCAAAGCATAACTGAGAATTGAATTCTTTTACATTAGACATATTTCTCGAGCCAAATTTCTTCAAACAATGAGCTTACAAAATTGGTATCAGCTGGTTTGAAGATGTAATATTCTTTTTACAAGACCTTCACAGCAAATCTGGTCTCCTAGTTGGTGTGCTCTGCAAATACTTCCATGATGCAGCTGTGTCTATTTTGTTTTTACTCAGCTATCCATTTATCCTAAGAGAAAACTACAGACAAATATTCCTATCAGCTCTCTGAAGTCACCACAATGATGTTCTTCAGACTGCTGGGCAAAAATCAGTGTGCTATGTCTCTAATGAGAATAAGACTTCTAGTAGTTGCAACAGAAGTAATCTAGTTTCAAACTTTATAGGAAAAAAAAAACATACAATACACAAAGGTTATTCAAAAGGGAACAACATTAATTAGGTAATCTAGTTAATAATGGGATCTGGTAATGGCCTCTTCTGGTTGTAACAACTTCAGTGTTGAGAAGATACTGTTTGTAGTTTGTAGACTTGAATTTTGCATATAAGTTCTCATAACATTGCTGTGGAGGGGGCAAGAGAACCCCAAGAGCTTGTCATTCATGACAACTTCACCATGACATTAGAGGTCAAACTGATGTCAGTGCATGGCTGCTCCCAACATCACAGTCAATTCTAGTGTAATTTTTTAGTTCCTAGAAATAGCAGAACTTTACAATCTTCACTTCAGAGATACATATTGCAGTTAAAAATTAGGAACAATTCTAGGCGGCTGCAAATGGGAAAGCTTTCCTTAAAAAAGCAGGAACACTTAAGACAAAACCAGAAACCCTGTTACAGGAATGGGGGTTTTATTACTGTAACCTTTTCCTCACTTGTCCACAAATTCATGTGGATGTAGAAGAACACATCCAATGCACAGGTCTTTCTTTTGAAGTTCCTCCATCTCACAACCAAGAGGAGTAAGCTGCACCATGCTATATGTACAGTATGGAGTCATCTACCTCTTCCAACAGAAAGGAATAATTTTGAAACATTTCAGTAGAAAAGGAGTTAAAAGAGTACAGAATTTTGCCATACTGGCTACTGTGCTTGGAACCCCATCCCTCAGGAAATAAGCTTTGTAAAGACAGGACCTTTATTAGATGTATCAGTGCTTCTTGAAGCTGAGACCTACTGAGAACAGTAGGAGGTATAGTCTGAACTTCTGTTGTTCCAAGTGTTAAAGGTGAAGAAGAACCGGCTTTACTCTCCACTTCAGTGGCTTTTGTAGCTGACTGCTGAAAAACACTAGGAGATAAGAGGACCGAAGATGCTACTGTAGTTGTCGCTGTAACAAACTGTGGAGCTGCAACCTGCAAAATGAAACCCAGAAAAATCAGTAAGCACCACATCCAGTAAAAGTGAATGCTGCAGAGATAAGCATAAAAGAAGAAAATCATACCCATTATTATTCAGTCAGATATTACAGAATAGCTATTCTTAAGGAAGAAATATCTACCTATGAAGATTAGTATCAATAGCAATTCTCATTGTAAAAGTTGAAGAAGGTAAGAGTCTTCAGTGTTCTTGTGTGTAGACTCTTTCTTCCTCATGTGGAATCTTTGAAACACAACAAATAGAATAAAAGATGAGCTTTTCACCTAGGAAATCAAAGGAGCCTGTAGTTGTTTTACAAATTATTGTTTTCCTTAGGAGTTAACAGAAAGGCCAATGCTACTTCCTGTTCTCCTGATGAACTTTAAGAACAGCATTAGAGTACACTCAAATTTTAAGGAGAGGGGACAGGAATATTTTGAGAAGCACCTTGCCTCTTCATTCTTCCAGAGGAATGTGTCTGTTTCACCATGGAAATCTACACACTGGCTTTTTTACCACTTTTAAACATAAATTGCAAGTGTACAGGTATGTATCTGCATAAAGTGGATGTGACTAGACATCACCTTTGAGCAACCCTACATGTCCCTGTAATTGCAGTTATTACTTAGTATGATAATCCACACCTTGTTGAGGCTTTCACAAAGAGTAAGTGACCAAAAAAAAAAAAAAAGAAACAAGCCAACCTCACTCAAACAAAGCAGGAGTAAATGTGATACACAGAGACTTTTGATACATCAGCAGAAACAACTCCCCTTGGATAATAAAAAATATTTAGAAGAAAAGCACACTGCAAAGCCATCTCAAGCTAATGCATAAGTAACAACAGAACTAGCGAACTGATTTGTCATAGTCAAAACTGTGAAGATTGCAAGGTGAGACATCAGCTGAAGACAAACATGTTTAAACCAATAAATGCAGTTTAGCACACAACATGCACAGATCTCTTAAATTTAAAACAAATCCACATGAAATGCTTTTATTTAGGTAATTATTTATTAACTATGTGAGTAATAGACTGCATAGCCTGTCTTATAGCAGGCCAGCAGCTAAAACAGCAGGACCAATTTTACTGCTCGTACAGTCAGATCTGAGCATGCTACTAAGAACTGGTTTTGTGGTGCAAGTTGGACAAGAATGAGGCTATTTCACAGATTTGAAAAAAAAAAAAGATTTGAAAAATATGAATTAAATCACAGGTGTTATCCTTGAAAGGTAATTAAAAGCAATTCTTGACAACTTGACTAGTACCAGTTATTTTTTTAACCTGCAACCTGAAATTTTGTGTTTACATTGATCTGAACAGTTAGCTAAAGGCAGTCCAATAATTTTAAATCTGTATTTAGATCGCTAAAACGTGCTATCGGAAAGTTTTGCAGTAACAAACATTTATTACACTTTTCTTCCTCTATCTTCCTTTTCTTTTCACTTGTTATCTTTTCCATAAAACACAAGATATCTCAGGAAAATGGGAAAAGACAGTAAGGCAAGGGTTGCACTTTATGCCGCTGAGATGCTTAATGCTGGCTAATACTCTCCTATAGAGCTAGTACTACCTGTAGGCAGTTCAAATGGTACAAATCCAATGCAAGATTGCAGATCCAAAAATGTATTTTCATTTCTGCATTAGCACCAACAGTAAGAGGCACTGATCCCCCAGAAAAAGTGTACTCCCTCATAGAAGTCCACAGAAACTCCCCGTTGCTCAGTACAGCTTGTTTCTGCTTCATAACAGCACTGGTCAGTGGACAGTGACTATGAGATACTAACAGCTTACCACAGTTTTACACCTTCCCCTTTTTAAAAATCAAAACCTATCACCTAGCAGAGGTTCACTTACTTGACTTGCTTTAGACAATGTCTTCGGCTGTGGAAATACTTCTGAGTCCTTGGTTTGATGTACAGTCTAAGTTAAAAAGAAAGCATAATTCACACATTAGCATCCACAGCTCCATTTTCAGCAGTGGTTTTCTGTCTATGAAAGCATAAAAATGCAAATGTCAACAGATTTTAGACATAATTTTGTAGAACTAATATAATCAATGGGAAGTTAGAAAAAGTGGAAAGATTTGGACTTCTGTTTTTTGCTTTCAACACTACAGCAAACCTGTAAAGCCATAACAAACCACTTCTAATGAAAGATCACTACAACTGAAAAAAAAAAAAAATCTGAACATTAGAACACTGGAAAAAACCCAAATGCTACAAGGTAAAGAGTTCAGTACCTTGTAATCAGTTTGATAAGTTGCCAGGAAGGTTAAATTCAGTATTTTTCCCTAGGAGTTCTATCTAATCACCTCCACAAAACAAAACACCCCCCCCCAAAAAACCCAAACAAGAAAAAACCCTTGGGAAACAAACAAAAGCTGAATACAGCATATCCTGCTAGAATTTCACAGATATTTTATACCTTTACAAACAGCACCCAGATTTCTTTAGTGACCTTTCAAGATTATACTATAATAAAATTCAAGTATTACAAAATACTAGCAAACAGAGTAAAAGGCATGCAGAGAAGGTGCTTTAGTAAATTCTGTGGCATTCTTTGAAAGGCTTGTGGCAGCCATCTGGAGTACCTCTTGGCAACACAGAATAAGAAGCAGCTCTTTGCAATAGACAGTACTTAACTGCAATGAAAAACACTCAGGGAATTGATGGTCCTTAATGATGAAAATAAAAATAGCTTTATGAAGTGGAAACAAGCACAAGATCAAATTCTGGAAGTCCAATTACACAGAGTCAGGAAGTCTTTTGCTAGCTTGAGAATATATTTGGACTACAGAGAATTCTGTCCAAGGAAAATATGTAAACACAATGTAAAACTGGCATATGAAGAGCTAATTCCCAAGGCTATTGAGCAGACATTGAATAAAGGCAGTCAAGGATAAACTCAGTTGGCTTTTCTAAATACTCAAAGATGTCACAATCTACATTCAAATCTGTACCAAGCTTTAGTAGCACGCAAACAAAAAGTGCTACTCACTATGTAAACTTTTTCAGTACCAGATTGCTAAAGGTGCTCAATGTTGTCCTTGGACTTCCTCCTACCCTCTGCAAATGCATCAGTCCAAATACCGCCAAAAGCTGACTGCTATTAAAATAATCCTACCATGTAGCAGACAGCCTTCTTGAAAATGTTCAACAACAGCAAATGAGAAATAAGGTAATTGGGAAGAAAAGTGTAAGAAATGAGTGTGTACTTAAGGATAACTCTTCTGAGGTCAGGAAAGCAACACTTGGAAAATACAGAGTATTTTAAAATAATGACAAGTTACAGGCTGAAGAGTTGAGCTTTTGATTAGCTCTCTGTTGTGAGTAAATCATTGCCATATTCATAGGAAAGAGTAGTAGCTGACCCATACAGAGCTACCAAGGGCAAGCACTGGATGATAACTGACATTAGAAAATTAATGTAGATGTAGCTGTAAGATAGTTTGTTTGGTGTTCTTCATTCTTGCACTATCACTGTATCCAAGACTGGCTTAGACTGCATGCATTTAACTAAACTAATCATGTAAGAAGTGAATGAAATTAAGAGAAGTATTTGGATAACCTTGGAAGTGAGAACTACAGAAAGTAGCTCCCTTGGGAGAAAATAGGAATCCAATAACCCAAACTCAATGTCTTTACTACTGAGGTAGCCAATTATACAACAAAGCAACACTAAGTGATAGAAAATAATGTGTAATACAAAAACCACATGCATCAATTTTAAAGACTAGCAGAGACGTTTTCACCCAGACTCTCAAAACCAATTTACAGCTTTGGCTTATATTAAGGAACAGACAATAGATTGAACTTCAAGAAATAAAAGTTTAAGGGTAAGAGATACTAGGATAAAACAAACCAAGGTGCTCAATGAGACAAATCAATTTATGATCCATTTTACCCTATAAATAACTAAAAATACCCTAATGTAGCTTAGAGGTATCCCTAGCAAAAGGGGGTCAAAACTGAAGGAGTATAAAACATCCAAAGCAAAATAACCAGAAATGAGAAACTGTTAATTTTGTACCTTCAAAGAAGGTTCAGTCTAGACTTCCACTGCATCAACTCCCATTACACTGATCAGTCTGTAACCTTCCATCCCTTCTCAGATCATCAGTTCTTAACAGTATTTTTCTGACACAAGTACAGATGAAGTCTTCAGGACTTAATCATCCCCTAACAGCAACAGCTTGAAAAACCTCCTCTTCTATAGACATGTCTGTCACTGATAGCAAACACTAACGACATAAAACTAATGGAATTTGATGTCTAAGTTAGCAATTCAGGCAATACCAAACAGTCCTTAATTATTTTAAGAAAGCTAACACAACCCAGCACATTTTCCAAGACAAAATACATGTAGTCTTAAAAACAGTCTAAGGGTTCATGTATCTAAAAACCCACAGAATACCTGAAGAGGAGATATTATCTTGTTGTTCAAGGGTGATGGCTTATTGTGAGATTCTTTGAAGCTTTCAGGTGTTGCAAGTTGGCCAATCGAGGCAGAGACGTTTGGTGTTAAGGAAGTCTTAGTGAGAGACTGCTGTTGCATTTGGTCATGCTGTGGGGTCAACCTGAGTTTCTGGAGAAGATCAACACTTGTGTGGGACATATTTGAGCCAGTTCCTGTGTTTGTTGATGTCAAGGGTACTATAAGCTGGCTTTGGCCAGCCATCAGGTTCTGTGGAGCATGGTTCACTTCAGATGGCGGCTGATTCACTAGTGGGGATATCTGCTTGGCAGCTTGCTGCATAACTTGAATTATGCTGTTGTTTTGTTTTAGGCCAGGAAGCATCTGAACAGATCCAGCTTCCACTGTTGAGGCTGAATTAAGAACAGGGCTTAAACGAACCGAATAGCTTGATGCACTTTTTATATCAGGCTGAGAGACTGATGCTGGAGGTATTAGCATAGGTGTTAGACATTCCTGCCGAGTCAAAGGATTGGCACTGCTTTTAGTGCTGGGACTTTCAGATTTCCCTAGGGATTGTTGCATTGCTGTTGACTGGTCAAAGGAAAAAGGCAAGAGCAAACTGTGCTGCTCTCTGGCAGAGGTGTCCATCTGCAACTTCTCCAGTCTCTCTGGATTGGGATATGGAGCTGTGGGCTGTTCCTTTGGTACAGAAGTTCCAAAGAGTTCCTCCAAAGTCAGATGCTTCTGCCTTGACTGAAATGGCTAGAAAATATGGAAGTTTTAATTTTCAGTTTAGAAATTATACCACTGTGCATCTCACACCATCTATTACAATTTCAAGAAAACAACAAAACACAACTAGGCCAAATGCATCCAAACTATAGTTTGGATATTAAGTGTGCCATATTTACAAGAATTTCAAAATCAGTTTAATTTCCAAAGAATGTTCTGTCTATGTAGGCTTCTCCTCTACAGCCTTTCATGGACAAACTGTGCTAGTAATTAAGAAGGGTGAAGGAGGTGGATTCTGTCATTAAGATGGCACTTGCCATTGCAAATCAGCCCTACGTAAGGCACTTTGGAAGTGTGGTGGTGGGGAAGAACATACATGCTGAACAAAATCTACAAAGACTTTATAGATTCAGAAATAATTAAATGGCGAAAAAAATGGAAAAGGAACAGAGAAACCTGAGGGGACACAACTGATCCAGCATTATGTGCCTAGGTGGTTCTCTCTTTTCATTAACAATGCAAAAGATGTTGCAATAGGTACAAGCATCTGTATAAACTTGAGCATATATATGTGTCTCCTTGAAAATTCTATCCTTTTGTCTCTCTCAAAAACATATATCTAGCCTACAGCATTTGCATTGTAGGAAAAATTATTTTAGGGATATTGTTTTATAAATATCTTCTGCAAAGTAGTAAGAAATGTGTTTTGCTAAAGAGAAAAGAAATAGCTATTAATACCCTTAACCTCAAAATTTTTGTTTATTTGTTGGGTTTCCTCTCTTCTATTAAAAAAAAAAAAAGAAAAAGGAAAGAATAAAAAAAAAAAAAGAGCTGCACAGGACCAGAAGTTACATAAACAGCTGCACTAAAATACAACATTCTGTTCATAAGCCCGAATGGCTTGCAGCACAATCCCAGTGTATTCATCTCAGATGGAGTGTCTAAACTAAGATGCTGTTTTACAAGGACAGCTACTGTACTGCATCTTTGCTGTGCTAGCTCTGATTTTACTAGCACAGATAACAGTAGTGAAGTTATGGCAGTGCAGGTAGCATGTAAGTAGCTTAATACAAAAAGCCACCAAATCTTCAAGCTTGAAAACACATCGACTTCTGTCCAGGTTACTAATTCCTACTGTCATGGTAATCCATTTTTATGTAGCTTAAAGGTACACTTCCATTGTGCAGCTGAGATGTTCTGTAATTTATAAACCTTGTTAATTACGTTAGGAATTCTTCCCAGAAAGTTGGTCTTACTTTTTTCCACTAATCTTACAGTTCTGAAGACCTGTCCTCTAACTGTAAAGACTCTGTTAAGAGAGAAATTACTCTTCCATCTCATCTCAAACTCAGCTTTTCATTTCAGTACGATAAACTGACAAGCTTTCTTTTATTAATACATGACAATCTTCAAGTAATACACAAATATCTCTGCAATGCTCTAACCCAAGTCAGACTAGCCCCTTATGTGGAAATAGTCTCACATATGAAGTTGATTTCCAGCCTTAAGTTTAAAACACATCTTTGGCCTATCCCATCTCTGACTGAAGTATATTTTGAGGCTATCATAAACTCAGCATGTTAAGAAGACCCCTACCAGCAAGGGTTCCAAAAAGGCCACATAATTCCTTTACATTAATGCTATTCACAGGCTTTCTCTAGAAAAAAAAATCAGATATATTGAAATATGAATTAGCTGTCAGAGCTGGCACTATAAAGTTCAATTTCAGTGTTCTAGTTCAGTTTTGCCCATCACCAATTTGCTGATTAGGTGAGAAATGTACTTCTCCAGTTGAAATGAAATGATTTTCAAGTACTTTTCCAGTTGCCCACATTATTAAAAGTGCCATTTAGAATAAGCTCATTTGTGATATATTTGAACCCAGTTAATTACCTTCATGAACTTATTAACACTTATGTTACTCATTTTTTTTCCTCAGTATCTCTGAAGCTTTAGTAGCTCAATGGAACTAAAAGTATACCATGTCACCTGTTCTATAAATTATCAGTTTCCCTTTAATTACCACTTAAGAATAATTTGTCAAAACCTTATCTTTCTGATTTTTCCTTTCCTAGTTAGTTGACTTCTCTGCAACTCCAAGTGCTGTCAGGTGGGGCACTTCAACTGTACAGTCCACATGGAGTGAAAAAAAGAAAGTATCTTCTTTTAAGAGAAAGCTTCAGGCAATGTTGCTGCCAGGTGTTTAGACCAGGCTTGCTGTAAGCAGAGCTGGCTGCCAAAGGTTAGGCTGTCACCTGTGCTTATCCAAAAGCAGGGGTGCTGCAGAGGGTGTAGGCAGGAGCAGGGCTGTGATAGCCAATAATCCCTACACACTCCCCACCCCTCATTTTTATTCATTAACTGTTACTACCCCATCCCCCGAAACAGATTCCTGCTGCCCATGCCCTAACCTGTACTGGAAATTACGACTTCTACTACCACAAACGAAGTATTTTGTTTGCAAATACCACGTGCAAGCTTGGACACATTTTCATTGGGCATTTCGTTTTTCAGCCAACAGTAAACTATGGCAAGGCCGGCAGGCAAGCCTTGCAGCTACTACCTCAGTGGGGTATATGAGGAGGAAAACCACTACTGATCTTGCTATGTCCACTGGGTGGCACTGTAAGCAGGCCCAAGTTCCTTGGGTGTTACAGGGAATTTAGCTATTGCAGAATTTTTTTTCCTAAATTTATCTCTAAAAAGTCCTGTATGAAGCTACAGCTGCCTTGTGCAGAAATACTTGCTAGAAATGGGGCCGAATACTTAACTATTGCTACCTATTCCAGCCTCTCTGGTGACAAAATATTCTAAAGCATGTGTGCCAGGGTTCAGGGACATTTACATGCAGCAGAGTATTCAGTTATTATTGTGTTTTGAACTTAAACTATAGGAGTAAGACTGAGCTATATAGGATCTATAGATATTTGGATACATGCTGATTCAGTCTAACACTTACCTACCTTTCAGGTAAACTCTCAATGCTAGTACACCACAATTTGAACAACACCCTTCCCTAACAACACTGACTATTTTTTTTCTTACAATGTTTCCCCTCCTGCAGAGGCATGGATACATTGCCAAAAAAGTTCTTAACACAGGCCAAA